>CAJGYO010000009.1:82430637-82840185 GCA_904845875.1 Miscanthus lutarioriparius | reverse complement strand
AGCCGGAAGTTAAATCTCATATATAGCTACAAATAAAGGTAATATCAATAGACAATGCTTAATATATAACATACTTAGTATAAAGGATATAATCTTAGACAACAAACAGCGGAAAGACAGCTCCAATATTCGGGTGAAGACTCCAATTCCACATGGACAATTGACTGGTTGATCACAAGCCTAATTCCTCCAAACTCTAGCAATCTGGTACCCATCCGGAATTTTTTCAAAGATTTAAAAAATAAAGCAAGCATAAGTACATGTCGTACTCAACAAATATAACATGGGGTTCATGAGGCTCAAAAGACTGACACTGGTTTAACTGCAATTAGCTTTTAATGAGTCATCTTTTAGCAATTGGGTGGCAACAAGTTTATTCACAAGCCCATATAAACACATGATCAGGTAAACATGAATAATGAACATCATAAAACAGTAATCATTAGTGTGCATCTTCATCGCCGGTATCATCCGTGTTCTTCATCTATTCCTAAGGGTCCAAGGGCGCTTTCGTGGCCGTGAAACACTTCGATACACGATTTTACACTCTACAGAGGTTGTACACTTTCACTGTGAGTCGTGATTTACCCTTTCACCCGAGGCGGCCAACCTCTTGACCCACTACCGAGGAAGGTCGACAGGGTTCACTGTGAAACCTTTCAAAGGTTAAATCTAACAAGTTAGGGCCGCTAAGGTTTCCCCATCAATAAACATGAACCCCCCCAAAGGAGTGACTAACAAAATACCAAGAAACTAAAGTGCAACCTCTTGGCAGGCCGATATCATACCTATCGGAGCCCCTCTTGCGCCATAAAGGTAACCACTAACAAGCTAGAAAAGGTCCTCATACTGAGCTAAAGCCAGAGCCATGTAGCCCTCACAGCTATATTGTAAGTCCCGGATGTTCGCTTACAGATAAGTTCTTAGAGAGAGGAATCTAGAGCACCATAAAAACAGCCCAATGCTCTAGCCCCCTTGTTCCATGTTGCTAAAAAGCATCTTTTAACGTTTATTGCATATTCTATTAGTCAAGTTATAAGATCATGGTTGTAGTTGAGCACTAGCATAATACTACCCAATGCAATAACCCATAGGAATCAAGGCACAAGGTACAAAGTACTAGGAAATCCTCAGTGGTAATCAAGGTAAACACATGCAGCATGAATTAAATGATTAAAGGTGTATAGAACAACAAGGAAGATCCCATGCTATACTTGCCTTAAACTTAGATCCTTCTTCTATTGAATTGTAACCTCCAAAGGACTTCTTCTGGATCACCAACTTCTTCTATGTCACCAACGCAAAGCTCATCGACTGGACATGATCATAAAGCACCACACAAGTATCCATACACATACATGCATAGCATACAAGTACATCTACATTAGAACAATACACCAATCAATAAAATAGAAGTTGAAAAGGTTATGAAATGAATCTACGCATTGCTACGAACACTCATACGCGAAAGGCACGCTAATCGGAGTTACGGAGATCAAACTCTCAAACTATAGCTATTCAAAATTAGGAACAAAAGGATCCAATTTTATTTCTGAAAATAGTGGCTTACATGTTACTATTACGTAGATTATGAAAATACGAATCTAACGCAATTTGAACGGGTCAAATCAGAGTTAAAATGGAGAAACTACGCATAAAATAAGATCAATGGCAATTCTATAAATATTTTGAAAACAATTCCGTATTAAAAATAATTAAAAACCGAATTAAAACAGTCCTGTGGATTTGGGCATCGTTTTAGAAAAGTCTAGGAGTCAAAACAGATAAACTAGGGGCATATTTTAATTACTTTTTGACAACTTCAGACGGCGGGTTGATTTCTAGAAAAGTTGGGGTCTCTTTAGCAAAATGTCCAGCGTAGTCGGTAGCGGTCATTTGGCGTAAGCGCACACGTGGTGACAGTGGCGGTCTCTGAGTGGCTGGTCTCTGGTGAACCCTTGACGTGGCTCACTTGACACGATGTTGCACTTGGTCCATCTTGTGTTGTGCACGAGAGACGAACCAAGACACGTTGATCTAATCTGAGCCGTTGGTGGAGAGATGACGGTTTGTGGGCATATGGGGAGAGATGGATGCTGGGGCGGCGCTCTGCACGGCAGCGCACCATGGTCGATGGCGAGGAGTCACCGCGACACTCTGGTTTCCAAACTAGACATCCAAAAGCCATGGGAAAACACGAGGCGACGGCGGAGGCTACGCAAACTCATCTGTGAGGTCGACGAAGGAGTTAAGGCCTTTGGAGACGATGGTGGCGACGATGGGGCAGCTCGAAAACTATGGTGGTACTCCGGTGAGCTCTAAAACATGAAAGAGAGAGAGGAAGGGCACGGATCGCACGGCGTCTTGCTTACCGTCGTCTTGCAGACTTCGGGAAGAGCACAGGTCAGCGATTGAACAATGGTGAAGTCGGCCCAATGACAGCGGATGGTGGCTGGCTAGGGTTGCGGACGCGGTGAGCTCGGGTGGAGGCGGCGGCTCGCGATAGGGCTTTGGTAGGGAGGCGGTGGTCGCAGGGCTACTATTTATGGGGCGATGAGGCGTGGGGCACACGGCAACGACGCGGGGCGAAGGCGGACTCACTGGCGGCGGTGTCCGGCTCAGGCATGAGCTGGAGGAGGGAGATGGCGTTGACATGCGGGTCCGAGGTGGCGGTGGCATGGAGTGTGGGGCCAGGTTGCCAGCAAGCCAACACAAGGGAAGGGGAAAACAGGGAGTGGGCGGCCTCTTTGCCCAGGCTTAAGTGGCGATGGCATGGAGCATGGGGTCGGGGTTGCCGAGAGCCAACACAAGGGAAGGGGAAAATGGGAGTGGGCGGCCATCTGCCCGAATGGCTGGGCCGGTGGCGCACGCAGTGTTCTGTGGCCTGTTTGGGGCCTTGGAGGGATGGAGAGAATGGAGGTGGGCAGCGTGGCTTCTTTGGGCTTTGGTGGCGAAAGAGATGGAGAAGAGTTTTTCTTTTTCTCAAACTTTTCCCATTTTTCTTTTTCAATCCAAATTCAAATATGATCCAAATCAAATTGAAATATAGTTTCCAATATACTTTTCAAGATGAGAACTTTTGGGAGGTTTCCAAAACTAAACTTTTCAAACTTTTGAAAACTATTTTATTTTCCAATTCTCTTTTTCTTTTCTTTTCTTTTCTTTTATTTTAGAGCCCTTTTCAAACTTATTTTCAAAAGCGATTTGAATTCATTTTGAATTTTGGATTCAACCACTCGTTGAAATAAATCAAATGCACCGACATGAATGCACATCCATGTTGCTACTCCTATGGTAAATTTTAAGTTATTGAAAAACTTTATTTCCTACATTTTCATGAGCACATAAAATACCAAAATGAATCATTTAAACCTATTTTCAAAAGTACAAAATTTCGGGTGTTACAGGCCAGCGCCCAGCTTGGCCTCCACAGCCCTTCGCCAGTGTGCCTGGGCACTGCTGGCCGAGTGCCCGCCAGGGGGGCGCCGCGCGCATGCTGGGGCCATCCGCGCACTGCCAGTTGCCCGCCGGATCCCGCGATCTGCCGTGCGTTGCCACAAGCCCGCCGGGGGGCCGCCACGCGCACTGCCACAAGCCCACCAGATGTGGCCCGCGCGTTGCCGTGAGCCCGCTGGGGGCATCGCAGGCGCACAGGGGGAGCCCGCATGCTACTGTCCGCCGCCTCCTCCCACGCGCCACTGGTTGCCCGCCTGCCGGTGCTAACAACAGCCTCCGGCACCATGACCACAACCACCTCCCCGATGCTGCCCCAACCTCCCGCCGCCGCCATCTCCTTCACCACGGCGGCGGCCGCGCCCACAAGGCCCGCCAAGACCCAGTGCTGGGCAGGGTACCCCAGGGAGGCCATGAGGACGGCGGCGCAGAAGAGGAGGTGGTCCCTAGCCTCCTTGTCCGCCGGCACTGGCCTAGGGGCGAGAAGGGGAAGGCGAACGGAGGAGGAGGAGGTGAGGTGAGAGGTCGGGGAGGTGGCAGGCTCGCTCACCGCGCTCCATCTCGCTCCACCAGCCGAGCCATGAAAAACAAACCCCTTCATTTCTGGGAGGGAGTGGGTGCATGTGTGCTTTGAGCAGCGTGCAAGCCAGGGCTGGGAAAGCAGGCCAAACACATCAAAACACGGCACTTGCAGCCCCAGGCGTGGCCGGGCTGTTGGGCCACGTTATTAAATAGCCCCTCAAGCATCGCGGGATTAAGCTCTATGTTGGGTCAAGCGTCACTCCTTGGGGCCACCCATGTTGACTACGCCCGCCCCTAGGCTTGCGCCACTTGCGCCTGTGGGAGGGAGAGAGACACGTCGCGGGATGGCAGGGCAAAAATGAGGGAGAGAGTACGAGAGGGGTGTGACAGATAGGGGTGAGAGGCGAGGGGAGAGGTGTGCCGGACAAGAGAAGAGTGTTTTATGTAGCTTTGATATATTTTCACCACTTGCTTGTATAATGAAATGGCGGTGAAATTCATTTTTCACTACCGGTTCATAACTCATGCTACAAGCTGGCGGCGAAAACCTCCCCGATTTTTATCACCGGTTGCGTTATGAGCCGTGGTGTGCTTGTGCCCTCGTCAACAACAGGCTCATCCATTCCCATCCTCCATGTTAACAATGCTGATGTGGAGTGCCAACGTGATGTTTCTGTCCACGTGTGATTCAAGTTAGGTGGGTGCATCGTAAAATACGTAGAAATCCCCTTGACTTCCTCGTTCTTCTCATTCGGCATCCCACATGAACTCACCCCTCATACGGCTCATGTGGCCTAATCCCCCGTGCAATCGCTAGCACAAGAGTGTTTCACGGTCTTGCAACTAGGCTATTTTTTCTAAAAGGCCCTTTATGTTTTCTAAATAAAACCCTTGATCCAATTTCGTCATGGCGTTCAAACTGTTTTATGTTTAGACTCGACATAAAATTTATTGGGTTTTTGGATTTGTACAATTACAATTTTGCAAGTTTGGAGAAGTATCCTTACTATTTGCTTATTTGGAAATCATGTCATTATAACTTTCGTCGACTTGAATCGTGCCATTTTCTACGTATTCGAGCGTTGGGCCCATGAAGGTACCTAAAGCCAGGTGTATTCTCATATGGCCCAAAATATCCCTCATTGTCTCTCTCTCCCTCCACTCGTGGACGTGTGGACCCCACACATTAGCTTCTCCTTCAACCTCCGCCACGATAAGCATTCCAGTCACCTCTCGGTGACTTTCGGCGGCTCGGCGATGGTGGTGCCATGCCAAGTCGAGGCAACAAATCGCCGAGCTCCAAAGAAGACGTTGTGTGGGCGGCGTGTACACGGCTAGCGAGGCACATGCGCTGGAGGCGTGGTGTTGCTGAGCATGGCGGCTCAGCTCAGTCCGACCGAGCGACCAGGGAGGACGGGCTCGCTCCAAGTGCACCTATTGGTGCTCTAGGTGCATCTCAGCAATGCCAAGGCCATCGGTCTCCTTGCGGCCGAACCAGGCGGCGAGGGTGATGCACACCACCGGAGGTGAAGGAGCAAATGGCGTGTGCAAGTGGAGGGAGGAAAAGTGCATGGGTATTTTTTAGGCCATACGAAAATACATTAGCCTTTAGTCACATATCGTGTAGACTCAATCTTTGTCAAATACGTGAAAAATGGCATGATTCGAGTTAAAGAAGAATTATAATGACATAGTTTCCAAATAGATGAATGGGAAATACTCATAAAAACTTGCAAAATTATAATGACACCCATAAAAAAAAACTTAAACTTATTTCTCGCAGAGAGTAGAAAATTGAGATCCTCCTCATTTTTACAAAAGGGTACGACCCCACAAACGTTTTTTTGCGTGACACCACTCCCATCCCCAACCATTCCTGTCTCCACCTCTCTCTCTTCACCCCGCCACCCCCCTCGGTGCTTTCGGCGGTCGTGCTCGCCGCCGCCGTCAGCGTGGCAACGCCGTTGTGCTTGTTACCAAGCGAGAATAGGCAATGGGTGCAGAGAGGGGGCTGATATCGTGGACGGCCACGAGCTTGGTTCCATCTTGCGCGGGGCCACGAGGGCGCCGATATTGCTTAACCGCCAGCGTGGCCGTCGACCTCTCCTTCGGGCCTCATTCCATCTATCTCCTTTCTCTCTTCCCGTCGCCACCCTACGCCGTAAGTAACCGCCGCCTTGCTTGCTTGCTTGACGGGTCCATGGCTCCGCCATCGGTCGAGCGCTGGGAGCCGCTGAGCTCCACGGCGCCCGAGGTCTGCGATAGAGAAGTTCACTTCTGTGTCCACCGATGATGCAAATGGCGGGGAGGCGATGGCGTGCGAGGTTCCGCCGGCCGCTGCCCACGAGGGCGGCGTCCAGCTTTCGGATCTGGCGGTCTCGTCTCGCCATAACCACGACATCGACGAACCACCCATCGTCATCAACCACGTCGCCCGTGCCACCACAAGCAAGAGGTCAGTTTCCCCTCGCCTGCTCTCCTTACATCTCCTTCCACGACCCCGATGCTTAGTTCCTCCACCCACACAGCTTGCTCTGATTTAGATTGAAATCGATTGCTTAGGAATACCAAGCTCCTAGACGATAAGGTCCAGCAGGATGAGGATTTCTAGAAGACGCCCTTGAGGATGTAGGTCGCGATCTCCATTTCCTCCTTTCTCTTGGCAACACCAGTTTGGGGCCATTGCTACCATGATTTGTTCACATTGTTAGACTATATTTAGGCGTTGATCTAGTATTGAGGAGGCAGTCTATCGGCTCCACAATTAGCTAGGCATGCAGGATCTCATGCACGGCCACCGAGGTGATCCCACCGGGTGCCTACCGACTGAAGGACGACAATGGCAATGTTCTCACCAACACTTGGAACATTGAACAGCTACGTCATTTTTTCCCCTAAATTTGGTCTTACCGCTTTTATTCAACACTTGCTCCTATAAAGCACCCCAAATTTACACACTTTCAAATCGGTCGCTCGGGGGCTCCATGAGTGTACAATACTAAATACTACCTTTCTTTTTTACTGTTACATGGTAAAAACTTTTCGCTCGAACAAAGGGGCATTGCCCGAGCGAAAGGGCATTACATTCCTTTGATTACCCTACGTGACTTTGTTTTTACTTCCGACGAAGCGCACCCCGCCACGACCTAAGGTTACGAGCAGCTGAGGGCCACACCTAGGTTCTTAAAGTTGCAGCCTACGGAACAAACGGGCAGGTGCAAAAAAGAAAGGATAAAAACAAAGCTATGATAGGATAAAAACAAGGAACAGATAGTGATTCTACCACAAAGTAGAACTGATGTATTCATTGATACAAAAAACTGTTCACACGGGGGCTCCCCCACAAACTTAACGATTACTTTGCTGACTACTTCTACTCCAAATGCTACTATGGCCGCTCGGCGGCATTGGCTGATGCCAAATGTGAGGCCACGACACATGCCACTGATCATAACCACCACCGCAAGGGCCCGGCCCGGTTCCGCTCCCTCGACTTCGGCGAGCGCAACGGGTACCTTAAGGGCATCGCACCCATAGATGCTCAACAGAAGAGCATGGAGCTCCGGACCTTCTCATGCAGTCGAGGCAGCTCCTGGGCAGGGACACTGCCCGCCGAAGTTTGGCCGCCGTGGCTGGAGGATGTCTCATCAAACTTTATGAACTGACTAACCTGAGCAGCTACAAGGGAGAAACCCCCCACCAGCGTAGTCCTGAGCATCTTCCCCTCTGACAAGACTCACCCGGAGAAGATTTGTTGGAAGGAGTCCACGTGCGGCTCCATCCTGGTGAAAGCTTCGCAGACGGTGACGAAGCCGGCGACGTGCAGTACCCTCCAGTGCGCCACCTCCTTGGGCGGAAGCAGCCCCTTCTCGGCGAAGGCGGCCAGCACCACCTCATCTACGCTGGATGACCTCTAGCTCGACATTGCGCTCCAAAATCATGAACAGGTCTATGAGTTCTCCTTTCCCTCTCCCTTCCCCTATTTAAGGAGGAGATGCAGCAGTTTAAGAAGGGCAAAGGATTGGGGTGAAAAACCCTCTCCCTTCCCCCATTCAATGCGGATGGAAAACGACGGGACGTGCCCTGACCGATGGGACGTACCCTGCCGGACGGAACGACGCCTGGTCAGACGGGACGTGGCCTAGGTATGGCCCACCACTACCACATGCCGGGCGCGAGAAACAAAGCGCCACCACATGCAGGCGGCCCTCCACCTTCCTAGGCAGGACTTAGAAAGGCCCAACTACGGGATCTCCATCCTGGAGAGACCATCGGGCTTCCTAAGTCAATCGAACGGCTCAGGGAAACGCCGAGAGACAGGTAAGGAGCAGAGGGACGCCCCATGTGGGCCATGCCTACTCCATCACGAACGACGAGCGCGGATCCCGGTCGGACACTTCCGATTGGAGCTCCTCAAATCTCGTCACTCGAGTCACCAAGGTAACATTACCAACCCCCACTATTTCTTTATATAATCATTCATTTATCTATACACGCATTCATTCATTCTATACATCTGAGGCATCGCATGTGCAGTTAAATGCATCACAACGCTCCGTGTTGTGTCACAAAGCGGCAGTTGACTCATTCAACATGAGCAACGATCGACCGGGGTTCGAAGGCCGGCCCACTAAGGGCTCGAGGCCACCTTGTGTCAAACAGAGCCAGGGGAGAAAACATAGATGAGCCCCGAGCGGACCTCGCCTAGTCAGCCCCAAAGTAGACAGGGTCATCTCAACCTTCTCGTTCGATCCTAACCTCGAGCCAAACCCACAGAATCTCCATCAAGGGGAGGCCAGCGGGCCACCCGGGTCGGTCTCCGGAACAACCTAGGCATCTGCTGGGTTGTAGGTTAAGGAGCAGTGGAATGTCACATGAGGGCTATGCCGACCCCATCACGAACGATGGACCCGAATTTCACTCGAGCATGTCCGTTAGCGAGCTCACCGAGCGCGTCACTCGAGCCATCGAGGCAAGCGACGTTAGCTCAGCCCCTTCGGTTGCAAGAAACCATGGATGCGGTAACGCACAAAACTCAACCGACCCCTACCAAAGCCCAACGGGGCTCAGGGGCTCAAGACACCTAAAACACCTCGGCTGCGCTCGATGCCGGGATCCACGAGCCCGCCCGTCTCGCCCGATCCCTAAGCTACCTCGGCTACGCCCGACGCCAGGATCCACGAGTTCGTCCGTCTCGCCCGATCCCTAAACTGTCTCGGCTGCGCCCGACGTCAAGATCCACGAGCTCCATCTCGCTCAATCCGTAAACTGCCTCGGCTACGCCAGACGCTAGGATCCGCAAGCTCTGTCTCGCCCGATCCCTAAAAATCGCCTCACTGTGCCCGACGCCAGATCTCTGAGCTCGTCTCGCCCGATCTCTAAATCGCCTCGGCTACGCGACGCGCCAGATCCACGAGCCCCATCTCGCCCGATCCCTAAAACTGCCTCGGCTGCACCCGACGCCAGGATCCGCAAGCTCCATCTCGCCCGATCCCTAAACTGCCTCGGCTGCGCCCGATGCCAGGATCCACGAGCTCCATCTCGCCCGATCCCTAAAACTACCTCATTGCCAAGCTCGACGCCGGATCCGAGAGCTCCATCTCGCCCGATCCTAAAATGCCTCGATCAGTTCGACGCTTAGGATCCGCGAGCTCCAACTCGCTCAATCCCTAATCTACCTCGGCTACGCCCGATGCTAGGATCCGCGAGCTCTGTCTCGCCCGATGCCTAAAAACGGCCTCGGCTGCGCCCGACGCCAGGATCCGCGAGCTCCGTCTCGCTCGATCCCTAAACTGCCTCGGCTGCGCTTGACGCTAAGATCCGCGAGCTCCATCTCGCCTGATCCCTAAACTACCTCGGCTGCTTCCGATGATAGGATCCGCGAGTCCGTCTTGCCCGGTCCCTAAAAAATGCCTCGCGCACACCCATTGACAAAACCCCTAGGCGATTCTGCCTGAATCACCCACGTGCTCGGGGGCTACACCCGCTGACAAAACAAAACTTCCCCCATTGGCAACGCGAAAACCCCCCCGATGATTCTACCCGAATCGCCCAGAGGCTCGGAGGCTACACCCGCAGGTGCGCTCGCGCACACCCACCATCAAGACAAAAATTCCCTAGACGATTCTACCCTAATCGCCTGAGGGCTCGGGGGCTCCTGTCGGGTTCATAAACCTGGGGTCCCTCATGGACCGGCTTCCTAACAAAGGCTCGGCCCAGCAGACAACGTTGTGAACGATGCGCAACTCCTGGGCCGGCCCAAATACCTAAACGATAGGCCAGAAGGACGATCCAATCTCCGACCAGAAGGCCTAGCCGAGGAAGAATGACGCCCGTTTCTGACTCCGGCCCGCCTCTCCGATCGGAAGGCCTTACTAAAGTGGAACAACACTCGCTTCTGACTCCGGACCGCCTCTAGACGGCCTCTCTGACCAGAAGGCCTGGCCAAACACCACTTTTGACTCCAACCCATGTCTCCGACCAGGGATGCGCCGAACTCCTGCTTACAGCTCTTCTCCGACTAGCGCTGTCGTAGCCGACTGGGATCAATCGACCGGGGACGCCCGCTCGATGAGGACCAGGAAACGGACGGAGCAAGTAAGGCAGGGCACTCAAGTCAACCGTAATACCGAGGACCGTACCTTGTACACCTACAGGACAGTACCCTGCAACCTTCCTGGCATGTCAGAACCCAAGCAGTGTTATGGGCGTCGACATTTTCCCTACAGTGTTGTGGGCACCATCAACTCTCATACCAGATAAACACGGTAAGGCTCCCCCCATATACCTCTAGGCTTCAACAGTGTTGCAGGCGCAGGCATTTATCATACCAGGAGAACATGGTAAAACCCTCTACATGCCTCTGGGCATCAAACAGTATGACAGGCACCGACGTCTGCCATACTAAAAGAAGACGACGCAACCTCCCACCAATGTTTTCTTAAACGGTAAACGGTTTTTACACGGTCGCCCTTCGTTTAGCATTTAGGTTGTTTACACGGTGTTTAACCGAAGTTAAACGATCTAAATGGTTTTGTACTTTTAAAAAAATACATATAATTATATATGTGCATGTAAAAAATCAAGTATTCTAACATTTATACATATTTATCCGAGTAAAAATCAATTATTTTGGTATGTATATATATTTATGCATGTGAAAAGAACCAAATATAGATATTTATGCATATAACATATCAAGTGTACATATTTATAAATATAATAAACTTAAGTACACAAATTTATCCATACAAAACTGAACTAGATTTACCTCGTGTTCATCTAAACAGCCATTTAAACAACTGTTTAGCCCATTTAATGCCGTTTATCTCTGTTTCATTTAGACCGTTTTTTCTATTTTTTGACCGTTTAAATGGTCAACCGTTTAATTTTCATTTACCCCCTAAAGAAAATAGTTTACTACCGTTTACCATTTACTGGCCGTTTAAACGGCCGTTTAAACCGTTTAGACGAACACTGCCTCCCAAATGCATCTAACATTAACAGTGTTATGGGCGCCTACAATCATCTTATACCCAACGGCGTGGGCAACAAGACTTAGCATACATACACTCTCACTCTCTTACTTGTAAGGCTATCCCCTTCATCTATAAAAGGGGATACGCTCTCTCCCAAAAGGGGATCCATCAGTTCACTTACATCGATTCAACACGCAATAATAGAACCACCAGGTTCAAACCTCGAGTACATGTTCAAACACTTAGTACATAGCGGAGCTCCTGTCACTCTCGCCCTTGAGACACTGTCCCAATTCGGACTCCTTGCACCCCCATCTTTCTCCCTTCATTTGTAACTCCACAGCAAACTTCGAGCACCTAGGCTCAGGAATAACGTCACCGACCGACTCAAACTGGACGTAGGGCACGTTGTCTAAACCAGTATATACCCAGTGTCATTGAGTGCTAGGCCACATCCGATCACAACGTTTATAAAACTACAAATATTTACGTGTTGGTCACTTTACGCACCGGACACTAAGTTAAACAATCTAAAGGTTAACTATATAAATTTATATAAAAAAGATACTAATATTTATCACAATGAGTACCTATTAGGTTTGTTATCAAATACATTTTCATAATGTATCTATTTGATTGGAGTGATGAATATTAATACTATTTTCTATAAAGTTAATCAAATTTAAATTTAAGATAGTTGATGAAAGTCGCGCAGGTAAACGATTGATCGATTGATGAAACCAAACCATGCAAAGATCGATGGCGCCTCACATGCATAGCGATAGTGCACCAACCATCAACCGCAAGGAGCGCCGTACAATAATTCCTTCACCCGTCAAGTAAGACTAGACTAGCCTCGGCGATCTACTCTAGTCTCTAGTTTGCACGCTTTTGCTTGCACTCTCCGCCGTGAGGTTGCGCCCGGCCGGCCCCTAGCACAGCGGCGATGGGCCTGCCAATTCGGTGAACCAGCCCGCCATGGTCTTGCCGCGCCATGCTGCTCAAGCGGCGGCGTCGGTGCCACGCCGGATCTATGGCGCGGTAGCTCTCGCCACGTCGGTGTTCAATGACCTGGTCATTTTGCCCGTCACCGCTCCTATGGCGCCCCACGCATGGCGTGGCAGCGTTATTTCGCCGCGCCATGCAAATAGGCACGGCCAAAAGGGTTAGTTTTGAAGAAAAAAATGATGTTAGATTTAAAAATAGTTTTAAAATGTTAAAATAAAAAAAATCCGTGTGGACGGAACAATTGCCGTATAATCATTATCGATCATGTTACCTCATACTCCCTAGTGGCCAGTGGCACCTCCCAAAAACAACAAACAAATAGATCGCTTTCAGCATTACATAAGGATTACGCCTCCTCTGCGGCTCAAGGGCGCCCGCACGTCCCGTCGCCAACGAGGACGCATGGCACGCCCGGCGCACAACCCGTCTCGGGTCATTTGTGGTTGCTCCTCGCCGCTGGGGCCCTAGGGCTGGGTTGTACAGCGGGAGGTCTGGCTCGTGGCTCCCCCGCCCGGTCAGTGCTGGTTACGTCGTCCTTACTGTGCTGCCTTCCTTCCTTGGTTTGGTTCCTTCCCCGATAAAGGCTCCAGCCGTGCATCGGACTAGCCTGTGCTTTTTATTATAATATGTAATAGTTATGGATCCTAGTCCGTTACCCAAGCAATAAGAGACGTGAGATTTAGTAAAATATCTCATCTCCCGTTCCCATTGCAAGATCACAGAAAGTAGATTGACATCATAGACAAAGTAGTTGTGGAACCAATCTTCTCTTATTTTTTACCTTTATAATAGTGAATACATAGGTTCCTTATATAGATAGAAGATGACCTTTAACTTCACCTCTTGAGCTCTTGAGCTTCAAGAGTTAATTCGATATAAGCCCACTAGTATAATTAGTTTCATAACACTCCCCTTGGGCTAATACCGTGACAAACTCATGCCTCGTCAAAAGCGTGTCCAAAAACCCGGTGGAAAAAAAAGAGAAAAGAGTACATTCTTGTCTTTGCATGATGTATGTATGCAACATATATATTTTATGATCTTCTAGACCACGGGTTTCAACATCTTCCGGATATTAAGAATATGAACTAATAATTAGGGATTTACTCCCCCTGAGCTCTGCAAGTCACTCAAGAATTTCATGCCAATCTCTCGAACATATCTTTTGAATGTTGTGGCAGGAAGAGATTTTGTAAACAAATCTACGAGATTGTCATATGATCAGACTTGCAGTATATTCACTTCACCCTGCTTCTAGAGTTCGTGAGGATAAAAGAATTTTGGTGAAATATGCTTAGTTAAGTTATTCTTTATATAGCCCGTTTGTATTTGTGCAACACATGCTGCATTATCTTCATATATAATTGTGGGGGTATCCATAGTATTAAGGCCACATGACTTCTGGATGTGGCTAATCATCCGTCTTAGCCAAATACATTCAGGTGCAGCTTCATAGTGCTATTATCTCTGAGTGGTTTGTAGATGTTGTTACTAAAGTTTGCTTACAAGACCTCCATGAAATGGCTGTACCACCACAAAGAAATACAAAACCAGTTTGTGACTTTGCATTATGAGGATCTGATCGTTATCCAGCATCTGCATAGCCGACCATAGTCAAATCATGATTCTTCGGGAAAAATATTGCTATTGATCACATTGATTTGTGATTTCAGTATCAAACTTCGATGTCCACTTACAATGATAAGCCAATCGAACAGAGAACAAATCTGACTGGTTAAAATGCCAAGCAACCAGATCCTCCCTCCCTGGTGACAAGGGAATTTGGAGAATAGTTTGTGCATCAATCGGCAAGAACATAGACCTAGTTTACAATAGTTGAATAGAGACAAGAACTTGAGACAAGTTTATTTTAGAGTTAAATGCAAGAGTAATTTCTAAACTTGTTAGGAGTGTTAGAGCATCTCCAATAATTCTCAAAATAATTATTGGTAATCAATGAGTTTTCCAAGTGGCTAAAAATGTTGGGAGCATATTTGTTAGGTTCCTTAAACAGTTTCCAAAATCTCGCTCCTAAAATATAGACGAGAATTTTGCATTAGGAACACCGAACTATTTATGTATCACCCAATCAATTTTATACTTTACATTTGCATTGGGAATCCTATCCTATTTCTTATTCTTCCCACGTCTTTTCACCTCCAGATTAGCGGATTGATACGCGCACGTATATTTTAGCGCGACTAGATCGTTTTTCCCAAGTGCGGAAAAATTGAGAGTTGAGATAGGGAGTTGTTGGATAGCGATTTTTTTAATCTTGCCAAAAGAAATCTAGATTGGGAGTGGGTTTTAGAAACTCTTAGAGATGCTCTCCACCATATCTATGTCTTCCCCCTATAACTAGTTATAGGAGATCTCTCAGAAGCAACGTTAGGATTTGAGAGACCATTGCTCCGGCAGATTGCCAAAAACTCATCCTGATTTAGGAGAGGGAGTGATCTTTCCTTTCTTTAAGAGAGATGGTGGTGGATTTAGAAGATCTACTAAAGAATACAAGGATAGGAGATACAATAGAAGATCTGCTGGTATATTTCCTATTTAAGGGATAGATGGGAGTATAAGAAATCCGGTGAAGATGCTCTTAGGTCAGTAATTTGAAAACACATTTCTCAGTCCAAACTTATTAAGTGGTGCAATATAGTCATCGATATGGTTCGTAACTGATCTATGGTGCACCATTTTACAAGTTTATTTAGTAACATATGATCTACCACTTAACAAGTTTAGAGACTTAGAAATGTGTTTTCAAAATTCGTGAACCTAAGTTACCTCTAGGAAATTCAGGGTCTTCTTATACATTTAACTCTTTGTTTAATATAATAAACGTCAATTAAATTTACTCGGCTCACAATGTGCAAAGCCTAAAGAGGCTTTTACCTGTATGCCATTATAAAAGTTTGTAATTACCTATAAGCCATTAAAATTTTTTGAGCGGTCACAGGCGTCACTGGTCGGAACTTTTTTACCCTCTATGCCATTCCCATCACATTTTGTTAGTTTTCAATGGTTTGACCATCCTGACATGTGGGTCTGGCTAGTTAAAATGTCCAGAATGCCCCTATCTCGTTCCTAGCCGGCAACCCTATCCTCTACAGACCCTCATCAGGAGCGGTAGCTGCATAGCTGAAAGGTCATTGTTTGATTTTGGTAATTGAATGGCAACCTTAGATTGACTAATATGTGTTTGAGTGAGATACACAGGTGATTAGTCCATAGGGACTGTTGATGGTAGTTATCATTCATTATAAACTTCAATATAACTTAAAATAATGCATGAAAATGATCACCAACATATACTTAGGGGTTTAAACTGACAATTTCCACGAGTTTTGGTGAATCTGTGTTTTTAGCAGGATTATTTCAGAAAACCGTCAAGGGGGATCAAACGTCAAATTAAATCGCTTATCTACGGTGAAAACTACTCCAAAAGGTTCTAGAGGATTCCCAAAGCCATGTCATCAAGCGGAGGACGAGAAGGTGATAGGTGGGGCGGTCCGCCCCACACGGAGGCGCCCAAACCGATGTGGGCCCCACCTGTCAGCCCCATTGCTACGTTGCTCTCCACCGCCTTAAGGATTGCATCTCCGCCGTTCTTTAAGTCAGTTTGATCCAAGGACTCACGTTGGACGCTCTGGCCTATATAATCAGCCCTGCCTCCCCCTTCCAGAGCACGCTGCCATAAGTCAAGTTTAGACCAGAAATTAGGGTTCCTAGAAAGAAGAGAGTAGAGCTCCAATTCTTCAAGTTTCTAGTATAGGCTAGCTAGCAAAGTTCAAGAAGAGTGTGGGCTATTACTCAGATTCCGAATCTGCCGTCTAGAGACTGGTATAGCCATTGTATCTCTATATTTATGACTTTGTGCTACTTTAATATTATGTTGCTATTTATTATGTTTCTAGTTTGCTCTAGTTATATGCTTGATATAGTTATGATTGATAATAAATTTATGCATATGTTCACAAAGCTCTTAGCTCAGTACTCGAGTGAGTTAAGTGGTCGACACTATGTAAGCATGGTGCTTAGATATTGTTTGCCTGCGGATGCATTCTACACTCTGGGTCATGTGGTAGATCACGGATGTGACACTCCCGTTGAGTCCTTTGTAGTCCACTCCCTGTTTGTAGAGCAAGTAGAACACGGTTGCGAAGGGAGACAAGCCCTCGGGCATGCTCTAGAAAGCGTCGGACCTTGGGGTTCGGCGGCGTTGGACCAGACACGTGCACCGTTGCTTCACCCAGGAAAAGAGAGGTTTGACGTGGTGCTGACACATGGAAGCATCAGACTTAGCCCTGAGTCCGACGGGAGGCGTTGGACCAGACGCGCGCATTGTTGCTTCGCCCGGGAGAAGAGATGTTTGACGTGGTGCTGACACATGGAAGCATCGGACTCAACCCTGAGTCCGACGGTTTTTACCGTCTCTGGACCTTGTTGGACCCTTCTGCCGTGGAGTCCGACGACTCGTTCAGCGCGAGGCAGGCGACCGTTGGGCGCGCAATGGTCAGGAAATTCAACTGGGATGCGTGGCAGTGCAAGAGTGGCTGAGCAGGGCATCGAACCCAGGTGTCGGACGATCTGACGCCCCGTATCTGAGGGTTCGACGGTCCCGCTTTTAGCCCGGTGAAGGGGCAATGGCTCTATTTGTTGATGGGGCTATAAATAGAAGTGTTGGTTGGCCCTTGGCCAGGTTCTGAGCACACTAAAGCCTTGGTGGCTTGTGTGATGGTCATTGGGAGCCCTCTAACTCAGATATGCTTGATAGTGATCATCTGATTGTGTGAGTGAGTGATTTTTAGTGCGTTGCATTGCGAGATTGCATCGAGTGACACTAAGTGTTCGTGTTGTAAGCTGGTGGTGCTTGTTACTCTTGGAGTTTGCCACCTCCTAGATGGCTTAGTGGTGTGATCTCCGTCGAAGCATGGAAGGAAGTTTGTGTGGTGCTCCGGAGAAGATTGTGAGGGGTATTGTGCTCACCCCGCGGGAGCCGCGAAGAGCAACTCTAGTAGAGCGAGACACGAAGGGCGACAAGTGGTCTAGCTGAGTCAAGTGCTAGCGCTTGTGGTAAGCACTCTAAGTGGGAGAGTGTGACTTGCGGGTCACGACTAGCAAGAGGACCGGCGGCAACCTTGGAGCTTGTCTCAACGGGGACTAGCGTGTTCGCAAATACATGATCCTCGAGATAAAAATCATCATGTCATCCTTGTCATCCCGTTGGTTTGCATTCCCTTTCACAAGCTCATAGTTTCATATACTTTGTGCTTATATAGTTGCTCTTGTAATTAGTTAGCTTGTGTAGCTTACTAATTACCTTCTTGCTTGTGTAGCATAGAAGTAGCTCCCTTACGTGGCTAATTTGGTTTTAGTAACCTTGTTAGTAACATTGCTTAGTTTATGTAGCTGAGTAATTTATGACTTCTGTAGCCTTGTTATTGAGCATTGCTAGTGAGCTTAAATGACTTTGTGCTTTTGCTTACTAGCATGTGTAGGAGCTCCTCCGTTGCTTGAAGTACTAGTGGCATAGGTTTATATGACCTTGCTCCTAGAATTGGTTAGGTGAGCTCTAGCTAGCCCGGCACCTTTGTTGCCTAGTTAGGATCTTTATAAGGTGCTTAGGAACTTAGATAAAGGGGTGTAGTCTTGGCTAGACCGTTAGTTTTTATTCCGCATTTATCTTGGTTAGCCGACGCGTTTATTTTTATTAAGGACTATTCACTCCCCTCTAGTCCGTCATCTCGACCCTACAAGTGGTATCAGAGCATGGTATCTCATTTGTGATCTTCACCGACCTAAGAGGACGGCGTCTAGTGGGGTAGATGATTATGAGACACACATTTTTATGGCATAAACTTTGCACATTGAAAAAATCACATGCTTGATCATTTTCGTGCAAAGGGACCTAAGTTTTAGTGGATTATTACTAGTGGTCTCACTCATGTTTTGGACCATATAAATCTCACCAAAGCTCAAAGAGTTATCTTTAAACTTGATGCGCATGCTTGTTGTTATCTAATGGATGCTTCGAGCTTTGGTTTGATGAAAAAGATAAACTACATGGGAACCGCTCGTGAGATATGGGAATCAATCAAGCACACCTTCGGTGATTCCTCCACTTGGGATGATGGCAAGTTCAAGGAGTCCAAGGAGGTGATGCAAGAGTGTGTCGAGCATGACCATAATTTGGTGATTGTGGAAGAGTGCTCCACCTCATGGTTAAGTGATGGTGATTCTACCTCAAGTTCACTTGACAAGATAGATAATGATGCCACAAGTGATGCACATGATGATTCTACCTCAAGCACACTTGGTGATGATGGTTGATGCTCGGGACATGAATATGATGCTACTACAAGCCCATCCACTACACCACATTGCTTCATGTCACAAGGTGACACCAAGGTATCAAATGCTAATGTGGTTGATCATGTTGATTCATATGATGAGCTTGTTAGTGGACTTGCTAGCATGACCATGTCTTTAGAAAATGAGAAAGCTAAAACAACGAAATTGGAAAAATAAAACTCATTTCTAAAGAATTCATGTGAAGATAATAAGTACTTACTTGATGTTCTTAAATCTTCACATGATAAGCTAAAATTGACTCATGTGAAGCTTTTTGTATCTCATAAAAAATTATTAGAATAACATGCTTCTCTCATTAAAGCTTTTTCAAAGAAACTTAAAAATAATAAGAGCTCATCACATGAGTCAAGTGATCAATTGCAACATGTGACTAACTCTTGTGATGTAGGGAAGAAGCATGCATCCACCTTTTGTGATGATTTATTAGATATGCCATGTTCTTCACATATAGATGCCTGTCCTACCTCTATGTCTTGTGAAACTAATTTTTTGAAGGAGAACAATGAGCTCAAAAGAGAAGTGAAGAAATTGAGCAACAAACTAGAGAGGTCTACAACTCAAAAGTCACCTTTGAGCATATGTTGAAGATTTAAAGAAACTTCGGTGACAAGAGTGGTCTTGGCTTCAACAAGAAGATGACAAAGGGCGAAAGAAAAAAAGAAAATAAGATGAAGAAGGAAGCATGAGAGAAGCTTTCTCATTTCATATGCTATCGATGCCATAAAGTGGGTCATCTTCATGATCAATGCCCTAACATAGAGAAGCTCGAGAAGAAGAAGAGAGTGTGACTTGCGGGTCACCACTAGCAAGAGGACCGGCGGCAACCTTGGAGCTTGTCTCAATGGGGACTAGCGTGTTCGCAAACACGTGATCCTCGGGATAAAAATCATCGTGTCATCCTATTGGTTTGCATTCCCTTTCACATGCTCGTAGTTACTTTTATATACTTTGTGCTTGTGTAGTTGCTCTTGTAATTAGTTAGCTTGTGTAGCTTACTAATGACCTTCTTGCTTGTATAGCATAGAACTAGCTTTCTTGCGTGGCTAGTTTGGTTTTAGTAACCTTATTAGTCACATTGTTTAGTTTGTATAGTTAAGTAATTTGCGCTCTCTAATTTAACTTATGTAGCCTTATTATTGAGCATTTCTAGTGAGCTTAGGTAGCTTTGTGCTTTTGCTTACTAGCATGTGTAGGAGCTCGTCCGTTGCTTGAAATACTAGTGGCATAGGTTGGTGTGACCATTGCTTCTAGAATTGGTTAGGTGAGCTCTAACTAATCCGTCACCTTTGTTGTCCAGTCAGGATCTTTATAAGGTGCTTGTGAACTTAGATAGAGGAACGTAGTCTTGGCTAGACCGTTAGCTTTTATTCCGCATTTATTTTAGTTAGCCGACATGTTTATTTTTAGAAAGGACTATTCACCCACCCCTCTAGTCCACCATCTCACCCTACAATAGACTAGCGGCTCCTCTGTAGCGGGCGACCAGCAGCCGAGTTGCGTAGGGCGGTGCGGGCGCGTGGCTTCAAGGTCATCTTCTTCCACGGCTTCACCGGACACCAGCTCCCGCGTCGACACCGACTTCCATGACTGCCGCACCGTACCTCGCAACGGGGAGGCGCTCGCGCCTGTGTCGTCCTCGGCTCTGACGCCATGCTCTGCTAGGAGAATGCCTTTACCATGGTGCCACAGGACCTTCGTGGCCGCGCGCGGTGCCTTTGCTGAGAGGATTAGCCCCAGCTTCTGCGTTCGCGATGACAGCACCTGGCGCACGCGCGGATTCGACTTCATGGCGCAGTCGCAGCAGTTCTGCGGGCGCTCCGGTAGAACGTGCGATGTCCTCGGTGACAATTTGCCATGGACACCCTTCCCTACCCCCATCGTTAGCCTCCGCCGCCGGCGTCGTCATCGAGTAGGCGTGTGTCCAAGGTTTGGATCGCGTTCATTGGGGTGGTGATGCACTGATACTAGAGTCGCCGACAGGGCGGCGCACCATCTGCAAGGATGCAGAGAGCAGAAGCCCCACGACCGCTTCTGCACGCTGCGCAGCCTCGGCTGCTCCACCGCCACTACGCGCACATATGCCGCCGCTGGTGCTGCTTTTGGCCGGCGACTTCGATCTCTTGGGCGCCATGGATGCTGGTTTCACGTACTCGGCACTCACGTACTCGGCACTCACATGACTGCCGCACCGTACCTCATAGCGGGTGGCGCGGTGCCGGTCAGTGCCCCGTCTCGTCGTCCTGTGCAGTGCTAGCTGCCCTCCAGATGCAGCTTTGGTCGCCGTGGACTCGGCTCCTTTTCGTCCCATAACGCGACGCGTTCGATGACCATGGATGCTTCGGGCGTTATGGACGAAGGAGCTGTTGCATTTTTTAATTTAAGTAGTTGTTGCATTGATGATGAAGTTGTTGACGAACGCGTCGTCTCTACGGCCGGCCGTCCGGCTTGCACAGGTGCACGTACGCCTTCCTGGTGACTGAAGAAGCTTACTGCTGCTACTTGCATATACGTGTAGATACTTCTATTAGCTTGTTGCATACCTATATATACGTACATGATATACACATGCAACTTGCTAGCCTGTTTCTTCTAGCACAACTCACGTATGTAGGCGATTAGTTCATGCATCCTACCTCTTTTCTTTATAGGGCAAATACGTGACTGCTTATGCATTTTGGTTACTAGCTATCTTCCTGCTAACACTATTTAAGTAAACACTGAAAAGAATATTGTGATGTATTTCTCATTTTTGTCCCTTAGCTTCAATTTATTGTCAGCCTTATTTGCTTTCGAGGATGATAGTCACGACGCTCCTCGTCCGACCGAAAATGCTCTCCTCCTCTATTGTCTGTTTGGCACCATGGCACAGGAGGAAAATGAAACTTCAGCTTACTTCTCTAGTTTATGGGTATTTAATTTTTTTCATAGCTGCATTTGACATTGTTACCACTCATTATAGGGCCTGTTCGCTGGCTGGTGCTGGTGCTGGTTTGGGCTGGCTGGTGCTGGTTTTTTGTGAGAGGAAAACACTGTTGGCTGACTGGTTTGGGCTGACTGAAACCAACAAGCAAAAAGACTGATAGACGGAATAATGTGGAGAGAAAAAAAGCTCCAACCAGTGACATCAATGATTCCTTAAATTTTTTAATAGCTCGTGAATAATTACACACTCTTATAGACGCGGCTAAAAGCGTCGAGCCAAAAACGCCGGTTTCCAGTCTTCTAGACTGTCAGTTCTCACGAAAAACTCCGAAAAAAAAAATCCATTCCCCGACACTTCCCGCCTCCTACTCTTCCAGGCTTCCACCTCACCACCGTCGCCTCGTCGGCGGCTCGGCTCGGCGCGTCCGCTTCCCGCCGCCCTCCGATGACGCCATCCTACAGCTCCGGCCCCTCAGGGCCCGCCGGGGGGCGGAGGGCGGCGACCTTCGCCGGCGCGAGCGTGTTCCTGTCGCGGAAGCTGGTTGCCCCCGAGGTGTTCGACGCCGTGCACGACGCGCTCCGCCTCAACGGCGCCGAGGTCCTCCTCTGCGCCGACCCGAGCCGCACGGGATCCCTCGACTTCCACGTCATCTCATCCTCCTCCCACGTACGCACGCGCCCTTTCCCCTACCTCGAATCCGACCGCCTCTTCCGTTTCCCCAATCCCCAATAATGTTTATTTTCCTTTTTTTGTGTCAATTTCTGCAGGAGAGGTTCGCCGATCTACGGGCTAAAGGCTGCAATTTGCTAGGTGAGCATCTCCACAGTTCTGGAATTGGGCCCTATGGTTGCGCAGTTGTTTTGTTTGTTTTCTGACTAGAGGAATTATTCCAGATGCAAGTTAAATTAGGTTCAATTGTTTACAATGCCTTGACGATTGGAAGCTGCATTATTGGATTTCAGCAATTTGTGACTCTATGGTCCATAACTTTAACTGTTAGGGTTAGATTGGTGTTAAGACTAGATAGTCTACTGCTAGAGATTAGTGTGGCAGATTGTTAAAAACTAGATAGTCTACTGCTATCATTTAAAAGTACTTCAGTTGTTAAGACTGCTGGATTAATTTGATAGGTGGATTGTGCTGAATTTGCAACATGGAGCTAAATTTGTTAAATCTGGGTATCTGATGCCCCAGCCTGATCTTTATTAGGCCTGTTATTATGATAACAGTTGCAAGAATGGCAGTAGTCGCACTTTGCCAGCTAATGTTGGTCTTAACCAACATAAAAAGCCATAAGAATCCTAGGTGATGGCCTCCTGTCAACCCTTTTGTGTGAAAATGAAAAGAAGATGGAAGCTCATGTGGGTTGTCTATACATCGTTTGTACTATGTGTGGGTAGGCTAGAGCATGATGGGATCTTGGGGCACTACAGATAGCCATCTTATTTATTACCTCAGGTTGTGCAAAGCTTGCTGTAATGCTGCATTTGATTTGTTAAGACTTAAGAGTATCTTCAATTGAGAATTTAGTTTCATGCACAATATACTGCTTTGTATGAACTAAGTTTGTTAATGTCTTGGGAGGAGGTTCCTGTTTAAGGTATCTTGCTTGTCCAAAGTTTGTTGCAGCCAAAGGGCCCAAACTTTTCATGCTTTAGTGCTGAAACTTGTAGATAAGATTATTTATGAGTCGCTAGGGACCTGATCATGAAAATTGTTGATGCAATCTATGTAAATTTTCTCTCTCCGTAACATGCCAAGTGAAGCTATGATCAATCATGTACCTGTTTATCTTTTATCTTGAAAAAGTATCAGGCTTTCTTGTTAATTTGGACTCCAAAACGTTACTTGTCTTGCAGTGCATAAATTTTCTCTGTGGTTGAAATCATAATAGCCAATCTTCTAATAAGTTCCTCTGACTTTTGTGTTTAAGTGTTTAGTTATGAATGTTTTTGAATTTGGACAGGACCACAGTGCATTCTTTCCTGTGCTAAAGAACGTCGTTTTCTACCTAAACAAAGTTATACTTGTTGCCTTGCAATGGATGGGGTTAAAACACTTTGTTCAGGCTTTGAAAAGTCTGAGAAGGTACATGTATCAGTGCTTCCCCTAATGTTACAGTTTTCGATAGTTAATACGTTAATATTTATCTCAAGTTTGTTTTTGTTCTTGCAGGTTAGGATTGAAGAACTAGTGACAGCCATGGGAGGTCATTTGCTAACTAGACACAACATGGATGTGAATTTTGTAATTGTGAAGGATGTCACGGCTGCCAAATATAAAGTAAGTTATCCAAGTTTTGAAAATCCCTGCTAATTCAACTGCAGCTAATGTTGTATGAAATGTTCTACATGCTTATCCTATACTATTAGATCCTATATAGCATTTCTTTTGTGAAAAGTAGTTCCTTGTTCCATTACTGCAGACAAAATCTAAGGTATTGTATTATATGTTTAATTCCTTTACTTTATGCTCTGTGGTTCATGGTTCCAGTTTAATTAATTGATGCCATGTCATGTGTGGGCAGGTGTATGCATGCAGCAGCGTTGACCTTGCCGACATATGCAGGCGTGCCTGACCCAGTATAGCGTCGTCGAAGCAGAATCGCTTTCTGTGGGCCGATCAGCGTGTCATGGCTAGGAGGCCTTAGTTGAAAGTTATCGAGATTAGTTCCCTTATTATTAGCATCTATTTGTTACCTTAAGATTAGGAGTTTGTTTTCCTTTTGTGGCGGCTGCAAGGCTATATATGTATGGGAACCGGACTTGAAGGAATTAAGCAAGATTATTATCCTATCTTCCATCTAATCTCAAGCTGCAAGGTGTAGGGGCATAACCTCACCGGAGAAGACGGCCGAGGGCTACGAGCTTCAGAGCCGAGGGCCTGCTGCCGAGGGTTCGGCGCCTTGACAACTTGTATCGATGGTCACCGCTCATCCTCTTCGCGTTCTCCGTCCGCCACCCAATTTCCCCACCGCCGCCATCCCCAACCCGAGCCACCGCACCCGGTCGGTCGGCGCCGCCATGGTCGAGCCTACATGACCGATCTCTTCAACGAGATGAAGAAGGTGTCCGCCAAGATCTCCACCACAGAGGCCGATGTCGCCTCGCTCAAGGAGAAGGCGCCACGGTGAGAGCTCACGACACCGTCGCGCCGACAATCGTGGCGCTCTCGGTTCCATCCGAAGCACGTGAAGTGGGATTTTCCCCACTATGATGGCACGTCCGGACCCCATGCCGTTCCTCCACAAGTGCGAGGCGTATTTCCGGCAACATCTCACCATGCCGGAGGAGCGCGCGTGCGCATGGCGGCCTACCACTTGACGACGCCCGCTTGCAAACCGTGGTTCATCCAACGCAGAGGAGGGCGAAGGCACGCCGTCATGGGGAATTTCAAGGATCTCCACGACTGCGCTTGGTCCCCCTGCGCTCGGCCCCTATGTTCGAAAGTTGGCGCGATCTGCCGCCGCGGCGCCGTGGAAGAGTATGCCAACCGGTTCCAGGCCCTGATCCCTCGCGCGGGCCGGCTCGACGAGGCGCAGCGAGTCCAACTCTTCACCGGCGGCCTGGGACCTCCGCTCAGCAACGCCGTCCGCATCCACCATCCGGACACCCTCGTCGCCGCTATCAGCCTCGCCCGCCAGGTCGAGTTGATGGAGCCGACCGCCCGGCTTCCTCCTCCTCCGAGAGAGCGCGCTGCCTACCACCGCCTCCACCGCCGCGCTGAGCCGTCTGCCGGGGCCGCCGCCTTCATCGCCCTTCTGCCGCATCCGCCGGCGTGCCGGCGGGCCGACCGAGGGCTCCAGCGCCCGTCTTCGCAGGGAGGAGATGGCGAACGCCGTCGCCTCGGTTTGTGCTTCAACCGCAATGAGAGGTACACCCGGGCCATAACCGCTTCTGCAGCGCATCTTCTTCGTCGAAGGGTCGAATCGAGGCCGAGAGCGAGGACGCCATTGCGTCGGACAACGCCGAGGCGCCTGTTTCTCTCCTGGCAGCGCCGGCCGGGTGCCGATGGCGGGCACCATGCAGATCGCGGTCGGCCTGGGGCCCCTGAGGCTCGTGGCTCTCCTCGATTCGGGCAGCACGCACAACTACATCGCG
The DNA here is from genome assembly GCA_904845875.1 of Miscanthus lutarioriparius. Taxonomy (NCBI): domain Eukaryota; kingdom Viridiplantae; phylum Streptophyta; class Magnoliopsida; order Poales; family Poaceae; genus Miscanthus; species Miscanthus lutarioriparius. Next base: position 82,814,326 of record CAJGYO010000009.1, on the reverse strand, counting down.
GAAGACGCAGCGAGGCGCTCCGGCCTGCCTCTCCACCAGCGCCCCCGCCTTACGGCGCTGGTCGCCAACGGGGAGCGCATCGCGTGCGCGGGCGTCCTCCGCGCCGCGCCCCTGCTCGTCGACGGCGAGTCGTTCCCGGCCGACCTCTTCGTCATGCCGTTGGCAGGGTACGACATCGTCCTCGGCACACTGCTCGCTTTGGCGGGCTGGGGCCGTCGTCGACCTCGACCTCGGCCGCGCCACCGACGTTTGCTGCCGCCATGCGCACCTTCTCTCGACGGACCAGCGTCGCCCCACCGCTGTCTCCGACATCACAGACGACACTCGACACCGACTCCCTCCTCGAGGCGCTGCTGCTCGCATACGGGGGGGTCTTCGCCGACCCGACCGGTCTGCCCCCTGTGCGCGCGCACGACCATCGCATCATGCTCAAGCCGGACGCGCAGCCGGTGGCCGTCCGACCTTACCGGTACCCGGCGGCCCACAAGGATGAACTGGAACGCCAGTGCGCCACCATGATGGAGCAGGGCATCGTCCGCCGGAGCGACTCCCCGTTCTCGTCGCCCGTCCTCCTCGTCAAGAAACCGGACGGGTCGTGGCGTTTCTGCGTCGACTACAGGGCATTGAACGCGCGGACAGTCAAGGATGCTTTTCCCATCCCTGTGGTCGACGAGCTCCTCGACGAGCTCCACGGGGCTCAGTTCTTCACCAAGCTGGACCTGCGCTCGGGCTATCACCAAGTCCGCATGCGCCCTGAGGACATCCACAAGACAGCGTTCCGCACCCATGACGGCTTGTACGAGTTCCTGGTCATGGCGTTCGGCTGCAAACGCCCAGCGACCTTTCAAGCCACGATGAATGATGTGCTCGGCCGTTCCTCCGCCGCTTGTTACGGTATTTTTTGACGATATTTTGATCTACAAGACGACGTATGACCATCTGCGACACCTCCGGACCGTCCTCGATACACTCCGCCGCCACCGGTTGTTCGTCAGCGGTCCAAGTGCTCTTTTCAGGCGCCAGCGTTGCCTACCTAGGCCACATCATCTCGGCGGTACAGGGTGGCCATGGACCCGCGAAGGTCCAGCGATCGCCGACCGGCCCGCCTCGCCTCGCTCCCCGGCGGCGGTCTGCGGCTTCCTCGGCCTCGCGGATACTACACCGCAAGTTCGTCCCACAATTATGGGGCGATTGCGGCACCGCCGACGGGCTGCTCAAGAAGGAGGGATTCTCGTGGGGCGCCTCCACTCGCGGTGGCGTTCGCGGCTCTCAAGGCATTGTGGACGACGGCGCCCGTGCTCGCCATGCCCGACTTTCGACAAGCTCTTCATCGCCGAAAGTCGCGACGCCGACGTCCGGTTCGGCGCCGTCTTTGGTCCAGGAGGGTCACCCGTCGCGTTCTTCACCACCGGTGGCGCCGCCACTCTCGCTCGCCCTGCAGACGAATCCTTGGCCGAATCGATCGGGCTGGGTCCAGAGGCCGTCGGCATCGGGCGACCGCACCTTTGGGGCGCCGCTTCATAGTCAAGACCGATCACTACGACCTCAAGTACCTCCTCGACCAGCGCCTCGCTACGATCCCACAGCATCATTGGGTCGGCAAGCTCCTCGGGTTTGATTTTTCGGTGGAGTACCGGTCCGGCGCCACGAACGTCGTCGCCGACGCGCTCTCGCGGCGAGATCAGGAGGACGGGTCGCCATTGCTATTATCTCCGCGCCTCGTTTTGACTTCGTCAACCGCCTCCGTCACGCCCAGGCCACGGATCCGGCTTTGGTCGCCATGCACGACGAGCTGCGGTCGGGTGCCCGTTCTGCGCCGTGGGCGCTAGTGGATGGCATGGTCGCACACGCCGGCCGCCTGTACATCCCGCCGGCGTCGCCGCTGCTGCAGGAGATTGTGGCCGCCGTCCACAATGACGGTCACGAGGGGATCCACCGCACCCTCCATCGGCTCCGACGCGACTTTCATTTTCCCAACATGCGTGCTTTGGTGCAGGAGTTCGTCAAGGCTCGTCACACCGCCAAAGATACAAGGTCGACCACCTTGGTAAGCCGCCTCATCGCAGCCGCTCGGTCCCAGCCATCGGCGATGCAGGCCGACCTTGGCATCGACTTCATCGAGGCGCTCCCCAAGGTCGAGGCAAGACGGTCATCCTCTCCGTGGTGGATCGCTTGACAGTCACGCCATTTTATTCCTTTGGCACATCCTTACACCGCCGAGTCCGTCGCCAACGCCTTCTTCGCCGACATCGTCCGCGCCCACGGGTTCCGCATCCATCACGCCGGACGCGACCCGCCTTCACATCGGCGTTGGCGAGAGCTCATGCGGCTCACCGGGACAAAGCTCTACATGTCCTCGCCCTTCCACACCCACAGACGGACGGCCAGACGGAGGCCGCCGCCAATCGGGTCATCGTCATGTACTGCGATGTTTCACGGCGACCGCCCGTCGATGGATCCGGTGGTGCCGTGGGCGAGTACACCTACAACACCGCCTTTCAGTCGTCCCTGCGTGAGACCCCGTTCCGTGTGGTTTACGGCAGGGACCCGCCGACCATTCGGTCCTACGAGCAGGGCGAAGCTCGGGTCGCGGCCGTCGCTCAGGAGATGGAGGAGAGGGCCGCCTTCCTGGACGACATTCGTGTCCGTCTGGAAGCGAGCTCAGCGGTCGTAAACGCGCTTTCTGATCAAAGATCATCGTCGCGTCATCTTCACGGTCGGGGATCCGGGCGGCTGCTGCTGCGTCTCCGGCAGCGAGCTGCTGCGTCCATGCCCCGTGCGGTGCGTGGCAAGCTGAAGCCGCGCTTCGTTGGTCCGTATAAGGTCACCGAGGTCATCAATGAGGCGGCCGTGCGCCTGGAGCTACCCCCGGATGCCCGTCTCCACGATGTGTTCCATGTGGGCGTCCTCAAGAAGTTTGTGGGGTCACCACCAGCTGCTCCGCCGGCGTTGCCGCCCCTCTCCAACGGTGCCGTCGTGCCTGCGCCCTCGCGGGTGACACAGGGCCGCCTGGCTCGTGGAGTTCGCCAAGTCCTCGTCGAATGGGAGGGTCACGACCCCGCTGCAGCCTCCTGGGAAGACCTCGACGATTTCCTTTTCGGTTTCCTTCGTTTACTCGAGGACGAGCCGGACTTGAGGCGGGAGAGATGTCATGTGTGGGCGGTGTATGCCCGGCGCGAGCGCGCTACGCCGACACATCTGTGAAGCGGCCCAGTAGCAAGGTCCCCAGCGCAGAAGCGCGCTCTTGTGGCCGATCAGCCAGGTCATGGCTAGGAGGCCTTAGTTGAAAAGTTATCGAGGATTAGTTCCCTTATTATTAGCATCTATTTGTTACCTTAAGATTAGGAGTTTGTTTTCCTTTTGTGGCAGCCGCAAGGCTATATATGTATGGGAACCGGACTTGAAGGAATTAAGCAAGATTATTATCCTATCTTCCATCTAATCTCAAGCCTGCGGTAGAGGGGCATAACCTCACCGGAGAAGACGGCCGAGGGCTACGAGCTTCGTAGCCGAGGCCCTGCGCGTCGAGGGTTCGACGCCCTTGACATGCCACAAGTGCCAAAAGTAATTTTAAGTCTTGTTTCTGTTCTTTTGATACTTCTGAAGGCTTTTTAACCTAAATAAACCCAAAGTCTAGTTGGTCAAGATAACTTTAATCTTTTTTTAGTAAATATTTACCTTTTGACTTTTAAAAGAGCTCACCAGTTATCTAATGCAACAACAACAAAGCCTTTTATTCCCAAACAGTTTGGGGGTAGACCATAGTTTTAAAGGCGTCGCCTAGGCGTCCAGGCGTACCAACCACTCGCCTGGACGCCTAACCGCCTTTAAAACTATGGGGTAGACTAGTTGAAACCCAACATGAGCCACCAACAAAACAGGAAAAGAAAATAAATAAATAAATGTATAGTGATATTATTAGGATCTAAAGCATGTTAGTGATTCTAGCATGAGAGTAGCTGCTTTCAATGCATTCCTATCCATTATTTGGTGGAATAGTGCTGTCAGAAGTGTGCCCAAGTATTTGAAAAAAAGAACTCAATTCCCTCATCATTCTGGTGGCTTGGGAGATACAGGAACACCACAATGAATTTTTTTTAAGGGTGCTAATCATTCTATGTCCATTAGTGTTACAGTCAATGGCAAATGAGAGTAGCTTTTGGTGCTTCAGCCCTCCACGAGTTACTCATCAGGTCACTTATCCTTGACAGTTAGGTCAGGGGGTGTGGTGGAGTTCGAGTTTTTTGATTTAAGTGACGGATCAGTAACTGTACATGTATGGGAGCTGGCCCACTAGCCTCTCTTTGTATTTTTTTCCTTAATGAAATTACGTGCAGCTCTCCTGTGTCATTTGAAAAAAAAGTTCACTCATTTTTACCCAGTTTCATGTATCTTTGCCTACCTGCTCCCTCCATAATCTTTTATTAGGCGCATGGTGATTTCTCTGTTTTGAGGTTATATTGGGTGTGGGTACGCTTCTAGGCATGGTCCAGTGGATTTGAAGCGGCGTCCAATAGAGCATTCCGCAGTTACTCATGTGCTCAAATTCCAAGCGTTCTTTTCCATGCATGCATCCAATCGTACTTGCTTTTGGCTGTCATCCAGGGCTACGAAGCCTTGCATGCATGGAACCAATCAGCTGTAAAGACGTGGCCGCTGCAAGCCAAAGTTCCGAGCTTCATTAATCTTCTGTCTCGTTTCCTGCAGATCCTTGGTATCCGTAAAAACTCCTCACATGCCTAAGAAAAGATTATGGAGGGAGTATTGTGTAGCTATGATTTGTAGTAGAGTACTGAGGCTGTTATGCTGCAGCTAAAAAGCATAACTGCATGCTGCATCAGTGCTGCTAACTCCTTTGAACATCTCAGATGGCATTGATGCAAGAACTTACTTTCATGCTCTTTCAGCATTGGTACTGGTTGAGCTGTTGGCCTATGACTAATCTGGATGTGGCTGCTTCTTTTTGTGTTCGCAGTGGGCTCTGAATACTTTGAAGAAGCCCATTGTCACCATGAAGTGGTTAGAGCAATGCTGGATTGAACATCGTGTTGTACCTCATGAACCTTACAGGATTCTTCCCTTTACTGGGTTGAATATCTGTGTCACTAAACTGGATCCAGGTTGGTGCAGTTGAATTTTATTCAGCTTGGTGTGGGAAGTGAGTTCTGATTTTCCTCCCTTCAGAGCATGTTTTTTTTTCTTGTATGGTTATTGAAAATTGAAGGCCTGTTTGGATTTTGGAAAAGTAGGATTACTCTAGTAACTTTAAAAGTTCATATTTAAAGTAAATTCTTGGGATTTGGAGCTAAGGTTGAAAACGGACGGAAAAAAATCCCGTTCCGACCCGTTCCGTTTTCTACTTTCTTCCGTCCATTTTCGTATTTGTGGGATCTCGTTTCCGTATTTACGGAAACGGGAAAGGGGTTTTTCCGTTCGTTTCCGCGAGATCCCGTTTTTATCCAGAATTGACCCGTATTTATTCTGTTTTTCATCCCGTTTTCAATCTATGTGAGATATGTCTAGAAATTGATATGTTCATAAACCTACTAATCACAAATTATGCATGTTAACATGTTAACACATGGTATACTAGTGAATATTGGACCGATAATTTCGTACGTGTATATTATTTTGTGACTTTGTTCATGTATACTCAAGAATATTTGATCGTGTTATTCTAACTTATTTTTCCGGCTCTTCGTCCGTATTTGTCTGTTTCCGTATTTCCATATATCCCCATCCGTTTTTAATTCCGTTTTTTTCCCGAACCCGATCCCGTTTCCGCTAAAAATATAGAAACGGAAATGGGAGAGGAGTTTTTCCGCCCGTTTCCGTCCGTTTTCATCCCTATTTGGAGCCCAATCTTCTGAACATGCTCTTATGGTTGTTGATTAAAAGGTTGATACTTCCAAAATAAAATATCAACTATTGTAATGCTTTATATTATGTTATTGAATATGTCCATGGATTTGGTAATTGCTACCTGACCAACTTGTGCAAATACTCCACTTTCCATAAATTACTGAGGTTTCAGCTTATTGTGTGTTTAGTAAGCAAGCCAATGTTGATGTGGCATATTATTGTAACTGTTGCCCACTGGGATGTAATGCCAATTGCCAATAAAAAACACAGTTGTTTAGGGCTAGGGGTGTCTTTTGCATTATCTTGATAGTTTAAGGTGTCAAGTGCCTGGTTTTGAAGTCAAGATTTAATTTTTTAACCTACTAGGCAATAGTCGAGAATATCATTTCTCTGTTTCCACCTTGAAATTGGACTAGGTTTTTGGCAGATTATTTGTGTGGCGTGAATGTACTGTTTTTTATAGGCAGGTGTGGGTGTGGTATTGTACTCTTTGGTACATTTTCTTCTTTATGGAATGACATGTCCTAGGCATTCGAGAATTTTTTTTGGCAGATTTGTGATTGGGTTTTGTGGAGACTGGCTATGATTTGTGCTATACCAATCCCTGTGGAAACTAAACAGAAACCTTTGCGGATATCAGCCTGCAATCAAACACTAAACCTTTAGAACTTTGACCCTTCTATGAAAGTATTTGGATTTACATGAAAATGGTATTAATGGATTTGATGTCAGTAAGTCAGTTCACATATAATATATATTCTAATGTCAAACATGTATATTGGAGCTGTATAAACCTAAATAATAGGTAATCCAGACTGGTGGAGGTAGTGTAAGACATAATCTGCTGCTGATCTCTCTCTCTCTTGCTGCAGCAGAGTTGGCATTTGGTCAGCTCGGCTGTCCAGTCTCTACTGCTGTAGCAGTATGGCAATAGGCTACCTCTAGTACATTAGTTGGTAGCTATTACATCAGCCATGTCTTGGTAGTGGGCTGATCTAAGCTTTGTACCGCTAGTACTAGGAGTAGTTGGTGTACCTTAGGAGTAGGTAGTTGGTGTACTCACCAACAACTATGTACCTGGTAGAGGTACTAGCACTTGTATATATATCACACCTAAGGCAATACAAAAGAGCAGTTTAGTTTGTCACATCCAGAAGCAGAGCTTTCGGCCAGCGCTGGGCTTGTGCTGTGTGTGTGATTTGTTCTCAATATCTTCTTCTATCTTTAGCCATAGTGAGTGAGTGTGCTGGTAAGCTTACTGCTTACCTGTGCAGGGCAGCCGAGGGACCAAGTGGTATCAGAGCCGTACAAGCGCCGTCGCTGGACTAACCGCTGACGATGACGGACAGTTCGGAGATGGGCGACAGCAGCGACGCTGCTGTGGCTGCCCAGCTACAACAGGAGGTCGTCGTGCGCAAGGTCAGCGGCACCAGTTGGCCGACGCTGACTCGCACCGACTATGGCGATTGGGCGGTGACCATGAAGGTCAAGCTCAGAGCTCGACGGCTTTGGAATGTCATTGACAAGGGCACCGGCAACGAAGAAGACATGTCAGTGTTGGAGGCTATACTCGCTGCTGTGCCAGCGGAGTACAGGGAGCCGTTGGGGGCGAAAAACTCTGCTAAGGATGCTTGGGAGGCCATTGCAGCGATGCGCGTCGGCTCCGACCGCACAAAGAAGGCGACGGCCCAGCTGCTGAAGCAGGAGTACGCCAACCTCAAGTTCAAGGATGGTGAGTCGGTGGAGGACTTCTTCCTCCGTCTGCAGTCGCTCATCAGCAAGCTGAGGAGCCACGGCGTCACCATCGACGAAGAAGAGGCGTTCTCCAAGTACCTTCACTCCGTGCCGGTGAAATATATCCAGATTGCTCTCTCCATATAGATGATGCTGGACTTGTCCACCCTCACCATTGAGGATGTGACAGGTCATCTGCGGGCGGTGGACGAGCGCATGGAGCAGGCCACAGCAATGACGGACAGCGGCAAGTTGCTGCTGACAAAGGAGTGGGCTACCCAGATGAAGGAGAAGAAGTCTGGGGAAGCCTGCTCCAGCCGCGGTGGCGATGGCAAGCGCTGCGGCAAGGCTTCTTCGGAGAAGAAGTAGAAGGTCGACCCCAACGCCTGCCGACGCTGCGGGAAAACGGGCCATTGGGCAAAGGAGTGGCCAAATCGCCAGCAGGAGAAGAAGGCTGAGGCTCATTTAGCGCAGGCTGATGAGGATGATGAGGCCACTCTCCTGATGGCGACGTTTTGTGCACTGCACAACGTTGAGGCCAAGGAGAAGGGAGAGGTGATGGCGGTGGAAGGGCACGGCAAGGCTTTGAAGGCTGTCAACCTCGACGAACCGTGCGGCCAATTCCACCTCGGACGTGTGGGCGGCGAGCAGGAGCAGCGGTGGTACTTGGACTCCGGTGCTAGCAACCACATGACGGGCTCCAAGGAAGGCTTTTCTGAGCTCGACGGCAACGTGACCGGCACGGTGAAGTTCGGTGACAGCTCAAGGGTGGCGATCCGAGGGCGCGGCACAATCATCTTCAGGTGCTAGAACGGTGAGCACCGCATGCTGACGGATGTATATTACATCCCGCAGCTGCGTTCAAGTATCATCGGATTGGCCACCGGATGAGCGCTGCGGCGGTGGTAATCGATCAGGCGACAGCTGGCGTCCTTAGGATCGAGGACCGGGCGCCGTCTTCCCCGCCAAGGTGAAGAGGTCCCGGAACCGTCTGTACCTGCTCGACTGGAGCAGCCCATCTGCTTGGCTGCACGGTACACGGAGGAGCCGTGGCTGTGGCATGCCTGGTATGGCCGTCTCAACTTCGACGCTCTTGGTCGACTGGAGAAGATGGTGACTGGGCTGCCTCATATCGACCACGCAGGCGAGCTGTGACAGCTGCTTGGTCGGGAAGCAAAGAAGGCTGCCGTTCCCGAAGACGGCGAAGTACCGCGCGGCAGAGGCCCTCGAGCTGGTCCATGGTGACCTCTGCGGGCCGATCACGCCGGCGATGCACGGCGGGCACAAGTACTTCATCCTGGCGGTGGATGGTCAGGCAGGTTCATGTGGTGCGCAGCTTTTCCCCGACAAGACCCCGGCGCAATGAAGCGGTCAAGAAGTTCAAGGCGCGTGCGGAGGCGGAGAGCGGCAAGAAGCTGTGCGTGCTGCGGAATGATCGCGGCGGCGAATTCACTTCGGTGGAGTTCGCTGCGTACTGCGTGGATCAGGGTTCCTCAACGGCGAGCTCGCGGAGACGGTCTTCGTCATGCAAGCTCCGGGCTTCGCCGTCAAGGGCGCTGAGCACAAGGTGCTCAAGCTGCGCAAGGCGTTCCACGGGCTGCGGCAGGCCCCTCGGGCGTGGAACGCCAAGCTCGACGCCACCTTGGGCGAGTTTGGGTTCACTCGCTGCGCCACAGAGCACGCGCTGTACACGCGGCTACGGGGGAAGAAGGAGCTCGTCGTCGGCGTGTATGTGGACGACTTGATCGTCACTGGAGCGCGGGCGGAGGACATTGACGGCTTCAAGCGCGAGATGGCTGCTCGTTTCAAAATGAGCGATCTCGGCGCGCTCTCCTACTACCTCGGCATTGAGGTGAGGCAGGGGAAGGAGCACATCTCCCTGGGCCAACGCGCCTATGCGGAGAAGCTGCTGGAGCGCAGCGGCATGGCGGAGTGTAAGCCGTGCGCAACTCCAATGGAGGAGCGGCTGAAGCTGTAGCACAGCATGGCGGCGAAGGTGGACGCGATGCGCTAACGGAGCATCGTCGGCGGGCTGCGCTACCTCACGCATACTCGGCCGGACATCACGTTCGCGGTCGGGTATGTTAGTCGCTTCATGGAGGACCCGCGCGAGGATCACTGGACGGCGGTGAAGAGGTCACTGCGCTTCGTCAAGGGGCCTTTCGATCAGCGATCATCTTCCCCAAGAGTGGCGGCAAGGGTGGGCTCTGGCTCACGGTCTTCGATGAGGCACCCCAAAGGCAAAGGAAGGTGAGCCGGAGCTCACTTGTTTTTCAGCAACCGCAGACATGGCGGGCGACGGAGCACCTCCGGCGTGCTCGTATTCCTTGAGCGCCCCCATTGCTTGCGATCGGCTGAAGCAAAAAGATCGTGGCGCTGGCGGCGTGTGGCGGAGTACGTCGCAGCGACCACGGCGGCGCGTCTGTTGCTCAGCTGCGGCTGGCCGCTAAGCGGTGACCGGCGAGGAAGCTCACCCGCCACTCGATGGTGGACAACCACCGCCATCGCTCTCGCTTAAGAACCACAGACTCATGATCGGAGCAAGCACATTGACATCAAGTTCCACTTCCTCCGGATCGCATCGATGGAGGTAGATCGTCATCGAGTTCGTCCGAGACCGGCAGACAAATCGTGACATCCTCACCAAGTCACTAGGGCGCTTATGATTCATGGAGCCGAGGAAGATGATTGGCATGGATGAGGTCAAGGCATCGGGTTAGCAACAGATTAGGGAAAGAATCGTAAGACATAATCTGCTGCTCGATCTCTCTCTCTTCTTCAGCAGAGTTGGCATTTGGTCAGCTTGGCTGCCCAGTTTCTACTGCTGTAGCAGTATGGCAATAGGCCACTTCTAGTACATTAGTTGGTAGCTATTACATCAGCTATGTCTTGGTAGTGGGCTGATTTAAGCTTTGTACCACTAGTATTAGGAGTAGTTGGTGTACCTTAGGAGTAGGTAGGTACTAGCACTTGTATATATATCACACCTACTCACCAACAACTATGTACCTGGTAGAGGTACTAGCACTTGTATATATATCACACCTACTCACCAACAACTATGTACCTGGTAGAGGTGCTAGCACTTGTATATATATCACACCTAAGGCAATGCAACAGAGCAGTTCAGTTTGCCACATCCAGAAGCAGAGCTTTCGCCCAGTGCTGGGTTTGTGCTGTGTGTGTGAGCTGTTCTCAATATCTTCTTCTACCTTTAGCCATAGTGAGTGAGTGTGCTGGTAAGCTTACTGCTTACCTGTGCAGGGCAGCCGAGGGAACAACATGTAGGAGTTAGTCCAAGTGCAAGGTATGAACTGCGGGCTTTAGACACAGAACTTCCAACCCTCTGCTAGTGCAGAGCTATTGTTGATATTTATGGAAACTACATGTAACATATGCTTTATTCTGTTGAATTGAATGATCAGTTACTTCATCAGTGACGCTTTATTTTTCTTCTGTTTGATCAGATGAACGGAAGGAATTGGAGAAAATGGTAGTGCAGAATGGTGGCCAGTTTTCTCCCTGTCTCACACGGAAGTGCACCCATTTAGTCGCAAATATATCCTTTGATGCCTTTTGAATTTACTATTTTCTGTTTGAGATTTCAGTTGGTTTAAATGAGTCCACCGGAATAGATCTGAAGATCTCAGCAAAAGTACCAGATTTGTCGTTAGGCCAAACTTATAATCCTCCACCCTGTATTCCTTTTCCATAGCCATAGTGCAGGAAATGAAATGTAGATGAATGAAAATATGACTAATTGAGCAGTCTGACATGTCGTTAAAACTGGGTGATCAATGGATGCACACCACAGTTGTGAATTCATGAAAGCCGTGTATCCATCTATCAACTGTCAATATAACAAAAAAAAAAGGATAAAATCACTGAAAGAAATTACCACTGGCATTCCAGGATTTACTTAATGTTTGTTCCTGTGTTTGGGGAACATTTGGCTTGACATTTGTTAAAGTATTGTTCATTTTCCAAACAGCTTTCTAAAGGACAACACACTTTGCTTACTATATTGATTTCTTAACATATTATTACAAACCTGGAGGTGACAAATATGTCGTGGCCCAAAAATGGGGTAATATCCACATTGTGAATCCAAGATGGGTTGAACAATCTGTTGCTCGAAGAGGTACTAACATACCCAGGAGCTTTTGCTGCTACTATAGATTGTTCCTCCTGCAAAAGTTATAGATCTAGTAAAATTAATCTGACTTCTTGAATGCATTTTTTTATTGAAATGAAGCTTGTCAAGATGAAAATAGCTACCTCGTTTGTCAGAGTTCATCTGCTTTTAGTGGTTCAAAGAGTTCCCTTAAGGAGCAACAAAATCCAGAGATCAGTAGCGCAAGTGCAAGCTTTCAACCTGTTCCAGCAACATCAGTTGATGACTCAGTATCAATGTCACAATATTTGCCTGCTTCATTTGGCGATGCTGCACGGATCAGCAACACTGCAATTGTTGGCACACCTAGTGTCCAAGAGAAAAATGAGATGCAGGTTGATAGTCATGTTGCTGAGGACTCAGAGCCAGAAAATGATGATCTATATTTATCAAATTGCCGAATTTCTCTCGTGGGTTTTGAAGAGAAAGAGTTGTTAAGGCTCGTCATGATGATACGCAATGGAGGTGGATCCCGGCATATTTTGCTAAGTGAGAAGCTTACTCATATTGTTATTGGTAAACCTTCAGATGAGTAAGTTCATGCAACTGTTTCTCCTGTATATCCTAGTTCTTTTCTGGATGGTTTCAGTTGCAGCTGATTGTGCTTATTTGTCTTGACAGTGAAAAAAAGGAGGTAAGACGTCTGGCTGCATGGGGTGTAATAAATATAGTGAAAGTAACATGGTTAGAAGATTGCAATAGAGCAAAAAAGGAAGTGAAAGTATCCCCAATGCATATAGCTACTGAGCTCCTCTTGAAGGGTATGGAACCCACCAGATTTAGTTGTATTTAAAAGTTAAAACAGATATTATCCATGCTTAACTTTCAATGTTTTTCTATCTTTTGAACATAGGATTTTCACAAGTGGGCATGGAAAATTCTGCTGATACACGTGAAACTAAGGTAGCCAAAAGCTCAGGTTGGATTTTTCATGTTCCAACTGTCGATGACTTACATGACAAACATCATGAAAAAGATGTGTCATCTGAAAGAAAACCAAAAAGAGGCAAACATGAAAACAGTATAAGTAAAACCCGATCAGCAGCCAGGACTGCAAAATCAAGTCAACAGAATGGAATGGTCAATGTTAGCGAGTACCAGCCCCAATATCAAGTAACATCCACAATGAATTCTGGAAGTAGCAGATCAAATATATTCAAAGGGAGAACATTTAGTTTCTCAAATTCATTTTCTCATGACAAGGTATGCTACTTTGCTAATATTCCATCCATTTCCTGTATTGGTATCATTTGTGCCACCTCCCTTTTAAGATGACTCATGGTTTAACTTCATGTTCATTTGATCCCCTCTTGTTCCTTTTTTAGGTTTTCATTATCTATATATAAAGTTATAAACACCACCCCCCCCACACACACACACACACACACACACACACACACAGAGTAGAGGTCTCCCTACTGTAAAAACATTCATTTTGGTGGGTGGTAGAAATAGCAATTAGGTCATGTTTTTAGAACTTTCAAATGCTTTTGCTGATGGATCAACTTGTTGAGACATTACTTTACACTGAAGTTACTGTATATAGTAGACCAGAGCCGAAAAAGCCTAGTCTTGCTCATCTAGAAGCCTAGTTTTCTTTTTGATTATGTATAAATATTTGGCTCCCACTTGCTTTGATTTTTGTTGACAAAGTGGCTATGTTCATATGAATCAGAGACCTGAGGTTGTTGATTGGGTCAGAGATGGTGGAGGCGTTATGGTGGATGACAATGACATACAATCAACTGTTGTGGATTTCATAATTGAGTGCCATGGACAAAACAGCTTGCCTTGTGACTTGTCTCATTCAGCTGTTGTTTCAACTCAATGGATACGATCATGTTTGGAGGTACATGCTTCTGTGGTCGAGGTCACTTTGCTCCACTATGCTTTTGAAGTGTCAGTCTACATTCCAGTTCTTATACATTTAAAAATTTGTATAGGAGAACTGCTTACAAGATGTTGGGAGTCATCCTATCTTCTCCCCTTTAGCTGTCGCATCCCGCTCCCAGGATTCAAAAGCTTCTATTTCTGTATTTCACAATATGGAGAGAAAGAAAGACAGCTGTTGAAGAACTTGTGCTTTCTACTGGGCGCTAAGTTTACAGAAAAAGCATATAAGAGAGTAACCCATCTCATCTGCAAATTTGCAAGTGGTCCAAAGTATGAGGTTTACACCAAAAGAGGAACTCCAACCATTACTCCCGAGTGGCTCTATGAGTGTGTAAAACAGGTATTCGTCTTCAATACATAGTGTTGAGCATATTCACGCTTCCTTTCCCCTGACAATGGCCTGTCGCGTGAAATGGTTAACAAGATAGCTTAATTGTCATTGCAGGATAAACTTCTCCCTGTTGATCACTTTCAACCAAACCACTTACATCACAGGATCAAGATGCTTATGTGTGCACTGTCAGCCAATATTCCACGCAGGCAACCAGATTTGATTCCTCTGAGCTGCTTAATGGTTGTCAAGTAACAACAAACAATGCAACACACAATTCTGGTAATTGTTCATTTCACAGGTTCTGCAAAGAAATTATGTTCACCCCAAACTCATTGTGCTTGTATAGCTGGTGCTGGTATTTCTGCAGTTCATGAAGAAACAACTATGCCTGCTGTTAGTAGAAAGAGAAGAATATCTGTTCCTGGCAAGGTTAACGATACGTGCGGAAATATCGGAAGATCTGAGAAACACCTCGACAATAGCTCTGTCCCTGATGTCGCAGATGCCATAGAGGTTCTATCATCCAAGGTAATGCTAATGCAATCCATACACTTTACTATTACAAAGACTTGGGACATCGTCTAAATGCGACACATCGCATTTTTTAAACTGCAGATTCAGGACGTGCAATCTCCCAGGAGTGTATCCTATTTTACTGGTGATAAATGCTTTACTGTTCTTACTCCATACTGTACATTACAAATGCACTAGTGTTGTATCCTTAACTTCTGATGCAGATATTTGAACCTGACAATTCTGTTGTTCAAGAGCAGAAAGATACACACTCCTTTGGCATTTCAAGGAGCTGGTTGAACATGTAAGTTGGTACATTCTGCATTTTGTACGCGTGTATGTTTGGATAGATTTGGAATGCTACTTTCAGTTTAACAATGAAGCATTCAATCATCATTTCTGATTGATAGAACTTCCACTTCCTCACACAATAACAAAATGAATATTCACACAGCAACATGCTCACTCTATGACACCTATGTAGCAGAAAATTTTCATCTGGCAACTTGTTTGCAGTAAGGGTGTGTTTGGTTCTGGGATATAGAAGGCGGATGGTCCTGCCCTGCTTTGAGGGATGGGATCATCCCTGCTTCACGTTTGGTTTGGTAACTGTTGTTTATTTTCTCTAGGCAACAGAAGCAAGACAACACCCCTGACACAAAGGTTAAAAACTTAAACTCCACACCAGTCCCCTCCCCAGCTCCCACTACTTACTACCCTTTCAGTGAGACGCAGACGGAATCTCAGGTGTGTAGTCTATCCATTAATCAACATGCTCTACTCGGCAATCGGCAAAAGCATTGTCCGACTCATTAAAATCTGGTGTTTTCTGCAGGTCGTTGGATACGAAGAAGATTTAACAGGCAGGCAGAAGATCATAGACAGGGTTCGGTCTCAGAGCATTAATGTGACTCCCTCGGGTGAGATTCCTTAGTTGTGGAGGCGAACCAGAACATCTTGCTTTCAGCCAGATCTGACTGTCAAATTGCGATAGGGAAGACGTAATCTGAAATCTGCTTGTCGGGCAATGCTGGCTTCAAATTAAGCAGCATGGATGGAGTCTGCAAATACGGAGGCGTATTCCTAGCCAGAGGATCCGCGTAGCAAAAATCGAGGAGATTTTCATTGCATGGCATTCGATGAACGGAACCTCACGCTTACATCTTGAGCTTGTGGATGTAACGCCCTTGTTTGTAGAACACAGACAGACTCTGAACTACTGAACGCTTGTGATCCGTGTGATCCTGTACATTAACAATCTTGTACACTAGATCCAGGAGTAGCTAAAGGAGTCGACACATGACACATGCTCGTCGATATAATAATGTGTTTTGGTGTATACGACGAGCATGAAAGGAAGCATGTACAAATGTAACAATTCGTTTTTGATTTGATGCTTGTGTATGCATGCTCAATTAGTGGAGGTAGCTGGGCATGCAAGTTCCATTGTTCTGTTGTTGTATGCACCATAAATTTGCATATTCAATTTTGTTAAGTCACACCTCACACGAGCAATTTGACTTCAACAGTACGGAAAATACCAAGAAATCTTGGCAGCTCCTGATCCTGTTTATTAGATATTTCAACTTCTCAAGTTGACTCCTGTTTTTCTAAGCTTATTATTTCATGGGCTAATTGGTTCATAGTAATATCATTATTAATGGAGAGAGAAATGATTCTCATCACAAGCAAAATAATGTATCATTGCCTTTGCAATTAATTCATAGCTCATACTAGAGTAGTTGCACACAATCACTTCTTTCCAGCGGCACCCATGAACCGAAATTTCTGCAGTACTAGCATTCTTTACCCTGAACATGGCACGCAGTAGTCGCGGCGCGACAGGCTCTTCAATGGGGGCTCCACCCTCCCCGACGGCAGCGTAGCACCGGCGCTGTAGTCGAAGGGACTGTCGCCACCGTTCGGGTGGAGCGGTGACCGACTTGGGTAGCTGATCAAGGAGCCGGACACCGGGTCGGCGGCTCGGCGCCGGTGCCAACGCCGGCAGCCTTTATGATGCGCTCGATCTCGCTGACCACCTCGCCCATGGACACGGGCGGTCGGCGCCGGCCTCCTCCACGCAGGTACGAGGTACGCACCGCAGCGCCAGGTCCACGTACTGCTCTAGCCCGGCCGGCGACGCGGCCAGCACCGGGTCCAGCAGCTCGTGCAGGCCGCACAGGTCCTTCCTTGCCCCGGTCCGCCGCCGCCCTCACCTCCCGGAGACCCGGACCACGTACCGGCCGTGTTCCAGCGGCTTCCGCGCGCCGTGATGATCTCCAGCATCAGCACGCCGAAGCTGTACACGTTGCTCTTCTCCGACAGGTGCTGCGTCGTGTAGTACTCGGGGTCCAGGTAACCCTGCAACGCCGCCAACACGTGTCGAATCATTTGTATAGTACAACAATGGAGCAACACGAGTTGTTGTCAAGCGATCGATCAACCAAACATTGTGCCCTTGACTTGAGTGGTGACTTGGCCCCTGCCGTCCAGTCCCAGCGGCTTTGAGAGGCCGAAGTCGGAGACCTTGGCGTTGACCGTTGAGCCGGTCGTCGAGGAGGACGTTGCTGGACTTGATGTCGCGGTGCACGACCGGAGGCGGAGGGTCGGCGAGCTCGTGCAGGTAGGCGATGCCCTTCGCCGCGCCGAGCACCACCCGAAGCCGCCGTCGCCAGTCCAGGCGCACGCCGGACTTGCCTGCAGTGCATACGCTAGCCGCTCAGCGGATCGGAAATGTCGCTTCCTGCTAAGGCTCTCCCTGAGCGTGCCGTTGGGCACGTACTCGTACACCAGCATCTGCTCGCCCTGGTCCACGCAGAAGCCGACGAGGGTGACGACGTTCTTGTGGTGAACCCTGGAGAGGAGCTCGATCTCCGTCCTGAACTCCAGGCTCCCCTGCAGGGACCCCTGCTGGGATCTCTTCACGGCCACCAGCTGCCCTCCCGGGAGCATCCCTCTGTAAACCTGCACGCAAGCATTCAGAACAGACAGCGGCTGATCAGAACATTCAACAAACTGTGATTGCCCTTGCCCCACTGTGGCTGCTTGCTTGCTTGATCAGTGATCACTTCACCTTCCCGTAGCTTCCGGTCCCGATGTCGTTCGTCTCAGAGAAGTTGCTGGTGATCTTCTTCAGCTCATTGAACGTGAACATGCGCGCCCCGTGTAGCTGGGGGCCAGTATTGTCGTTGCTGCTCTAGACTTCATGCCTCATGAACCTGCAGGTGATTGTGCTCCACAAAGGACAAAGCCTCTGTCAAGTCAGTGACTTCTATGCAGAGGCAGAGCAGAGGACTGGCGAGAGATAAGAGGGAAAATGAGGTGTTGACCTGTGCTACTGCTAAGTGCTAAATAACCAAAAAGGTTGGCTTCTCTCTTCAGTCTGCTTTGGTTTCCTCTTCCTTCTGGCCATGATGATCACAAGGGCAAGAACTGCTGCAACAACTCCGCCGCCCATCGAAACTCCAACAATCAGGGGTTTGTGGTTTGTCGTCTTCGGTTTCGAAGTTAATGCCACCTCTATGTTGAAGAATTGAGGAGTTGTTGAACAGACAGAGACATGAACGACGCTGATCAAGCTTAAGCATTCAAGTGTAATCATAGCATGATACGATATCTAATGTACTACAGTCCCTGAATCTGAATGTATACATGAATGATCTCACCATTGGCAAAAGTGTACGCCTGTCCAATGAAAAAATATGGGCCATAGCCGGTTGGTTTATACGTCTGGTTGCTCAGCATGAACCCGATGTCAGAAACGTCTTGTTCACTGAACCGGGTCTTGCCACTTGGAAACAACTCCAGGCTCATCTGCAAGTTGTTGTGCGCATTAAAAATTGAATCATGGATCGAGACCGAGTCCAGCGGGATGCTGCGTTCCAAGAATTTGCTCTTCATTTCTTGCTCTCTACGGATGAAGTACGAGCTGTTGCTCAGGTCAGAAAACGGCGGCGATCTGAAGAATATGGTGCCCTTGTACGGCACGTGGGCACGGCACAGATGCAGGCTGGGCTCAGCATCTGATACGACAGGCATGGGGGTGGCAGCGAAGAACAGTTCTTGGCAGTAGCATAAGGTGGCATCTCCGGATTAGCCTGTCCGGTGGCAGTGCAGTATTTCCGGTTGTCCCCTTGTTGGCAAATAGGATTCCCCACCAGTCTGTGACAAGATGGATAGCTGACGTCATAAGTGAATCAAACAGAGCTAGCACTGACCACAGGCTAAAATGTTCTTACAGGAGTATCTGGTTGTATGGTGATCCCCCAATAGCGTACTCTTCGATCTGGTTGTCATGCAAATCGATCAGTTGGAGCTGACTACTGAAGTCTTATCTGATAGTCAAGGTGCCGTTGAAACGGTTGCCCGGAGCTTCCTGCGATTGTAATAAGGAAGTTGAATCCAGGAGACTGTAAGGGGAGGCGGTAGCACCGATTACATAATCATAACAATTTTGTATACTCTTCACTGTGTCTGATAGATGGAAACTCTTATTTATTATAATCTTCTTCACTTCCATCTATCAGGTAGCGTACTTTGTTGCAGTGTGGATAGTTTACTCACAGTGTCTGAATTACAGGAAGGCTGAAGAGAGCTGGTGGCATCAGCCCGCCAATGCGCAGATTCTCAAGGTATCTACATTCGTAAAAATTCAGACGAAAGTAAAGGATTAACTGAAGTTTTTTATTCCTCGAATACACAAGAGTGTTAACTGAAGTTTCAGACAAGAAGTGTTGCATTTAGAGAATTTCAGACAAAAGCTTGTG
Source organism: Miscanthus lutarioriparius (assembly GCA_904845875.1). Lineage (NCBI taxonomy): Eukaryota > Viridiplantae > Streptophyta > Magnoliopsida > Poales > Poaceae > Miscanthus > Miscanthus lutarioriparius. The sequence goes on along the minus strand of CAJGYO010000009.1, from coordinate 82,795,050 downwards.
AGATCAAAGCTGAGAGGGTCACAGTGAGGTCAAAGATGGCAGAGTGGCGAACCAGGCCGGAGCATCAGATGCATTGAAGCTGTTGTTGCTCATGTCTCTGTAAAAATTGCAAAAGATTCAGAAGCTGGATGCTCATGTCTTATTTCAAAATGGAAAAGGTGAATTCGTACTTACACAAAGCTGAGCGAAATCATTCCAGTTAAATTTGGCAGTGGGCCAGTAAGCTGGTTGTTTTGTAGATGGCTAGTGATAAGATGAAAAAAAAAGATAATACAGTGTCGTAAGCTTACCCTGCATAAAAAAAGTGGAATTGATAATGATCGAAAGTGTACTGCACTTACAGTTCTGCAAGCTTGGTGAGATTGTTTATGTTTGCTGCCAGTAAGCTTGTCGTAACAACAATTGCTGGAACTGGCCCAGTCAAATTGTTGTTATCAAAACGCCTGCAGCAATAAAATTTCATGATCAGACGCAAACCATAAAACCATATAACTAAATTTTCATTATGTTTTTTTAACAAGTTAAACAATTGTTTTCCTCAATCATGATTATGTAGGTGAAGTACTTACAGAACTTCTAGAGTATTAAGGAGACCTAAAGTAGATGGAAAGCTGCCTGAGAAGTTGTTGTTATCAAGAAGTCTGAATACATGTAACAAATCAGTCACCGTTTCAGATTCAGAAAAGGAGAATGTCAGGGTTAGTCATGGATCAGGCTCATATGTGAGTTGAAAATGTGGACAGGTATGGTGCCTGAAAGCTGATTGGCCCCCATGTGGCTGCAACAAAATGGTGCACGCACTTTTTTTTTTGAAGACAACACCGGAGGGGTGAGAGGTGCACGCACATTTCATCATCAGCGGTAGGAAAAAAAACATATACCAGGATTTAATAAGAATTCACTTACAAGTGCATTGTATTTGTCAGATTATCCAACCCAAGGTTTGTCCCATCAAATATGGGAAGTCCATCGGTGAGTTTATTGTCAGCCAGATCAAGCCAGTATAGCTTTGATAGGCTGCCTAGAGATGGTGGGGGTGGCACCGCTGAGGTTGTTGGAGTTCAAGGATCTGCAGGCAGAGTACAATGAACTTTCCTTCTATCTCATTGTGGCTGTGAACAGGTACTAAATGCAGATATCGCAAGTAGTGATGACTAGGTGAAGCATTGATGAATATACACACAACAGAGCTGAAGCCTGAAGGTTTTGTTTACATGATGCTGATTGCATTAATAGGCATTTAGTTAGAGAAATTCCCTTTACATTACAAGGAATCTTCTTGTAAAAATAAGGATCACAGTGTTTGATGAATCAATTACGAACAAATCAAGAAATCTCTACACAACAAATTCCAGTAATTTGCTTCCCATAAAGAAGGCGTCTATCCTTCATTACTGGAACAAAGGAATTGTTGTTTTTTTTATCGGAACAAAGGAATTGTTGTTGCTGCACCTTGATCCTGAATTGGAATATATGCTACCAACTTGGATATTTTTATTATAAATTATTAATTTTGTTTTAGAAACTCAATACTTGTTTTTTTAAAATTCAAATCCTCAAATTGTACATTTTCAATACAATTTTTGACAATTTGAATTTGGAACCTTTTTTTCAAATATGAGTTTTTATATTAATATTTAATGAACAGTTCATATTTTAAATTGTTGGAAATCAGATTGACTTTAAATTTCTACATAATTGATATAGTTAAACTGTAATTTTGAATCATAAATTTATAATCACAACTTCAAAAAATTGTTTTTATCTTTTAGTAGATTGAATTTACATGCACTTACTTAAAAGTTATAGATTTCAAAATTTAAACATATAACTCCAATATAAATCTTAAATTGGAAAGTATGAGATACTACATGCTTCCGAAATTTTCAATTTGGATTTACAACTAGATTTGTGTTTTAACTTTGTAAATTTGTATATAAATTACTATTTCCTTATAATTAATGTGGCATAAAACATTCTAAAAAAATACTATCTATTTTCTTGGTTATGGAAACTATTCACCCACCAAAACTGCTTTCACACATATTCATAAAATTTTGTTGGGGAAAATTGTTAGAAGGAACGGAATGAGGCCAACCGTCAGCTGATATAGAGAAGTTATGGTGACCCTTCTCCCTCCCACTGCTCCCTCCTCCCCCACCGCCCCCTCCACCGCAAACCCCTCCAACCATGGCGGTTCTCACTAGCCCTGGGCAAATTTTACCGAGAACCAAACCGAATTTACCGAGAACCGAAGTCTCGGTTCCCTGTTCGGTTCTCATTTCCGAGGAACCAAAATTTGTTCGGTAAAATCGGTTCCCCCCCTCGGTTAACCGAACTAACCGAGGAACGGAAAATAGTGTAGTAGTGTGCTGTCTTAGTGTCTTGCACTCTTGCTAAATGCTGATGCCTTGCTTTAGAAGTTAGCACTCTATTTTATGTATTTGTTACTCTGTTTGACTGTTATATTTGTCACTGTGGTTTTGTATGCAATCCTGCTGAAATGTTGTCAAAATTTGCTATTGAACATGTTGTTACATGGATTTTGGGTACTGTTCGGTTTTTCAGTTCTACCCGGAACCGAACCGAAAGAACCGATACCGAACTTGGTCGGTTCCATGTTTTTTGAAGAACCGATCGGTACTGGTTTTTTGAGAACCGAACTTCTTCAAAAACCGAAGAACCGATCGGTTTGATTTGGTAGAACCGAATGCCCAGGGCTAGTTCTCACTAATCCAACCACTCATGGCGGGCCTTTTGGATCTATGCTTCGATCCGGGAATCAAGTTTGCCTCCTTGGTCTCTCAGCGTTTTGGTTGCTCGGTGAGTCCACCAGCCCTCTCCCATTTGGCTTTCCACTTGGTTTTGAGTTTTGGGCGTTCTTCTATTCGCCTAAATGTGGAATCAGTTGGCTTAATCCTTCAAGCATGCCTTGGTGGTATTGCTAGAGATTTTAATGTGATTCATCTCTCGGGCTGGATGTTCTCTCTTTTGGTCACTTGCAAAGATGTTGGTCTCATGGTTTACAAACTTAAAAGCTTCTCTTGCAAAGCCTTTGCCATTTTCTTCTACCTTTGGGGTGGAGGAGGTCCTAACTGGCGTAAGGAATATGACCTTTGGTGCTTTGAGCAAGACGTCGAATGGACAATCGATGGTTCAAAATCTAAGTCGAATAAGAGCTATGCTGAGGTTGTTCGCTCGGCTCCGATTGCAAAAAAGCCAGTTTTTCTTCATTTAAGTTATCCGGAGAATTATCATGTCAATTATTTGAATTCTCCTATTTGTTCTAGGACTGTGAAGGCACTTTCTCCTGTTCTTGGATCCTCAAATCCGAAGAATTCTCATTCTAATCTTAGGACTCCCCGGCGTGTTCTTCGCCGGTGCAAAAAGGAAAGTTTTCCAAGCCAGCGATTAATCAGACACTCATAAACAAGAACAAGGAAATCAAAAAGAGGTCAGAGCAAAAAGCCAAACAAATCCCAAAGTAGAAACTCCAAAGCCCATATCCTCACTACCCAAGAAAAATAAAATAGTGTGGACACCAAAGGGGATGCTCTGAAGCCCACCGCCATACCACCAAAGACCAACAAAATGGTGTGGAAACCTAAGAAAGTACAGTCATCCATGTCTACTTCTCTTGGACCGGATGCCTCGTCATCAAGCAAGAAATAAAAGGAGAAGAGTCCTGCTAATTGGACTTTAAAAGATGAGCCCTTGCCGAAGGTAAATCGGTAGTTATCATATATTTAAAATCCTAAATATTATTCAAATTCAGTATATCATATTTAAAATTGATAGATTATCTTTTATAACCATGACAAAAAAAACTTATTTACTAATAATAATAAGAGTTGCTAAATTTAGAAATTCTAAATGATAAAACTAAAGTTTATGAAATTAAATCTAGCATAATTTATCAAGGCATTAATTGTGATAAAAATAATATATATATATATATATATAATAAATAAATTAATTAATTTGGCCCTCGAGTTTGCCTCTTCATTATAATAAAAGCAGCCGAAGGATCATAGACCTTGAGCTAGCTTGGGAGAGGGCCCCCACAGAGATACCTGTATCTTTTATTTATTTATTTATTATTTGCATTTATTTATTATTATCTTGTAAAAAAATCAAAAACATGATAAAAGACAAAAATGGACAATGGTGAAGTGGTAGCAGTGTCTGAATGTGTTCCCACGTGGATTCAAAAACTCCAAGAGGGTTACCGAAATATGATAAAATATTTATTCCACTCCACATGTGTAGTAAGAATGTTTAGTTTCTTCTTGTTGAAATGAGGAATAGTTGCTCTGTCTTTTAAGTCAACCGTACCTACTTTAGTATTTCCCAAGATTTAAGTTTATTGGCTAAAAATGTCTCGTCCTAAAAACTTGAATCTTGTGGGTTGCAAACGCGTGATCCTTTTCTAAGTTGTTGCAAGCTATGATATGGTACAAATGGAATTTGCTATGACTTTGTTCTAAGAAAATCTTGACATCCGGAGTTTTCAATTTTAAAAATGCTAAAATAAAAAGTTCCTCAATGATGATATATCCTACCAAGGCCATATGACAATATACAAAACAAAAACCTTAGTCATATGCTGCTTGTTTTCACATTGAGCTTTGTCAAATTGTTGTGACCCTTGTTGAGATTCTCGTCATGCACCCATGATCAAGATTCATGTACACCCACAAATAAATGCTAACTCTTACACTGAGAATTACGCAAAACATGTTTTTCCGTCCACCAAATAAAAATACTCCATTCATATGCCATGGCACTCTCTCTCAAAAAGTTTTCATTTGCCAAAAGAAAATATGGGCTATGCTAAAAAATGAATAATAATAAATATCCATGCCAAAGAGCATGAGAGGGAAAAAATCCATGCCAAAGAGCATGAGAGATAAAAGCATCTCCTTGGATCCTATTTTTGACTTAGCAAAATTATGTGATGCGAGTATACCTCTCTTTCATCCCTACCTACAACTCCACAAAAAGCCTTTTAGAAAGTACGATGAAAAAGAAAGGCAACAACAAAAGCCTTTGGTGAGGATCATACACATTGAGCGATCGAGTGAATAATTTGAGGAACTTACTCTTATTTTACAAAACTCATAAATCCTTCGGAAAGAAAGTTGACCATAGGACGAATGATTAATGATTCTATTAAAACCGTTCTATCTTGCAACCGCTCAAAACTTGGAAAAGCAACAAGACCCACAAGGATTAAGTCAAAAGGGTGGATAAAAATGCCAACTTATTTAAATCAAGGAAGAATACTTTGTTATAGACATGGTACTTTTGAATTGTAATCGGTATTGTAGCAACTCCTGATCAACAACCACTTAGCTTTTGCTCGGGACGAGCAAAGGTTAAGCTTGGGGAATCTTGTTGGCGGTCCTTAACAACCAAATCCGACCGCCAATTAAGATATAAAAAGAGAGCTAGCAAACTTATACACATGTGATATTATTATGAACATAATTCCACATGTATTGGAAGATCACTATTGTGCAGGACATATACAAAGAATACAGTGGAAAATAAGGCCAAGAGTGCGCAAACGAGAAAACGTAAAAGCAGATCTTGAGCAAACAAGCAAGAGCAGGCCCACTCACCAGATCAACTGTAACACCCTTGGTGTTACGTCCGCGCTCTCTGTAATCCTATGCCGCTGCCTGGCCTTGCCCGATGGCACTGCCTCTACCACGTGCGATCTGCCAGTCAGGCCATGCGCGGGGCCAAACCGACACCGCGACAGTCGCTGTCTGGCCATTGTGGCGCTCGTCTCACCGCTCAATTCACCTACCCGCCGGGTCACTGCCTGTCTCGGTTGTCTTGTAGTGCTGTGATCTCGCCCCCACTGCCCTACCACTCACGCGCCGTGGTCGCCTTGGCGCACTGTGCCTGGTGCTCTTGCTTGTTCCATTTCCGTCCTTATCCCCTCACTAATCGATGCGCCTCTGTTACGCTCACAAGGCCATGTCCCCACGCGGTTGTGCCCTCATCATGTCTTGGCTAGCCCGCGTTAAGTCGAGGCCACGGGCCACGACGTAGCAGCGGTAGCGCACCATCCCCTTCTAAATCCCCAGCTCAGGCTCCCAGTCCAATCCCTCATGCTGTAAAGTAGTACAAGAAGTTAATTAGGCATCCCCTCCTCCTCAAGCCCGCCCGAGCACTACCGACCAGAGATTGGTCATTTTGCTCACCGCCGGTCATGTGCACCATCGAGCCGGTAGGTTTGGGGTAAGGCCCATAGGGTTAATAGTAGTTCAATTGCTCGTAACCCTGAGCTCGCCTTGACCTCCTCTATCTGGTGCTCGCGCCATTTGGCCAGGGCGCTTACCGAAGACGTGGTGACGCATGGGTGTCTATTCTAGAGCACCGCCGCCCCGGCGGCTTGCACGTGGCTAGACCATCACAGCGCTCCCCTACTTCAACCGTCAGTAGGGCATGCACAACGGTGAGCCACTGATGCTTATCCGCCACCTCTACTCTATTGAGCGTACATAGGTTCGTCGGAACAGGCGTGCCACCACCGCGGATAGCCGCTCACCACTGTAGCTCGCGACAGTGCACCTCCGAGTCACTAACTGCCACCCATCCTTGCGCGTTCAGCTGTAGATGGTGGTCGACTCCTTACTTCCGTCGTAGCGAGCCTAGTTTGCATAGCGTAACCGCCTTATGCCGTCGGCCGCCACACCGGCGCGCGCGGGGTTTCCAGGGATCTCTCTGTGGTAAAGGTGAAAACATCCGAGGGTTTGGTTGCAAGATTACTGACGGTAGGAATAGTGCGCATAGTGCCACGTAATAAATTGATAGATCAAGGTCTTTTCTACAAAATAGCTTGCGCGTGCGAGGGATCCCATGTTGGGCCGCTTGCTGGGCCGACTTGCTACGCGCGCCCATGTTCCGCGTTGGGCCAAGCCGGGCTGCTGGGCTGAATGCTTGCCACCGGCCCTTTTTGTTTTCTAAAGCATTTTTCTAATTTAGTTTCTAAGGTAAACTTGTAAATTCAATATAAAATTGTGTAGTTAACCGAAAATTGTGAAACCAATTTTGTTAGGTTCCTAAAATCATGATCTATCTGCTAGTATATTTTGTTCACATAGTTTTATAATGTTTTCAGGAGTTATCTAATTAATTTGAGATGCTTAATATTATAAGATATAAACTTGTATGAATTATTGTGATAAATTGGTGATAGTGTTGGCTCGAAAACTTTCACAGTAAATTCCTAACATTATTAGGTGCTCACTGTAATTTTTGTAGCTCCATAATAATTAGTTTGCTAAGGTTGCTAAATGAGCCATAGTTCGAAAGTATATATTTAATCAATAAAATGCCGAAACACCTTGAGAGTTTAGAACTAAAACACTTGTTGGGAAGCAACGCCTTATTCGACAACATGGATACGTAGCCTAGTATGTTAGTTATTAGAGCTATCTCGTTAGCTTGTGAGGCGTAATCGTATTTCTAAGAGTTTCAGTTGCCGTTGATTATTTACGTCTCTGCATTGCATCCACGTATATCATAATAGGAACAACGATGGATCGTGGAGATGATCGGAGTAGCGGAAAGGATGGTACCTTGATGATCATGTCACCATGATGGAATGCTAACTTTTGGTTATATCTTACCCTGGCAAGCCCCGGTGCATAACCCCTATTATTCTGCACTTTATTTTATGCTTGTGCATTAAGTTTTAAGGAGTCGAATGAAACCACTTGCATATATATATCCTTATCCTATGAGTCTTACTAGTATGTCAGGATCATGTAGATTGCTATGCTATAGGATCTAGTAGAAGTTGAGTGATTACCTATCACTCGTGAGAGACAGGAAACATATTATTGTTGTTATTATATTACTATCACATGGAATATATATGGAGGATAATTGGAGACCGGGCGGAATGGTACTTTGGATCTGGACTTGGTTAGGCATTTGAGCGAGGCTTGGATTGCCCTTGTTCCGCCTATGTCGATTAAGGAACGTCCATTGTTGTGGATGGTAGTCAGGTCACAGACTTATTATCCTGAGCACATACTTTCTTATGGGAGTGGGAAGGCTCGTTACGCTCTTATCGTGGGTTCAGGCTCTTTCTGGACTGACTGATTGGAGGCGGGGAAGGGTGGAGGTTTAAGCACCATACTGATACTGGATCTCAAGTGTGGGGGCTTGGAGTCCAAGTTTGGATGGGGATCTGAACCCCTTGACAAAAGTGGAATGGGTTGGTCTTGTTTGTGCCTGGGGTACAAACGGGGCGTGTGTTTTGGGGTACCTAGCTGGGATACATTGGTTCACAAATTGCTGTTTCCATGAGACAATACGACTTGGCTATGGTCTAGCACTGTAGTAAGAACTAGAAGATGAAAGATGGCAAAATGGTTCTGATTGCTTACCACCTGCTTGAAAGTAGCATAGGTGCTTACATAGAATGGTTAGTTAATGAACTAATGATGACTGCCAATAAAATTGAATATAAGGACGCATGTTTAGTAATGCTTCCACATATGCAATAACCCACAAGCCAAATAAGCCTTGCATATCCTTGGAGTCTTTTATGTTCCTCCTGTCGGGTAAGTCTTGCTGAGTACAATCGAGTACTCAGGGTTTTATTCCCCCTGTTGCAAGTGATCGGAGGATACTTAGAGCTGACTCTTGTGTGTGGAAACCTCCTGGTGGGCTCAAAGAGGATTCTTTTTACGCTATGACCATAGTGTTTATTTATAACCCTCACTAAAGGTTTTTATAAGAAAAGATATAAAATCTGCTAGCATCTCTTGTATAAAAATGTCCACTATGTTAATGCTCCACCATGTCATTAAATTAATCTTTGCTTCCTCTGTAACTTTGATAACATTGTTATATTCCGCTGTTATAATCAATTGAGGTAATATTCTGTTACTGTAATAAAGTGATGTAAGAAATGACTTAAGAATGTTGTAAGATGAATTCTCTCATTTATGATCCTGATGAAAAAAATGTGGATTTTTTAGTTCTCCCTTGGGGTGCTCTCGATGGAACTGCGTAGTTTAGTGTTCTCTCTTGGGTACTTAGTGTCTAATGGAAGACAAGTACTCCTGGGAGGCATTAGATTAGGCGGTTCTACCACATCAACTTGGGCCCAAACCACCGAGGGAGCAGTCCAGGCCCAGCAGGTGACCCACCTGGCGAAGTCGGTGGCGAGGCGGGCCAGCCCGGATGTGGCCACACCCTGGGTGCGCCCGCACCCCTTGTGGCGCCGTTCGGGCCTAGCTTCCTCCAGGTGGTAACATCATGCTAGGGAGGGCGGTGCACATTGGATCTCCTAGGAATATTCCCTACAACCGCCCTTGGCACCAGTATAAGAGGAGGGGGAGAGCCCCTCTCTCTCACACACACCAACTTGAAGCTTCACCTCACTACCACATCTTGTACTTTTCCTTTTAGTTGTTTGTTGGAGCTAGGCAAAGCTTCCTCGGAGGGCTTGGATCTTGAAGTGTTCTTGGTATGAATAATATAAAGAATACTTTCACGTTCTTGCTCTCATATTATCAATATAGTTATGCCTATGAACTAGAGTATAGTTCTTATGTTATGAACTTAGCATATAGAACTTTATGCTTAATCATTCATATAACATATATGGTTAGAATTAGAGCTAAATTGAGGTGGCGGTTCGTCGTTCCTTCGGGTTTGCCCATGTCCTATGCTTGTCGATCCGTAGGGTTGGAGAACCGGGGAGATATGGGTAGTTTCTTTATACACGGGCGCGGTGCTCCGGCATATGGGAACTTTTGAATGTGATGGTGCTCCACGGTTGAGGGGTAGGCGGTAGGTGGTGATAGCCCTGTCCGTCCCTTGTAATCCCCCACATTTGGGTATTCACATAGGAGTTGATAAATTGCCTCATGAGGTTACTGGCAGACCAGTACTCGGAGGTCTCATCGTCCATCTTATGCTTAGGTGTAGGTCTTAACCATGTATTTATATGATCATCTGCTAGTCTTTGCATAGCTATATGAGGATATGCCTCCTCCTATTAGGAACCATTCTTTTATTCTTTATTCATTCCTTTCTCTTTATCCTTGAGGTTGCCCCAAGTGTGTGTCACACTATCTTGAACCTATCATGGCTTACCCCTGTATTGAGTATTGGTCAAATATACAGTCACTTTATCTTGTTCATGTTCTCACTAGAGCCTTTTATACCATGCCTTCGTTTGGGAACATATAAATAACGAATACTTCCTAGTGAAATGTTACAACGATAATTTCGTGTGCTTGCGGATTATTTCTGTAAACATTAAGAACTATCATCAAGGCATTTCTGGCGTCATTGCCTGGATTTACAATCCTGATAGCGACGCTAAGAAATGCCAACAAACTTGTCCAAACATGGTGGAATCAAATGCTAGATAGGGTTGTCACCACCTACTACCTACCACAAACAAACCATGGAGAAAGCTACAGACACAGGTAAGTCTAGACACCACGTCTACAATATACTTTACTACTCTACTCTAAATTACGGTGAGCTTGATTAGAGTACCGAGTTAAGGCCGGTGAACCAATGAATAACTAAAGTAAATAATTTACCAGAACTAAGGATCATACCATAAAACAATCTTAGATGCTTACTTACAAAGAAGGCCGCATCCGCCGAGGCACAACTTGGAGGAGATTCCCGATAGGCCTGGGACTTCCTCTACACTCTCCTCACTCTCTCCCTATGATCTAAGCTACTAGTAGAGTAGGGCTTTGCCTAACTATAGAATGAGTAGCTCTCCTTGGTGTATTGAATGAGAGGGAGTGAGGGGCAATTTATAGTGGTAAGAGGATTAGGAGCTACTCCAATGCCACCTCATCAATTCGAGCGACACCCCCTCGCTTCCTTAGATGAAACCGGCATCAAAACCATCTTCAATCAAGGGCAAGGATCTTCCTCCTTGATTTCTTCCATGCACCAAGGTCAGAGGGTGAGCTCCATAGGTCGCCCGACGTATAGGTGATAGCCCTAGTTTGGTTTTGAATAATTGATGAAACCTAAGCACTAACCTTTGTCACGAGTGATGATATGAGCTAGGTTGGTGCAATCCAAGTGAGGAGCATGGTGGCACTCAAATGGTGATGTTGATCATATGAAATGATGAGATGGCCACATGTGATGATGATCAAGTGCTCAACTTGGAAAAGAAGAAATAAAAAAACAAAACCCTATGGAGATCAAGGCAAAGGTATAATTAGGGATTTTATTTTAGTGGTCAAGACACTATAGAGAGTGTGATCATATTTAGGATAGATGGTCGTACTATTAAGGGGGGTTCTTAACTAGACAGTGCGGTCATCCAGTGCCACTAGGTGTTGGACTTCATGCATTGCATTTAGGCCTAGTGAACATCAGAGAGCAAGCAAAAATATTTATCGAAAATGTTTTGAGAAATGCTAACTTGGGTCTAATATGTTTTGAGAAAACACTTTGAGAGTTGGCATCGCTTGTGGGGAGTAGCTCGAGTTGACGTGGATCGAAACACGACAAAGTTTGCAACTCGGAGAGCTAGAGGTGGTGTCTAGGTGGCACCGCCACCCCTTGTCCGGTGGCACCGCCACCCCTAGGACGGTGCCCACCTGGATCTAGCAGAGAAGGGTTGAGAGTGGCTGGTTTGGGGTGGTCACCGGACACACCGGTGTACACCGCCATGGGTGTGGCGGTGCACCGCCTAGTCACCTCCTTGGTTTGTCTGGTGCCACAACCATTTTATTCCATAGAGCAGGGGTTCTGGCTTCGGTCACCGCCTTGGGCACCACCACTAGAACGGCGGTGCACTGCATTTTATTCCAGAGATTTGGTCTCTCAGGGGCACGGTGAGAGGTCGAGATGGTGGACTAGAGGGGGGGGTGAATAGTCTTTTCTAAAATTAATCGCGTCGGCTAACCGATACAAATGCGGAATTAAAACAATCGGTCTAACCAAGACTACACCCCTCTATATATGTTCACTAGCACCTTGCTAAGATACCAATTATGCAACAAAGGTGCCGGGCTAGTTAGAGCTCTCCTAAACAATTCTAAGAGCAAGGTTACACAAACCTATGCCACTAGTATTTTAAGCAACAAGAGAGCTCCTACACATGCTAGTAAGCAAAAGCACAAAGCTAACTATGCACACTAGCAATGCTCAATAACAAGGCAACCAATGCCTAATGAGAGAGCGCAAGTACTTAGCTACACAAACTAAGCAATGTGACTAACAAGGTTACTAAAACCAAATTAGCCACGCAAGGGAGCTTCTTCTATGCTACACAAGCAAGAAGGTAATTAGCAAGCTACACAAGCTATCTAATTACAAGAGCAACTACACAAGCTTAATATATATGAAAGTAAATGCAAGCTTGTGTAATGGGAAGCAAACCAACGGGAAGAACAAGATTGACACGATGATTTTTCTCCCGAGGTTCACGTGTTTGCCAACACGCTAGTCCCCGTTGTGTCGACCGCTCACTTGGTGGTTCGGTGGCTAATTAGCATCACCCGCTAAGCCCGCACGTCGGGCGCCGCAAGAACCTACCCCTTGAGTGAGGGTAGCTCAATGACACGCTTTACTAAAGTTGCTCTTTGTGGCTCCCGCGGGGCGAGCACAATGCCCCTCACAAAGCTCTTCTCCGGAGCCCCGCACAAGCTTCTTGCGGGCTTCGACGGAGACCACCACCAAGCCATCTAGGAGGTGGCAACCTCCAAGAGTAACAAGCACCACCGGCTTGCAACTCGATCACCTAGTTCCACTCGATGCAATCTCATGATGCAATCGCACTAGAATCGCTCACTCACACAATCGGATGATCACTATCAAGTATGTGTGTGATGGAGGGCTCCCAAGCACTCACAAGCATGGACACTAAGTCCCCTTAGGTGCTCCACTCCAGCCATGACCGAGGGCCACTTCTATTTATAGCCCCAAGGGCTAAACTAGCCGTTACCCCTTCACTGGGCAAAAGTCGGGCTGACCGGACGCTCCGGTCGAGTTGACCGGACGCTGGACCTCAGCGTCCGGTCATCCGCAGACGGCCACACGTCCCAATCCCAACGGTCACCTGACCTGACCGAACGCAGCGGTAAAACTGACCGGACGCTGAAGCCCCAGCGTCCGGTCATTTCCAGTAAGCTCCCCGAGGCATATTTTCTCAACCGGACGCGTCCGGTCCACCTTGACCGGACACAGACCAGCGTCCGGTGCAATACCCTCGGTACAGAGCAGACCTGTCAGTTTGACCGGACGCAGCCTTTCAGCGTCCGGTCGCTGCATGACCCAGCGTCCGGTCAGTGGACCGACGCCAGCATCTTTGCGATCAACTCGTTTTCACTTCTAACTTCTTCACCCTTGCTCCAATGTGCCAACCACAAGAATTTGCATCCGGTGCAATAGAAAATAGCCATTCCATTTTCCCGAAAGCGCCGAATCCTTTTGTAAATGTGCCAACACCACCAAGTGTATGTGTGTTAGCTTTTCACAATCATTTCCCAAAGGATGTTAGCCACTCAACTTGCCACGCCACTCGATCCTAGCGACGATGCAAAGTTAGATCACTCGAGTGGCACTAGATGACCGATATGCAAACAAGTTTGCTCCTCTTGATAGTACGACCATCTATCCTAAACCCGGTCATCAACTTCTCTACACACCTATGACCGGTGAAATGAAATGCCCTAGGTTATACCTTTGCCTTGTGCATTCCATTCCATCTCCTCCAATGTCGATGCAACACATGCACCAACACGATCAACAATGATATGATCCACTTCATATCATCACGTGATCATATTGGTTCATCGATCTTGACTTCACTTGCCCTTCACCGTTGCCATCGTCTATCGGCGCCAAGTCTTGCTCAAGCTTCACCGCCACGCGGTCCATCACTCCAAAGCCTTCAACTTGCCCTTCACGCTTGCAACCGGTCCATCAAGCCAAGTCTTGTCTTGATCTTCTCCACCTTGATCACATGACTCAATGTCATGTCTCATATGCGTTAAGCTCCTTCATCATCACATGTGTGAGCTTTGCAACATCTCTAAGCCATTTTCACCTTCATGGCATATGTTGCTCACACACATGTGCCTATGGACTAATTACCTGTGTATCTCACATAAACACAATTAGTCCACCTAGGTTGTCACTCAATTACCAAAACCAAACAAGGACCTTTCACACGGCTTGGTGGTCATCGGCACCCCTAGGGCGGTGCCACCGCCACCCTATCCGGTGCCCCAATGGCTAGTTTGTGACCGCTAAAATTTGACCGTTGGGTAGGTCACTGCCATGTCCGGTGCCAGGCACCGCCCTATCCGGTGACCTCACAGAAACAGCTCCAAGGGGTAAACAGCTCTATTTGCTTGTGTGGCTATAAATAGAGGGTGTGGCCAGCCTTGGCCACTCTCTTGGCACCTCATACACTTGTGCACACCCTTTGGAAGCTGAGCAACACACTCCACTCACTTGTTCACTTGATTTCATCATCTTGAGTGAGATTGGAGAGCCTCTAGTGCATTGCATTGAGTTGCATCATCTGGTGGCACTAGTTGGGTGATTTGGGCTGGTTGTGAGCTTGTTACTCTTCATGTTTGCCGACACCTAGATAGCCTGGTGATTGGAGGATCGTTGAGCAGAGTTGGTGATTGTCTCCCGGTGATTGAATTGGTGTTCATATTGTGATTGGTTCACTCCTCTATGCAGCGGTATAATCACCCTACTTACTCATTTACATTCCCGTAAACTAGTTGTCAAGCTCTTTAGTGTAGTTAGTCTTTGAGAGCTTGTTAGTTTGGTTAGTGTGGATCTTTAGTTAGACTTTGAGAGCACACTAGCTTAGTGAGTAGTGATCTAGCTAGTTGTGTGTGATAGTGATCATAGTAACTAGAATTATTGGGATATGTGGCTTGCAACCCTTATAGAGCTAGAGCAAAATTGCATTGTGCCATTTGTGTTACTAACCAATTTGCTCTAGTGCTTTGTAGAAGTTTTAAATAGGCTATTCACCCTCCTCTAGCCATATTAGGACCTTTCAAATGGTATCGGAGCCATGGTCACTATTTGATTGAAGGCTTAACAACCTCGGTGTCAAAAGATGGCTCAAATTGTGTTCAACCATGTGGGAAGCAAACCACCATTCTTTGATGGTACATGCTATGACTATTGAAAGAGAAAGATAAAGATGTACCTTGGTTCAATCAATGACCAAGTGTGGGATGTGACCGAGAGTGACTTTGTGATTCTTGATCTAGACAATCTCACCAACAATGACAAGGCCAACAAGCAATGCAATACAATAGCTCTAAATACCATCTACAATGCCATTGATTCCAAGGTGTTTGAGAAAATCAAGGATTGTGAGAGAGCTAGTGAGGTGTGGAAGAGATTGGAAGAAACATATGAGGGCACACCAGCAGTAAAGAGTGCCAAGCTATACATCCTCAAGGACAAGTTGACAAGCTTCAAGATGAAGGATGATGAGAGCATTCCGGAGATGTTCCATAGATTGCAAGTAATTGTCAATAATTTGAAGGCTTTAGGAGAAAAGATCAATGATGATGATGTCTCTCATCGGTTCTTGATGTGCTTGCCTCCTAGATTTGAGACATTGAGATTGATCATCATTAGAGGAGGATTGAAGCAACTCACCCCTAACCGAGTACTAGGTGATGTCATGACACAAGAGACAAACTGTGTGGAAAGGGAGGGGGTTGACAAGGATGACAAGAAGGAAGATGAAGACAAGAAGAAGAAAAATGTAGCATTCAAGGCTAGCTCATCATCCAAGAACAAGAGCAAGTCCAAGAAAGAAGAATCAAGTGATGATGAAGATGCTAGTGACATTGATGATGAAGCCATGGCTCTCTTTGTGCACAAGTTTGGAAGATTCATGAAGAAGATGGGCTATGGTGCAAGAAAGAGAAGATACAACAACAAGAGCAAAGAGTATGTGAGGAGATGCTACAAGTGCAAGAGCCCGGATCATGTTGTAGCGGATTGTCCCTACAACAGTGACAATGATGAGGATGAGAAGAAGAAACACAAGAAGGACAAGAAGAAAAAGAAGGAGAAGAAGATGACCTTCCAAAAGAAGAAGAAGGGTGGAGGATATGTGGTGACATGGGATAGTGATGGCTCTTCGGATAGTGATGACTCTAGTGATGATGGGAAAAAATCTATCAAGAAAGCACTAGCAAGCATCGCCATCAACAAGAAGCCTTCCATCTTTGACACTCCATCGACATGCCTCATGGCAATGCCTACCAAGGTAAAATATAATGTGAGTGATGATGATTGTGAAAGTGATGATTGTAGGAGTGATGATGAGGAGGAGTACACCAAGGAGGAGCTCATGGACATGTGTGAGCAAATGCACACTTGCTTTGAGATGAAGAAAAAGAAGTGCAAGGAATTGCGCAAGAAGATCAAATCTCTTGAGCAATCCTTTGATGAGCTAAATGCCTCTCATGAGAGTTTAAGGGAAGAACATTAGATGCTTGGCAAAGCTCACTCTAAGCTTGAAAAGGTTCACTCCTCTCTCCTCAAGCAAGTCAAGGAGGAAGAAGCCAAGAAGGAGCAAGGATTGTGTCATGTGATGTGGGACTAACATGTGATATTATTGATGAATCTTTTTATAAGCCTATTGTTGTTGCTCCCACTAACCCTTCTTGTAGCACTACTACTTCCACTTCACCTTTGAGTGATGGTTTCACTTGTGATGCCTCACTAATAGTAAAAAATGAGACCCTCAAGGAGGAGGTGAATGAGCTCACTCATGCCTTAGGCAATGCCTATGGAGGACATGCCCGCTTGCTAAAGTGCTTGGGTAGCCAAAGGTTTTCTCTCAACAAAGAGGGATTAGGCTATACCCCTAAGAAAGGCAAGGCAGCCTTTGTCACTCCCAAAGCTAGCTTTGTGAAGGGCAATGGTCGGTTTTGCAATAGATGCAAGCAAGTAGGGCACTTAGAGCAATCTTGCATAAAGAACAAGAACAAGATCAATGCTAATGTATCCTCAATTTGTTTTGATTCTTGTTACATGCTTACCAAGGGTGTGAATGGAGTGAAGGCTAAGTTCATTGGTACACCTATTGTGGGCTCAAAGAAGAAAGCAATTTAGGTACCAAAGACCTTAGTGACTAACCTTCAAGCACCCAAGCAAGTTTGGGTACCTAAAAGGAATTGATCTTCTTTTGTAGGTCAATTTTAAAGCTAGAGGAAGGCATTGTGTGCTTGATAGTGGGTGCACACAACACATGACCGGTGATTCAAGAATGTTCAATTCAATCAACTCAAATGATGACAATGGGATTGATAGTATAACATTTGGTGATAATAGCAAAGGCAAAGTCAAAGGGCTTGGTAAGATTGCAATATCCAATGACTTGAGCATTTTCAATGTGCTACTAGTAGAGAGCTTGAACTTCAACCTATTGTCGTAGCTCAACTTTGTGATCTTGATTTCAAGTGCATATTTAGAGTTGATGATGTAGAGATCATAAGTGTAGATGGCTCTAACTTGATATTCAAAGGTTTTAGATATGAGAATCTATACTTAATTGATTTCAATGCTAGAGAAGCTCAATTGTCAACATGTTTGCTCACTAAGTCTTGCATGGGTTGGTTATGGCATAGAAGGCTTGGTCATGTTGGAATAAAACAATTAAACAAGTTGATTAAGCATGATCTCATTAGAAGCTTGAAAGATGTCACATTTGAGAAGGATAAGCTTTGTAGTGCATGTCAAGCCAGAAAGCAAGTTGGCAACACACATCCTAAGAAGAGCATGATGAGTACATCTACGGCATTTGAGTTGTTGCACATGGATTTGTTTGGACCAACCACTTACACTAGCATTGGTGGAAGCAAATATGGATTTATGATAGTGTCAACACAGAATTTTCATCCTGTGCCGAGGACACACGCAGCAAGCCGAAAGGGTCCACTCGATGGAGCAGATCTGCCTAGCTTCAGCGCAGGGATGGTCGATCCTGCGCAATCCTCC
The DNA here is from genome assembly GCA_904845875.1 of Miscanthus lutarioriparius. NCBI lineage: Eukaryota > Viridiplantae > Streptophyta > Magnoliopsida > Poales > Poaceae > Miscanthus > Miscanthus lutarioriparius. The sequence continues at coordinate 82,777,032 of CAJGYO010000009.1, read as the reverse complement.
CGAGACATGCCAGTCAATTTGACCCTGCAATTGATAAGAAGAGAAAGTTTATCAGTAATTAAGGGTGGAACTTGCCAGTGTTGCCAGATAGTCCCGAATGTGCGGCTATGAGAGCCGATATGAAAGGAGATCGACTAAATAGTCGATTCCAGCATATTCATGAGAATAAATCGGTTAAAGCTCATTGGGTTGTATAAGAAGAATCGGTTATCATACAAGATAGATATCAGTATTTGAGCAAATATTGATCAATGGCAATAAGACATCAACAATGATCGGTTTATACTGAGCCAATGATCACAAGTAACCGAACCCCTTTTATATAAGGAAACAATTCAACACCTTTTAACCATTTAATAAAGATAAACCTAATGAACATGTTAGATCTCATCTATCGCCATAACTAGTGGGGCATGAGGCAGAATCATGCAGGCCTTAGAAACAACAATAGACTCAACGACCCTACTCAATACTAAAATCAGTGAGGCATGAGGCAGAATCATGCAGGCCATAATACAATAAAAAGATCATGGGGCTAACACATCTTTCAACCTATCTTTACTTCAACGGTCTCGTGATGCAAACTGTTCATGAAAGCATTCAATATTGGCTAAAACAGCCGATTCAGGCATAGCGCACAGTTAGGGTCATGCCTTACCAGGAATAGATCTAATAAATAATGATCCCTACTCCACGGTGCTAACAGTGGGGTGTGAGGTAGAATCACACAGGCCGTGATAATGGGCCCTAGAACGGTTTTCGCTAGCCAATAGATCTACTCAAGACACAACATGCCTTAACTGCACGCTATGCACGATTAAGATTGATATAAAACAGCCGATAAAAACATAACTCATCGTTTAGGGTGTAGATTAGGTCAGTTCTAGATTAACAAAGGATGGGTTAAATAAGATATAAGGCCGATCCAAATCAATCTCAATCGGGCAGAGTGATATTGCTGTAATTAGATAAACAATGAAAGCAATAAGCAATATCGGTAACTTAATGAATCTACCAAAGACTGCCATCCTAAGGTAGAGCCGATAACTTGACCTTGATCTAGTTCATGCAGTGGGGGTCGACTGGATCGATGTAGCCATACTTGAACTAGACAAGAATCGATAACTAACTTATGCCAAAGTCGCAGTGGAGGTCGACCGGATCGATATAGCCGTACTTGCTGAAGAACTCACCGAGATCTACTCTACTCCTACTCCTAAGGGGTGGCCGGAGCCAAAAAAAAGTAATTAACTTGTATTTGATTGATTGGTTGTTTTTTACAATAGCCGGGGCTTGATATTTATACCCGGAGTCTAAACATGAATCCTACTCGAGCACGATTCGTTACAATTTTTGGCATAAATGAAAACATTCCTAACTTAAGATAACTTGGACTCTAATCTTTCCCTTTTTGTAGAGTCCAGCATGTCTCGTCCCAGCGCCGATCGTAGCCTCTGTCGTTATCCGCTGGCGCTATCTAAAGAAAGCCGATTCTAATGCTGCATCCGAATCAGCTGGTTCCGATCTGTATGTAATTGATTCCTTGATGACACGATCTTGGGAGCTTTTGAGTCCCTGCGACTCTTCTTCCAAGTTTTGGTGTAAACACATGCCCCCCAATTTTGGGATAAAAGTAATTTTATTCCAAAATTATCATGTCTGTATCCCTGATTGGTCCACAATCACGGGTAGAGAAACTTGATCTGGGGTCCACTGTTTGTCGCCGCTTGTGTCCACTTATTAGCCTATGCCTCAAAACTTTTACAAGAGCGTCACTGTTTCACGGGCACTTGGATTCATCTTCCCGGGCCGGCTATAAAATGCCTATCCGACCCTGGCGAGAGCAACTCAACAATTCAGCCATGTTTTTCTTCCATCTGCTCCCTCGAGTGCCTCTAGTTCCACCGGACCCTCCATGTTCCATTCTCTTGCTATGAAGATCTTGAGTGGTTAGAAGAATTCTTGTGCATAGGGTGATTGTGTCACTCATTCTAGCGCCTTGTCAAGCAAGAGAATCAGCTGCTGCGGCTAGAAGAAGTCTTGTGACATCACCTATGTCTTCTCACCATGCTCGCAGAGCTGTTCTAGTGTTTGCAAGGGCTAAAATGTGTGGATACCTTTCCCTTGTTTGTTCCACTAAACGTCCACAGGGAAAGCCACAGGCTTCTTTCCCATAGTTTCTTGATTTACCGAGAAATCAGCAGAGCACATGCTGGGAGGGTGATTTTTCCTCTTCTCGGGCACAATTTTATCAACGGGCCAATGTCGATTCGTTTCACGACGACCTTCGGCTTGGTGGGGGCCCGGACTCCCTTCAATCCAAAGAAGCCTTGATAGGTTGATCTCTGGTCAATGTAAAATCTTTGAATCCGTTTAATGATATTTCATAATTTGGGGAAGCAATAAGTTCGAATCTGTTATCTCTTCGTTATCCGTCCCCTAAATTCCCGGAGTGTCGTTCCGCCTCCATTTCTGATTCCAAATTCACACCCTCGACGAAATCTATCTTCTCGCCTTCCTGGGCTATATATATATATGGGTCACGGCCGTGGATCGAACAACAACCCGCTTCGTCTCAAACTTTCTGCATCCTTAGTATAGCTTCTGCTTTTCCGTAGGTTTGAGATTATGGAGAACAACAAGAGGTCTGCTAAAGAGGCCTTTGCTGGATCTGCATCATTGTGCCAGCGCATCCACCGTCAAGAGGGTGCAACTTGCAATGCTCCCATCGTCCCAGAGCAGAGGGCCAGCTCTACTCAGCCCTTGGGGTCATCCACAGCACCAAATTGTCTCCAGCTCCCCATTATTTAATTGCGCTTCCTTTTTCGGTTAAAGAGCCGATTTGATACGGCCGATCCCAGACTTCTAATACAATTAAGTCTAAAAACACGGCTTTTATTGAGAGAACCCTTTGATTTCTTGCCTTCAGTTGCTCAACGCCGTACTTCCATCGGCATTAGTGAAGTGGCGCTTCGCCTTCGATTAATTGCGGTTGCCTTTTACACGTCCCAAGGCACCTGCTTCCTTTTCTTTTGGCCTCGAACACATCTCCGCTCGCAACTATTCCTTTGCTCTTCTCCACCTGCCGAAATCCTATAGCTATTTTTCTTTCTCCCTTTCGTAGATCCAATCATTCTTCATGGCTGGCAAAGACATCCGAGGCAAGCACTCGACAGAGGAAATCTTGGAAGAGAATATGCCGATGAACCAACGTCTCCAGTGCATGAGGTGAGATTGACATTTCTTGTTTATGGTGATGAACAGTTCTGATTCACCTACATGTTTGTTGTGAATAACAGTCTCCATCCTCTTCCTAGGGCTGACGGGCCTTCTGACGCCGCATCTTCAGTGCCGGCCTCGTCGTCGGATTCGTCCAACTCCTACAACGGCGACGACGCCCGGCGCTACCTTCATCAGTGGAGGATGGCTCAGAATCGTTATTCCGAAGCGACTTGGGAGAATGACCAACTGGAGATTCGCCTTGGGGTTTCCCAGGCCGCCCTTCACGTGGCTCAGGAGGAGGACAGCGCCGTCCGAGCGTGGCTGGCCAAATCCGACGCCATGGTGGCGGGTAAGATGAACTCCATGAAAGCTTTTTACTCTGACTTCCATTATCTTCATCTTGACTGTCTTCTTGTTTTTGTGATTGTCAGCCCTGATAGCACAGTTGGAATCTCTCCAATTGGCGGCGAATGCGGCCGTAGACGCTGTCAATGCCCGGGGTTCCCCAATGACGCTTGTCTCCAAGACGTCCTGGTCCGCGTTCGGGAGATCGCCCTCCATGGCGTTCATCATGGTGCGGCAGTGGCGCTGACCGCGGCACAAGTCCAAACTGGGTACGAGCTCCACGCCATGGAGATAGGTTTCCCAATGGGCGATGTCCCTGAGGAGCACAAAGACCTGCTTGAAGAGTTTGTCATGGCAGCGGAGGCCATAGTAGACATCACATCCACCCAGGATGTGGTGAACAAGGTCTTTGGTTAGATTGTACTTAGGGTAATCTGATGAACAAAGACTCCTGTTCTTTCATGAATGTGCCTCAGTGCAATGCCTTTGTGTATGATTGTTTTTTTTTGTATTTTGTTTTTGCTCTATAGATGATACATATCGTATTGACTTTTATTATCTTTGAAGATTTTCATTTTTGAACTAGAGGCGATACTTCCCTGGTACCGGCTATTAGAGCCAAGAACAAATCGGCTATCAAGTATCCATCAAATGTTAGGATAACACCCCGCATAACTTCTTCATATCAAAGGTCAAATGATCAATCAACCCAGGTCAAGCATCCTATTAAGCGAAACAGAACTTCTTCAAGAAATCCATTAACTTTGAATCGCACTTACACTTTGACTCAACATTCACATATGTCGGCCTAAACCATCTCCAAGACTCAACGCTTATTTTTCCTTTAATCCAATGGCTGACGTGAAGCTGTGATTTTTTCTACTAAAACAAACTCTCAGAGCCGATCGCTTGCATCGGCTGTTGGCTTTCATTGCTGATTTTAATGAAGCCTCCTTCCCATGACTTGCCAAAAAAACATTCAAAATCTCCTAGTTCCCAAAAGACTGGATCGGCTGTTGCGATGCTCACAGACTCATTAGTGTGAACCAGTTCGACATCATCTCCATGCCATTGAATCAAACACTGATGCATGGTCGATGGTATATAGCAGTTCGCATGAATCCAATCACGACCGAGGAGCAAACTGTACGACCCTTTTCCATCGATGACGAAGAATGTGGTGAGCAGAGTCTTACTCCCGATTGTTAGTTCAATGTTTATTGCCCTCCGGGTCTTAGATGTATTACCTCCAAAATCCTTAAGCATCATGTCAGTCTCCATCAGATCTTTTGGTCCTTTGCCAAGTTTACGAAAAGTAGTGTAAGGCATAAGATTGACAGAAGCACCTCCGTCTACCAACATCTTGTTCATCGGCTTCCCATCGACAAGACCTTTCATATATAACGCTTTTAGGTGCCGATGTTTGACTGGTTTGTCAAATATTGCTTGTTGTACAACCGTTAACTTGGCACCTATCTCCTCATACTCTGATTCATCGAAATCCAAATAAACTTCTTGATCTGCCGGAGCTCTGAATTCCGATGGCAACAGAAAAGCTATTTGGATATTAGCCGATGGTTGCTTCCTATCGGCTATTTGCTTAGTACGCCACACTTGAGTTTTACCGTATGCCTGAGCCTGTTCCATCTCTCTATTCCTTAGGCGTTGCACCCTTCTCTCCTGGCTTCTTGTTAATCCTCTTGGACACCATTGACCTTCCTGCCAAGCATACTTTCTTTCGCTGCCTTCCTCTCCATGATCAGCCCAGTCCTGATCAACAACTCTTTTTCCAAGCCGATCGTGAACACTTTTATTTTTTAAGCGCCGATCCATGTTATTATGATGATATGCATCTTGAGCATGGATAGACCGGCGGTTGGTTTGAGACTGCCTATACTCCCAATATTGATTGTTGCATTCTGGACAGTCATGTCTGGTAGACAACTTCAAACCTTCATTCTAGCAATGTCTGAAGAAAGGACAATTCCAATGTAATTCTGCTTGTTTCCTTTCATACCTCCCTTCTTCCAGTTGATCCTGGTATGCTTGATCTTTCAACCAATGCTGATAATCCTTTTCCTTTTGCCACTGCCATTTATTCAACAGAATCCGAGATGTGACCCGCGACTTTGTCGTCTCTGTTTTTGACGTCTTCCCCTGCTCATATCGGCTCTTTTGCTCGGCACGACGTCTTCTAATCTCTCTGTATTCGTCAGCCAATATTTGCATCTTGGGATCGACTGTTCCAGCTCCTTTTGATTTGGTTGATGTTAAGACCTTAGTTTTTCCTTTGAATAACCCAGCATCAACCATGTTTTGATCTCCTGGGAACAGATTATCATCAACTTTTATTTTCTGAGGCATATCAAATTTGAGTCTCCCCTGCTGAATAGCTCTCTATATATGCTGCCTGAAGATTCTGCATTCATTAGTGGAATGAGAAGTACCATTATGGAACTTGCAGAACTTCTTATTCTTCAACTGGTCAGGGGGCAACATGACATGACCATCGGGCAACTTGATCTGCCCTTTCTCAAGTAAGAAATCAAAGAGCTTGTCTGATTTGGTGACATCGAAGTCATAGCTCTCCTTGACTCCTCTCCCCCAAGGATTTGACACCATTACTATCTTCTTACCCCAATTCCACTCAGCTGCAGCAACCTCTTCTTCCTCATCCTCATAGCCGTCATCGACTGAGTATGGATCATAAACTTCGGCTACTATGATACTCTTCTGGAATCAGGTATCTCTGCGCATACTCTGGAATTGGCTATTGAGCGCTGCTACTCGTTGAGCCAATTGACCCAAGTTGTCAAATTCTTGTCCCAATAGCTTTTCTTTCCACATTGGCAGCATTCCTTGAACAGCTAAAGCAGCTAATTGATCATCGGCCAAGTTTAAGGAGAAGCACAAGTTCTTGGTTTCTCGGAATCTCTGAAGAAATTCAGTGTCCGATTCATTAGTCTTCTGTCTTATAGTTGTCAGATCAGTAATCTTCTTTTCTCTAGTCCTAGTGTAAAAATATGTATGAAACTTCTTCTCTAGGTCAACCCAATTGGCAATGGAATTGACTGACAATGATGAAAACCAAGTGAAGGCCGGCCCTGATAAGGACAGAGAGAAGAAATGAACTCGATGGGTATTCTCAACTGATGCTTCGCCCAATTGTGTAAGATACCGACTGATATGTTCTATCGTGCTTGTACTATCTTGGCCAGTGAACTTAGCGAATTATGGAAGTCTATAATTTGTTGGAAGGGTGACTAAATCATACCATTCTAGATATGGCCGTTTGTATGAAAAGGTCAGCCCTTTTGGCTTTAGACCGAACTAATTTTTCATCATCTCGGTCACCTTCAGTAGCAACTCGTCAGCTTGTGGATTTGGATTTCTTTGTACTTGTTGACCCATCTGTGGATTGAAATCCCGTGTGCCCTGATATCCTGGATTTGGCATCATGTGAAGGGTGTTATAATCTATGCCATAGTGATACCCTTGTGGAATCTCGATCTATTGAGTCCTCTGCTGGCTTGCTGCTTGAAGTCTCTGATTATAGATATAAGGATCTATATCTCTACGAATCCTTTGAATTGATGGTGCTATTTTTTGAGCCATCGACGGTATGTGGCCTGATGTGCCAAAATTGATAATCTGGTTTTGACTTTGCCCCACCGGCTATTGCACATGCTGTACTGATGGTCTAGGATTATACTGTGTCTGATTTGTAGTAGTTCTTTGAGCTTGTTCAGATGAACCTTGAATTGTCTAGACGTCACCATTACTAGCTGGTGCTGCTTCTTGATGGCTGGTACCGACTTGATTAGTCCCTTGGGTTGATAGATCTAGAATGTTGTAACAAGTCGATCCAACCTGACCAACTGGAATCCCATGAATCGCCTCTTTCATGGCATTGTGAAATGCGTCCACGAAGGCTTCATTATGGCTTGATATGGCATCACGAACAGATTTATCTATGACTTCCGTAAAGAAACGCATGCCTTCAGCTTCGACTATATCTGTCTGTCCGTGTAGTAGAACTCTTGGTGGTGGAAACTTCTAAACAATTGTGTTGTCACGTGTTTTGGTATAGGACAATAAAAAATTCTTCTAAAATTCTTCTGTAGCTTTGCCGATGACATCTTTATCTCTATCAGGTAGATCTTCATAATGTACCATAAGGATGTCGTCGTTATTGTGAGCCGCCATGACGATTCTGGGGTCCCATCGGGTGTGCCAGAAATGTGTGTCGTCACAGAATTTTCGTCCCGTACCGAGGACACACGCAACAAGCCAGAATGGTCCACTCGATGGAGCAAATCCGCCTAGCTTCAGCGCAGGGATGGTTGATCCCATGCAATCCTCCCAAGACGTGCCAGTCAATTTGACCCTGCAATTGACAAGGAGAAAAAGTTTATCAGTAATTATGGGCGGAACTTGCTGGTGTTGCCAGACAGTCCCGAATGTGCGGCTATGAGAGCCGATATGAAAGGAGATCGACTAAATAGTCGATTCTAGCATATTCATGAGAATAAATCGGTTAAAGCTCATTGGGTTATATAAGAAGAATCGGTTATCATACAAGATAGATATCAGTATTTGAGCAAATATTGATCAATGGCAATAAGATATCAACAATGATCGGTTTATACTGAGCCAATGATCAAAAGTAACCGAACCCCTTTTATATAAAGAAACAATTCAACACCTTTTAACCATTTAATAAAGATAAACCTAATGAACATGTTAGATCTCATCTATCGACATAACCAGTGGGGCATGAGGCAGAATCATGCAGGCCGTAGAAACAATAATAGACTCGACGACCCTAACTCATTACTAATATCAGTGGGGCATGAGGCAGAATCATGAAGGCCATAATAGAATAATAAGATCATGGGGCTAACACATCTTTCAACCTATCTTTACTTCAATGGTCTCATGATGCGAACTGTTCGTGAAAGCATTCGATATCGGCTAAAATAGCCGATTCAGGCATAGCGCACAGTTAGGGTCATGCCTTACCAGGAATAGATCTACTAAATAACGATCCCCACTCCATGGTGTTAACAGTGGGGTGTGAGGTAGAATCACATAGGCCATGATAACGGGCCGTGGAACGGTTTTCGCTAGCCAATAGATCTACTCGAGACGCAACATGCCATAACCGCATGCTATGCACGATTAAGATTGATATAAAACAGCCGATAAAAACATAACTCATCGTTTAGGGTGTAGATTAGGTCAGTTCTAGATTAACAAATGATGGGTTAAATAAGATATAAGGCTGATCCAAATCAATCTCAATCGAGCAGAGTGATATTGCTGTAATTAGATAAACAATGAAAGCAATAAGCAATATCGGTAACTTAATGAATCTACCAAAGACTGCCATCCTAAGGTAGAGCCGATAACTTGACCTTGATCTAGTTCATGCAGTGGGGGTCGACCGGATCGATGCAGCCATACTTGAACTAGACAAGAATCGATAACTAACTTATGCCAGAGTCATAGTGGAGGTCGACCGGATCGATGCAGCCGTACGAACAGAGGTATAAGCCATGTCGGTACTTACAACAAGTAGTGGAGGTCGACCGGATCGATGCAGCCGTACTTGCTGAAGAACTCATCGAGATCTACTCTACTCCTACTCCTAAGGGGTGGCCGGAGCCAAAAAAAGTAATTGACTTGTATTTGATTGATTGGTTGTTTTTTACAATAGCCGGGGCTTGATATTTATACCCGAAGTCTAAACATGAATCCTACTCGAGCACGATTCATTACAATTTTTGGCACAAATGAAAACATTCCTAACTTAAGATAACTTGGACTCTAATCTTTCCCTTTTTGTAGAGTCCAGCATGTATCGTCCCAGTGCCGATCGTAGCCTCTGTCGTTATCCGCTGGCGCTATCTAAAGAAAGCCGATTCTAATGCTGCATCCAATCTATATGCAATTGATTCCTTGATGACACGATCTTGGGAGCTTTCGAGTCCCTACAACTCTTCTTTCAAATTTTGGTGTAAACAGATAGTGGATGATTTCACTAGATATACATTGGTATTATTTCTTGTTGACAAGAGTGATGTGCTTGCAACCTTGAAAGCATTCATTAAGAGAATTCACAATGAGTTTGAAACAACCATCAAGAAAGTGAGAAGTGACAATGGAAGTGAAATCAAGAACATAAGAGTGGATGATTTATGTGATGAGTTTAGAATTAGGCATCAATTCTCGGCCAAGTACACTTCTCAATCAAATGGCCTAGTTGAGAGGAAGAATAGAACCTTTATCGATATGGCAAGATCAATGTTGAGTGAGTACAATGTGAGTCATTCATTTTGGGCCAAAGCAATCAACATGGCGTGCTACTATAGCAACCGCCTCTATTGTCATCCGATGATGGAGAAGACACCATATGAGCTTTTGAATAGAAGAAAGCCCAATATTGCATATTTTTGGGGTTTTTGTTGCAAATGCTACATATTGAAGAAAGGCACAAGATTGAGTAAGTTTGAGAAGAAATGTGATGAAGGTTTCTTGCTTGGTTACTCCACTACTAGCAAGGCTTATAGAGTTTGGAATTTGGCTAGTGGTACTCTTGAGGAGGTTCATGATGTGAAATTTGCTAAAACCAATGGTTCCCAAGAGTAAGATGAGAATCTAAATGATGTGAGAGGCACTTAATTGGTCAATGCAATGAAAAATATGGACATTGGTGATATAAGGCCTAGAGAGGTGATTGATGTTGAAGATGACAACAATCAAGTGCTCTCTAACTCAAATGTGCAAGCTAGTGGTTCTCATGATCAAGTTCAAGCAAGTGCTAGTGATGACAAAGTGCAAGATCAACAACAAGTGGCTAGTTCATCATCTCAACCAAGTGATCAATCAAATGCAAGTAATAAAGTGCAAGTACTCCAACCAACCAATGTTGTAAGAGATCATCCTTTGGACTCCATAATTAGTGATATCTCAAGAGGTGTGCAAACAAGATAAGATTAGCATCATTTTGTGAACATTTCTTATTTGTGTCATCCATTGAACCAAAGAAGATAGATGAAGCCTTGAAGGATGTTGATTGGGTTAATGCTATGCATGAAGAGCTAAAAAACTTCACAAGAAATTAAGTTTGGGTGTTAGTTGAGAGGCCTAAGAACCATAATGTGATTGGAACAAAGTGGGTCTTTCGGAATAAGCAAGATCAAGATGGGATAGTTGTAAGGAACAAAGCAAGATTAGTGGCTCAAGGTTACACTCAAGTTGAAGGTCTTGACTTTGGAGAAACATATGCCCCAGTTGCAAGATTGGAAGCGGTTAGAATCTTGTTAGCCTATGCTTGTACCCACAACATCAAGTTGTACCAAATGGATGTGAAGAGTGCATTTCTAAATTGGTACATCAATGAGCTTGTGTATGTTGAACAACCTCCCGATTTTGAAGATGAGAAGAAACCCAACCATGTCTACAAGTTGAGAAAGGCTTTGTATGGTTTGAAGCAAGCACCAAGAGCATGGTATGAGAGATTGATGGATTTCCTACTCTCTAAGGGATTCAAGATGGGCAAGGTTGACACCACTCTCTTCACCAAGAAGCTAGGCAATGACTTGTTTGTGTTGCAAATCTATGTTGATGATATCATATTTGGATCAACCAATCAAGATTTTTGTGAGGAGTTTGGAAAGATGATGGTAAGTGAGTTTGAGATGTTCATGATTGGAGAGCTTAGTTACTTCCTTGGTCTTCAAATCAAGCAAATGAAAAATGGCACATTTGTGAGTCAAGGCAAGTACATCAAAGACATGCTCAAGAAGTTTGGAATGGATGATGCAAAGTCAATTAGTACACCAATGGGGACAAATGGAAATTTGGATAGTGATGCTAGTGGCAATATGGTCGATCAAAAGTTGTATCGGTCTATGATTGGAAGCCTACTCTATGTGACTGCATCAAGGTCGGATGTGATGTTTAGTGTATGCATGTGTGCAAGATTTCAAGCCTCACCAAGAGAAAGTCATTTAAAAGCAACAAAGAGAATATTGAGGTACTTGAAGCATACACAAAATGTTGGATTATGGTATCCCAAAGGTGCAAGGTTTGAGCTTATTGGATATTCTGATTCGGATTATGCGGGATGCAAAGTTGAGAGAGAGCACATCGTGCACTTGTCAACTATTGAGAAGATCACTTGTGTCTTGGTCATCAAAGAAGCAAAATAGTGTAGCACTTTCAACCATCAAAGCGGAGTATATTTTGACCGGTAGTTGTTGTACTCAATTACTTTGGATGAAGGCTACTTTGAGTGATTTTGGAATCAAGTTCAAACAAGTGTCATTGCTATGTGACAATGAGAGTGCAGTGAAGCTCACCAACAATCCGGTCCAACATTCAAGAACAAAGCATATAGATGTCTGCCATCATTTCATAAGAGATCACCAATAAAAAGGGGGCATATGCATTGAGAGTGTAGGCACCGATGATCAACTTACCGATATCTTCACCAAGCCACTTGATGAGAAGAGGTTTTGCAAGCTAAGGAATGAATTGAACATACTTGACTTCTCAAATATGTGTTGATGCACCCCCATATATGACATGCCCCTCCTTCAAGCTAAGCAAGGTAAAGTTGATTGATATGTCATTCATCCATTGCCAAGGACTTGTTTAGTGCATCTAGTCATTTCTATCATGCCTTAGGCTCATTCATGAAAAATAAATGAATTTGATGCTTGTATGGTACCACTATTGCTTGTATGCTTGAATGATCTAGTGGTAGCATATGACATGTTTGTGGGCTTGTGAACCTAGTGTTTAATCTAGAAAAAGAGCTATAAGTGTTTAACTCAACATGGTGCATGATAATACTTATTTGGAGGTGTGAAAAAGCTTGCCCTTGGATCAAACCGAGTTAAATATCTTTTGCAAATGATCTAGATTGAACCAAATTGGGAAAAATGGTCCTCACTTATCATGGTTTCACACAACCTATCTAAAAATTAAGCTCACCTTTTGTGGCCATTGATGACAAAGGGGGAGAAGTAATTTCCAAAGATAAGCAAAAGGGGGAGAGAAACCAAAGATAGTAAGATAGGTGAAAGAAAGGGGATCAATTAAAACTTGAAGCACACAAGTAGGGGGAGCAAGCTCATAAACTTGTATGTTGTATTTGTATGTGCATTTACATATGTTTGCTTGCATGGCACAAGGTTTAAATTATATATCCATGCTTGTGTGGTGTATGCTAGATCATAGAAAATGATTGATGAAATGAAAACTAGCACGCATAGGAAGAGTAAGTGGACTTGTGCTTATCATGTAAAAACTAGACCCTTTCATATAATGTTGATCTCACAGGGTTTTCTAGTTTTTTTGTGAATGCCTAGTTACTAATGGTGCTAAGGATGGTGTATATTGGCAACTCCGATTGATATCACGCTTCAAAGGTCCATTCTTTACACCTTAGCATCATTTGGTAGCTATTACTCTCCCAAACTTTCTATCCATGCATATGTGCAAGCTCTCAAATCTAAACTCTTAGCACATATGTAGGGGAAGCTAATACTACCAATTTCGGGTTTATGAAACTTGTCCATAACATTTACACATGGTAATATGCTTGGGCAAGCAACATGAATCCAAAAAGATTTTATTGAATATCATTGTAAATAGGTTGTCATCAATTACCAAAAAGGGAGAGATTGAAAGCCCTAGTTTGGTTTTGGATAATTGATGAAACCTAAGCACTAACCTTTGTCATGAGTGATGATATGAGCTAGGTTGGTGTAATCCAAGTGAGGAGCATGGTGGCACTCAAATGGTGATGTTGATCATATGAAATGATGAGATGGCCACATGTGATGATGATCAAGTGCTTAACTTGGAAAAGAAGAAAGAGAAAAACAAAACCCTATGGAGATCAAGGCAAAGGTATAATTAGGGATTTTGTTTTAGTGGTCAAGACACTATAGAGAGTGTGACCACATTTAGGATAGATGGCCATACTATTAAGAGGGGTACTTAACTAGACAATTTGGTCATCTAGTGTCACTAGCTGTTGGACTTCATGCATTGCATTTAGGCCTAGTGCACATCGGAGAGCAAGCAAAAATATTTATAGAAAATGTTTTGAGAAATGCCAACTTGGCTCTAATATGTTTTGAGAAAACACTTTGAGAGTTAGCATTGCTTGTTGGGAGTAGCTCGAGTTGACGTGGATTGAAACACGACAAAGTTTCTAACTCGGAGAGCTAATGGTGGTGTCTAGGTGGCACCGCCACCCCTTGTCCGGTGGCACCGCCACCCCTAGGGCGGTGCCCACATGGATCTGGCAGAGAAGGGCCATGGGCGCAGCGGTGCACCGCCTGGTCACCGCCTTGGGCTGTCCGGTGCCACCGCCATTTTATTCTAGAGAGCAGGGGTTCTGGCTTTGGTCACTGCCATGGGCAGCGCCACTAGGATGGCGGTGCACTGCCATTTTATTCCAGAGACTTGGTCTCATAGGGGCATGGCTGGGTGGTCACCACCACCCGTAGGGCGGTGCCACTGCCACCCTGTCTGGTGCCCCAACGGCTAGTTTGTGACCGTTAAAATTCGACCGTTGGGTAGGTCACCACCATGTCCGGTGCTAGGCACCGCCCTATCCGATGATCTCGCAGAAACAACTCCAAGGGGTATAATGGCTCTATTTGCTTGTGTGGCTATAAATAGAGGGTGTGGCTGGCTTTGGCCACTCTCTTGGCACCTCATACACTTGTGCACACCCTTTGGAAGCTAAGCAACACAGTCCACTCACTTGTTCACTTGATTTCATCATCTTGAGTGAGATTGGAGAGCCACTAGTGCATTGCATTGAGTTACATCATCTTGTGGCACTAGTTGGGTGATTTGGGCTGGTTGTGAGCTTGTTACTCTTGGTGTTTGCCGACATCTAGACGGCCCGGTGATTGGAGGATCATTGAGGAGAGTGGGTGATTGTCTCTGGCCTCGATCGGTTGCTTGTGAGGGGTCTTGTGCCTTCCTCGGCGGAGCACCAAAAGCAACTCTAGTAAATTGCTTGTGTAATTGAGCTACCTCACTTATGGGTAGGTTCTTGTAGCGCCTCTTGTGGTGGGCTAGGTGTGTGATACCTATTAGCCACCAAACCACCAAGTGTTGGTCGACACAACGGGGACTAGCGTGCCGACAAGCAGAGCTTTGGCCTAGAAGGCCTACGAGCGATCAGATGCTGGGATCTGATGCAGCGGCCGCGTCCAGTCATCGCGCGTAGAGGAGAAGCAGCCTAGGAGGCTCTATCGGGCACTGGTGGGTTCATGCGACCGGACGCGCAAGCGAAAAGCAATTTTGTTGACGCATGCTAACGTCGTGCGCGTGGTGAGTGAGACAGTGAAGATCAGACACTGCAGTGCATTAGGTCACATTCGACCGGGCGCGTCCGGTCACCAATTTTTGGCTCTAGACCCTTACTGGAAATGATTGGATGCCGCGTGTACGTGCGTCAATTCGCATCAGCAGTGCGTCCGGTCATCTTTTGACTGCGCGAGCGATTGGGAGATGACCGTTGAGATCGAGCAGCTCTGGTTCAAACGGGGACACGTGGATGGCCGTAGGCGACCGAACGCTAGCCGACCGGACGCTGGGGCAAGTCCGGTCAGTGCGTCCGGTCAGCCCGAGAGTGACCAACGGCTCTTTGAGTCTTGGGGCTCTATAAATAGAAAGGTACTGGCCTAGGGCTCACTCTCATGGCAGTTTGACTTTTCTAACATCCTTGTGAGCCTAAGCAAACTCCTCCCACTCATCTCCATCATTGATTCATCATCATAGTGAGATTAGAAGTGATTCCAAGTGCATTTGTTTGAGTGATTGCATCTAGTGACACTTGGGGATCATTGTGGCTGCAGATTTCTTCTTTCTCTTGGTGATTGCCGCCACCTAGATGGCTTGGAGCAATGGAGGAGCTTTGGCACGTGTTGGTGATTGTTCATGGCTGGCTCCGGTGATTGTGAGGGGTCTTGTACCTTCCCCGGCGTAGAGCCGAAAGGTAACTCTAGTGGATTACTCGTGTCATTGAGTTACCTCACTTGTGGGTAGATTCTTGCGGTGTCCAATTATGTGGACGAGATTTGTGCAACACCTCTTAGCCGCCGAACCACCAAGTGTTGGTCGACACAACAAGAACTAGTGTGTTGGCAAGCACGTGAGCCTCGTGAGAAAAATTGATTGTCTCTTGCCCCTTGGTATTCTCCCGGTGATTGAATTGGTATTCATCTTGTGATTGATTCACTCCTCTACGCGGCGGTATAATCATTCTACTCACTCATTTACATTCGCGCAAACTAGTTGTAGCAAGCTCTTTAGTGTAGCTAGAATTGAGAGTTTGCTTTATAGCTTAAGTTCATCTAGTGGAGCTTTTTAGTGTAGCAAGTGTGAGAGCTCTTAGTGAGTAGTGACTTATCCAATTATGTGCCAAGTGATTATAGTAACTAGAATTGTTGATAGGTGACTTGCAACCCTTGTAAGTTCGTATTTCGCTATTTGTCATACTAATCAAATTACTCTAATGATCTTATAGATTTTTAAATAGGCTATTCATCACTCTCTAGCTATATTAGGACCTTTCAATGATGTGGTAGGCCCCCTCACTTTTTTTTGAAAAGAAGACAGGACCTGGTGGCCAACAATGACAAAGTCGAATTCCTAGGTGAGCTCGCAATAATCAGTGGGGCATTCCAAGGTCACTGGCCTCCTCTGTGGCGATTTCAGTCGGCCCTGTCGCCACTAGTTGCTCGGGGAGCAAGCTAGTACAGCTCCTGCAGTTGCGAATTGGTTTTCATAATGTAGAGCTACATCGAGTCTTTATCTATGTTTGTGTTTCCCTCTTGTTCAGCATCATCTAATGCGGGCATCTCGCTTGTATGACGGTGATGCTTTTGTAATCCCTGCTACCCACTTAATTAATGAGAAAAAATATTCTTAAAGCAGCGTTGACCATGCTAACCATGGGCGGAGACACGGTATGCCCCTGTATTCCATGGAATACCCATGTTTTTTCAACAAAAAACAATACGTGTAAGCACAACAGACCTGCTGCTAGTCCACGAAATCACTTGAAACAAATATGCACATAAAGGTATATATGCATAATTGTACGCTATGCTGTAAATTGGTCCATAAGCACAATAGACCTACTACCAGCCCACGAAGTCACTAGAAACTGCGTCTCGTCTTTCGTTGCAAATCGGACGAGGTGCATTATACAGAGCTTGGACGAGGTGCATGTGCACAGCCCTGGGGTGCATGCTGCTGCATCAAGGCGCACAGAGGAGTGCACCACCTCAGGTAAAACCGTAAACGTATTGGAGAAATTAATTTTATTTTAAAATTTAAACCCATTCTGATAAGCATCGCCTGGTAATTCAGATCAACTTACTATTTTTATTTGGCACCTTTGCAGTACTTTTTAACTCATGCAGTTGCATGTGGGAGACAAGGGAAGGTCTGAACTCTGTAAGTTGCACTCTGCATTTTCAATGTACCTTGATCCAATTTGGGTAAAATACACACCTTTGACAACTATTGTGAGTCTAATAATTCAATTTTTTGTACTCAATTTTTGAAGTTCTAGAGAACTGAGAAAGCCAGGGAAAATTATATGGGGTTCTAATTAAATGAATGTTTATGTACACTTTTTATGTAAGTTTCAGTCGAACCATATTATGTTTTAATTAATGGAGTCAATGAAAGACATGGATGTGTACTTTTCATAACTTCTAATAGAAATATGAGCTACTCCCATATAATTCATGCGTACAATTATGTGTTAGTGACTCATTTTTTCTTAAAAAATGTGTAAGTTTCTTTGGTTGATGAGCTACAAGTGGATGCATGAAAATTTACTGCCGCTAGCCTTCCGCCCAGTTTATTAATGGTTACTTTTTTGAAACGAAAGTTTAATGGTTACTGAAACTAATCGTTTATGCAGGTTGGAAGAAGAGAGAAAAAATAAGAGGCTATGTACTCGTGCGGGCTCCATGCTGGTTGACCTCCCTTCGTGCTATTAAAAAAATAGTACTGGTCTTTATTAACACGCTGGTATGCCTTTATTGTCACTTTTTTCTCCTTGTCTAGCATTGACCAATGGATATAAACATTATAGATTTGGGCATTTAAGAATCCTTGATTGTACCCTGATTTATTCAATGAGTTTTCTATGCTATGTGGGTTCACTGATTTGGAAACATCAATAATACAGTCTACTACCCTAACTCAGACAGTCAGACTTAATAGTAGATCAGCTCATCTATGACAAATGATAAAATTCAATAATAGTTGGCGTAGTATGGGAAGATAATTCATTACTAATATTGCATTTTTTATCTGTTCAATGTTGCTTAAGGAATAGTGCTCTAAACTTTTTGTTCCAATCATATTATTGGCTTAATTCTATATCATATCAATATGACATTTATCTTCTATAAAGTCATGGTCTTTTGTTCTAAAATTCATCATGTAGGATGCTATCCGATATCAAAGGGAGTTTCTCATGGCTGATTATGAATTCGTTAGTGTCTATGGGCATTCATTGATTTGGTTTTAGCATTCTATACTCTATCATTGAGTTATTGACTAATTACTACATTGTCTCATAACTGAAGAATTGTATATTGAAGTAATAAACAATTGTGAATTATGATATGAATTGAATTGTGGCTTTATATTTTGTTGATCGGAATAAAAAGTCTTCTATATGATATAGGAACTGTCTTCGGAATAATTTTTTGAATATTCAACCATCACTTAGAAAATCTATTTATCAAACATGTGTGTGTCGCACGTGCATGTCCACTAGTACTAGAAAAGAAGACAGAGAATAGAAAAGAAAAGGGAGGAGATGGAGAGAAATTAGGGTTTTCCCGTGGTTCGTCGTCATATTCGTTCTTCCTCCAAAACCGGTTGGTCATCCTCTTCTCTTTTTGTTTCCCCCCCTCAATTTCATGCTTTACATAGCTGTTCTGGATGGTGTTACTATAGGTGGAGTAGATCAAGACAATGAGAGTTATAACGACAGGGTTCGTCGTAAGGGAGAAGACGAATCGGGAGGTCAATCATTGTGTGTATTTGTCATACTCGCTGATGGGGTAAGATTTATCTTTTCCCCACTGCTTGGAAGTGAATCCATGTTAGGGTTTACTGCTGAATTTGATGGTTTAGTGAATGGGGTTAGGGTTTTAATCTTGTGATTAGTCTTGCTGTGTTTTTAGATTCTGCAGTTGTTTGTTATGTGCTGTTTATGGCTTCTTTTAGGTGCTCTAAATCATATAAAAATTATATTGTGTTAGTAGACTTCAGTATATTTCTTTTGGTATAAAGATCACCTTTATATCCCTTGTGGTTTGGGAGATATTGTCGTTGTTTATTGATGTAGTTGTGCTGTCAAAGTTCTAGGCAGTATTACATGCATTAAGTTTTTATCATATCTTAAGTTTAGAATATCATGGAATAATCTACATGAAAGTTGTAGGTAACTTCATAGGCTTACCCGATTGTTAAACGTCATAAGCGTTGGACCAGTATATCTCGAGTTATGATTGTTTTAGTGCTCTATTGTTGTTCAGTCGAGGAAAGCTTGGAAACATCAGTCAACCCTTATCCGAGCACAGGTATGGTGGTTCATCCTTGGTGTTCACGTGGGTACAGTTGTACACCTCTGCAGAGATCTTTTTGAAAGCCTAAAGTGGTATGGTGGTTCATCCTTGGTGTTCGCGTGAGTACAATTGTACACCT
This sequence comes from Miscanthus lutarioriparius, assembly GCA_904845875.1. Taxonomy (NCBI): domain Eukaryota; kingdom Viridiplantae; phylum Streptophyta; class Magnoliopsida; order Poales; family Poaceae; genus Miscanthus; species Miscanthus lutarioriparius. Next base: position 82,757,688 of record CAJGYO010000009.1, on the reverse strand, counting down.
CTACATAGATCTTTTTGAAAGCCTGAAGTCATTCGGGATGGAACCGTACCTTTTGGTTGTTCTTACTTCTAGACTCAGTGTAGCGATGATGATAAGATGAATTAAAATGTTGATCACTCAACTATGTTCTCAATGTTGATGTCAATTACTTACACTTGCTAGGAATTGAAACATATATCATTAGCATGTCACTCTATTAACAAGCGTAATGCTTTCCTGCAAATGTACTCATGGTGCTGCCGATAAGTTGTTTTGCAGGTACTTTGGCTTGATGATCTTTGAGCCAAGCTCAATGAAGTCAAAGTGTAGCAGACCTTAGGACGGGCGTCCCCAAAGTGTGTTGCGTGTTATCTTGATGCTTGTAATAAGTGACTGAGCGGAAACCTAGCTGTAGTGTGGGATAACTTATAAGCATGTAAATTACATCTTCTAAGTATTTTATGTAATGGTCAATGATAATGTTTCAGCTATCAATTGAGCCTTGTATGTATAATGGTTGTGCTACGTGATTGGCTTGATGAATGGTTCGTGTTGTGTAACTCAACCGTACAAGATCCTGAAGAGGAGGTGCGGATGGCACTCTCCTGTGGACCCTTTCGTGTCGGTCTAGGTTAAGACGAGTCGGTCGAGTGGAAGACACCCGGGTTAGCCAGGCGAGCGCGGCGGAGGACCTCACACCAAATTTCTCATCTATGTCTCGGTACTTTCAAGTTACACATTTAGCTAGCTCCATAAACTTGTCCCGAGTTTCTATCTTGGTCATGGTACTTTCAAATGTGCTAGTGCTCTTTTTGTAACTGTTCCTTATCTTCTAGAAAACAAAAGATGGTTGTTACAAAAGGAAAAGTAACAAAAGTAGGAAACCTAAAGATCAGTGCCCCACTCTCTATCGACTCACCTGCTTCTCTCGGGAGGGGGAAGAGAAGCACTTCAACATCAAGGAGAATAACGATATCAGATTGATAAGGTACCATGTCGCCTCTACCATTCGTACCTCTAGCATCCCTGATCCTTCGAATGGTCATGTTGGCCTATCACCCTGCCATTCATCTTGGCTATGTGTTTGCTTATCAACAGATCCAAGCAGACCTCCTTCACAATCCCCATGAGCTTCTCGAGGAACGCCTTCACGATGAACGCTAAGGCCTGAGGATGCATGTTGGAGGACACCTCGAAGGACATCGTGGCCACTACTATGATTGCACCAAAATAGATGCAGCGATTGCGACACCACTGTCCTGGCACCCGATGGTGCCACATTGCCCCATGCAGAGTTGTGGTCCATGTCTACCTCTAGTCTCAAATAATGTTGCATTCCCCTCCAATTGGGCATTACAGCTAACGGATGTTGATCGTGCGCTTCCAACATTGAATCCATCCCCAACAAAGGTGGACTTCAAGAGGGCTCGAAGCCCTTCTTAGGCTCGATCCAGCACTTTCAACAATGATAGCGGTCCGCCAATCATCTCCATTGTATTGCTGAAGTATGAGTTTACAATGTGGCAATAATCACCATACGCTATATAATTTTCTCCTTATATTCGTGTAAGTGCAATCAAGCCCTAATGTGGGTTTAGTGTTGATGACCACTTAATTTGAGGACTAATGAGATTTATAAGGTTGACAAGCAGGTGAGAAAATAGTGATGATACTACATGACTTCATGGAACCCCCAAACAAAAAGGATGTGGTGTTGGATTCAATGGGTGTTTAAATTCTTTCATATTTTGAAATTAAGTATAGGAACCGCCGTAATATCAAGGGGTGCAAAATGCAAGCTTCAATGTGCAACCAAGTGCTCAAACTTCAACTACCTTGCCTACTTCCTCACACAACAACCAAGCCAACCCGAGCTCAGTTTCCTTTTCTACGTCTTGCTTGCGTGGAAGTGCCGCATGGAAGCACGGCACTATCGCACTGCAAAAGTGCCGCATATTCCATGACACTATCATGTCTTAATTAATAGTCTGTTGGGAGGTTGGGGGTATTTATACCTATTCTTCCTCCTCCCAATGGCTAGCTAGAACATTCACTCTCACCCATTAGCAGACAAGCCTCTATCCATTGAAGGCTCCCAACCTCTCCCTACTAATTCCTAGTGATTCTTTAAGAGATTGGCCTCCAAAATTCACAAGAGAGCTCATCATCTTGAGCTTCAACTCATAGAGCACTTGGTTCACGTTCAAGCTGGTGTCTTGCATTTGTTACTTTGGGAGCAAGGCTCCTAGATGGCTAGGTGTCGCCTGTCGAAGCACAACAACCACTTGTGTGTGCTCTGGGAAGTTTGTACTCACCTTGACATTCTAGTAAGAACCCTCAGGCTTGAAACTTGGTCTCTTACCTTGAGAAGAGGATAGGCTTCTAGAAACCCAAGCCTTGGTGGCTTCCTCAACATGGAGTAGGCAAACCTTGGTGGTGAGCTAAACCACGGGATAAACACCTTGTCCTTTTTTCTTACTATTATTGTGCTCTACTTTGTGTCGGTTGTGTACTTAGGGTTTGCTCCCGATCTACTCAAACATGAGCTCCCAACCATGGATAAGTGGTGAAATAGGACCTATACACTACCAGGAACTCTAGTAATTTAATCGATCTACTTTTCATCCAGCAGATTTTGAATTGTAATTTTGAGTTGCTCTAATACAGGGTAGTGCCGCAGTTGTACCCAGAACTACAACGCTACAATATTTTCGTGTGCAAGTGTGGTAGTGCCAAGCCTGTCACTGATCGCTGCATCAAGTTCAATTTTGAATAGGCCTATTCACCTCCCTCTAGGCTAGCTTGCTTGATCCTTTTCAATTCGCATTATGGTTTCAGGAGATTTTAATGGCATATATATCAGTATTTCTCTCATTTTTATCCTACAGGATTTTTTGGAGGATTAAGACCATTTATTGATCTCAAAGATGGATTCAATCAAGGAGGAATGTTAGATAAATTTGTATCAAGGATGAACTCATCCTAGTCGATGCATGCAGTATGTTTTCCAAGAGAAGAGGCACCTCTCGGTGGGTTGTCTAGGAGCACACATCACAAATCTCGGACATTATGTCTTGGTGATTACCACATGGGTGGCTATCCTCGACCACCTCTCCTCATGTATATATGTGAACTATTCATTTACATTTAATCATAATAGTATTCTTTAAGCCTATTGAGCCTAGCTCCTAGCCTAGGGATTAGCCAGTCTACAAAGAGATAGAATTACAAAAATCAATCATGTATGTCACCTTTTGTTTGGAAAAAGAAGCGATGAATAAAAAATGAAAAACCCTAATCCCTCTAAACCACCTAGTTCCTTTCGCAGTTGGCACCCGATTCTCACGGGCCTTGGCGCCGCGCTACTACTCCGAAGACCTCCTAGGGCAGCTTCTGTAGCACGATCACTTCTCCAACGCAGTCACTCCTTTACAGCGTCACAGGTACTGAACTTGAACTTTCCCTGCTCCTAACTTGAGATTGGTTTAGGGGCGCAGGTGAGAAAGTCGTGGCATGATCCATGGTGACTCGTCGAGACATGGCTAGGGTTTAGGAGGTTCTGCACTTACGTAGTATGGAGTTCTATCCAAAGGTTTTGCACCTATGAGTATCGATGCTTTTTCTACATCTACTTATCTTTCTCCTATTGTAGGTTCCTTGATTTCCTTCTCAAATTTGGTCCTTTTTCATACACTATCATTTCATTTGACAATAACCTAGGTGTATTTGTTGGAAGCTGAACACCATAGTCAAGATATTACGATAAATCAAATTCTGATGAGTGATCAATGTGTGCCCCTAAGTGATCGCAATGCTTTAGTTCTGTCTAGTGATGATGGTCCCCTTGCAGCAATGTACATATAAATCTAGTGGAAAAATCTCTTTATATAACATCATCATGCTATTATAAACATTGGGTGGTGGAACTGATAAAGTGTGTGGATGCATGCCTAGACCACCCTAGTCAACTAGTCCCTCCTAGAAACATATAGTACTATGCTTTGGTAATTGAAGAGTTGATTATTACTAATTGAAAAGTATGCTATGTTGCAATAATATGGTGGTTTTGGTGTTCAACACCGAACATGAGAGGAGAAGAGAGGGAGAGGCCGAGCGCACCCCCGATCACTTCAACAAGCTGCTCGAGGGACCATGCCCAAACCATGCCTTCCCCGTCAAACACATGTACAAGGACTTCTCCCTCATGAAGTGCTTCTTCACCGACGGCTCCAAGAAATGGGAGCAGAAGAAGAAGCCCGAGGCAGAAGCCGACGACGCCGGAGAGAAGGACGGCGACTTTTCATTACTAGATGGCTGCCTCATGATCTTCGGTAGGTCAGAGGCATATGGCTCCAAGTGCCGACAGAAGCTCACGCGCCGAGAGGTTTACGACGCCGAGCTCGCCACGCCTGCTTTCCTTAAATGGTCAGGGTCTCCCATAACCTTCGACCGATCCGACCACCCGGATAGCATCACACACCCTGGCAGGTACCCACTTGTGGTTGACCCTATCGTCGGCATGAAGAGGCTCACCAAGGTACTAATGGATGGAGGCAGCGGCCTCAACATCATGTACGCCGAGACGCTTGACGCCATGGGCATCGACCGAGCGCACATCCGACCGACCGGAGCACCTTTCCATGGCATCGTGCCTGGAAAGTAGGTCGTGCCACTTGGGCAGATCGATCTGCCCATCACCTTTTGGTCTCTGTCCAACTATAGGATAGAGACCCTCACCTTCAAAATGGTTGGGTTCCACGGAACCTACCATGCCATCCTGGCACGACCATGCTACACGAAGTTCATAGTCGTCCCCAACTACACCTACCTCAAGCTCAAGATGCCAGGCCCATGCGGGGTCATCACCATCGGCACTTCTTTCTAGAGGGCCTATGAGTGTGAGATTGAGAGTTGTGAGCTCGCTTTGGCAACCCTCGCTTCCGAGGAGCTCATAGCCATCGAGAAGGGCATCGCTGAAGGAGCGCCCGACGCGAAGCGGGCGGCCGGATCCTTTGAGCCTATGGAGAACATCAAGGAGGTCCTCGTCGACCCCGACAACTCCGCTGACAAGACGGTACGCATCGGCACCGCCCTCTCCCCCAAGTAGGAAGGCGTGCTCGTCGACTTCCTCTACGCCAATCGAGACATCTTTGCATGGAAACCCTCGGATGTGCATGGGAATTCCGAGGGAAGTCATCGAGCACGCCTTGAAGATCAGGCCGAGTTCCAGGCCAATTGTGTCAACTCATTTATTTCTTGTCTAGTCTTTATGTGGTCTACTTGTGCTGCAGTCTAACACAATTGTGGTTATAGGTAGTCTCAGAGGAGAACAAGCGAAACCGTGCAAAAGTCAAGTGCCACCAGGTTACAGGATCTCACTCCTATATTGCCCACCTGCAAGCATATGTAAGTGATGGTTGTGTTACTCTTTTTATATAAAACACATAATGCCTTTTGTATCAACAAAAAGGCATGTGCAATTTTAACAGAAGGACAAAAATAGGAAGGCCGTAGGACACGATCAAGAAGTGCTCGTTGAAGAACATGATCGACCTCATGAAGATGTTGATGCAGTGGGAATCTTCAACAACTTCCATACTAGTAGCAACACGGGGCTAGGCGATGCTGCAAGAGAAGCAGTGGTAAGTACCTTCAGTTGCTTTCCTTGAAATCTGCTGAAGCCATTGGCATAAAAGAAGGAAAAGTAGGAGGAGCCTAAAGTGGCACCATCATTTTGAAGTTGTAATATTACAACAGTTAATATGTTACCTAGGCATTGTGCTTATGAATCTCTGTTGGCAGTAGGCTAAGGAAGACCTATGCATTACTTGTACTAAAATAATATCTTGGTTCTGCAATTTAAGTCCTCTTCCTAATGTTTACTCCTTGGTTTTTGTAGGAAGCTATGGAAACTATACAAGAAAAAACATGTTGTTGATGTTGTTTCCAAGGCCCTCTCCCAGGTCAGCTGCAACACCTTTTCTTTGAAGAATGCTGGTATCAGGACAAGCTGCTCTAGACTTCAGGAATGGCTTGCTGCTCATCAGGAAAGTTCAGCTGTCCTCGCCGAACAATTGGATCAACTGAAGAGGAAGGCAAAAAACACTGATAGGGAGTTTGAGAAGTTTAAGAAATAGCAACTGGAGGAGTACAATAAGCTCCATGGGCATATCATGATCTTAAGCACTGGTAACTCTCAGTCTTGTTGATGCATTGAACATGTGGTTTGTTTGCTGTTTTGATGTGAAATTTTGGTGGCTTGATATGTGAACTCTGTCAGTGGTTTGCTGCTGAGCTAAACTACTATTATTTGATTCAAGTTCAATATAATTATGCATGTAGTCATTTTGTGCAGTAGTGTAGATCTGAAATCATTTTCTCTAATGTAATAATTGGTGTGCACATGGTAGATTCGGCACAGGCATGTTGTAAAATAAGAATCTAACATGTGGATGAACCAGTAAATGACACATGTAACAACCACGATAGGGCACGTGGGCCAATACAAACAAAATACGTGGTACAAATCCATCCTACCATGTGGTCGAATTAGAAAAAGAAACATGGGTAGCTCAGGACACGACACATGGCCCAATAAAATACTGACACGTGGACGTACAACATCGAGACATGTGGTCGAGTAAAAGAAAGACACGTGGGGTATTGTGGTCACGCCACGTGGACCAATAAAAATACAACACTTGGTCCAATGAAGAAGTGACACCTGACCCAACCGCAATACGACACATGTGCCAATAGAAAATTGACAGGTGGAACAACAGGGTCCCGACACGTGGTCTAGTAAGAACCTAAAATGTGCAAGAACCAGAGATGGCCACGTTGTGCAATAAGAAGGTGACACGTACCCAAACAATCTCCAATGCAACCGGCTATAGCATGTACACGTGGAAAGCATCTCCAACGGAAGCACTCGCCAGCGTGGCTGCCCCCTGCCATGCATGCCAAAGCAGTTCTATGACGATCAGTTTTCGTCATAGATATATCTAATTCTATGATGATTTTCTAGAATCGTCATAGAATTGCAAGAATGACGCGACTTCTATGACGAACCATTTTTCGTCATAAATTCATCATAAACCAAAATTATGACAAATTTGGCTTCTTCAGTGATGAAAGCTGATCGTCATAGAAGTGGATATTCCTAGTAGTGTCATTTATGAAGATTTTAACTATTCTGCTGATCAACATATGAAAGATATAATTCATAACTCCCTAATAAGTTGCACCGGCATTTTTTAGGCCAAAAGTCATGACCACCCACTCATACAAACCAATAGCTCCAGGGCACCTAAAAGCAGTTTTAAGAACATCCTCTTCGGCCATGAAAATTTGATTATAGCCCGCGTTGCCATCCATGAAACTAATAACTTTATGTCCTGATGCTACATCTACTAAAAGATCAGCTATCGGCATTCGGTAACAGTCCATAGGCGTGGCTTTATTCAAATCCCTAAAGTCAATGTGAACCCTTAGTTTGCCATTGTTCTTGAGTACGGGGACTATATTCAAAATCCACTCCGCATATCGACACTGCCAAATAAACTTAGCCTCATATAACCTTGTAATTTCCTTCTTAATATCCTCGAGTAATTCAGGTTTAAATCTCCTTTGGGCTTGTTTAAACGGTCAATATCCATCTTTAATGGGTAGCCGATGTTTTACAATCAATCGGCTAAGACTGGGCATCTCGTAATATTCCCAAGCAAAACAATCTTGGTATTCTTTTAAAAGTTTTACCAATTCTTACTTGTACTCAGGATTCAATTTAGCACTTACATACGTCGTCCTTGGTCTATCACCAGGTCCGATATCAACTTCTAGTAAATCAGCCGACGTAAATCCCTAACCTAACTTCTCCTCTGTATCATCGATCGGGGAATCCATTAAGCAACGTCTTTAGAGTCAACTACTTGGATTGGCTGTTGACGTCCATCACCGATTTGGTGATGCCTTCTTTCACAATTTTGCTACGGAGGTGCTTGTGTTTCCCCGTTCATACTTTGAAGGGGCATTTGGTCCCACAAGTAGAGCAAACAATACATTAATATCAGTCGATGGCTTACAATTATCGGCTGTTTGCTTGACGCACCATGTCTGAGGTCTGCTATACTTCTGAGCTTCCAATTCTTTATTCCTCAATCATTGGACTCTTCTTTTCTGGCTCCTTGTTAAACCTCCTGAACACCATTGTCCTTCTTGCCAAACACATTCTTTCTCTTCATCATGACCGGCCCAATTCTAATCATACGCACGCTTACCTAGCCGATCATGAACTCCTGTATTTTTTATGCGCCGATCCATGTCGTTAGATTGATAACTTAAACGTTCATGGATAGACCGACGGTTGGATTGAGACTGCCTGAATTCTAAATATTGATTACTGCACTTCGGGCAGTTATGTCTTGTGGGTAGTTTCAAACCTTCATTCCAACAGTGCCTAAAGAAAGAATAGTTCTAATGTAACTCATCTTGTTCTTTTTCATACCTTTCTTCTTTGCACCGGCGCTCATATTCTTCTTCTTCAAGCCAGCACTGGTAGTCCTTCTCCTCCTGGTGTTGCCATTTATTCAATAAGATTCAGGAAGTCACACGAGGATGCATAGCACTAGCTCTGGATGTCTCACCTTGCTCATATCGGCTCTTTTGCTGATCATGCTGCTGCTTAGCTTTCTCATACTCATTAGCCGATATCTAAACGTTGGGGTTGACTACCCCATCTTCTTTGGCTTCAGCAGATGTCAAGACCTTCGTCTTTCCTTTAGCCAACTAAAACTCTACCATATGCACCCCTAGGAAATGATGCTTATCTATGTCTATCGTTGGTTTCTTGGCTGGCTCAAACTTGATCTTTCCTTGCTCAATGGCCTTCTGAATATGTAAATGGAAGATTCTGCACTCATTGGTGTTATGATTAGCGGCATTGTGAAACTTGCAGTATTTGTTCCCTTTAAGTTCCTCGGCCAAAGGGATCACATGATTAACCTCAACTGCTTCTTCTCTAGGAGCAAGCCAAAGATTTTATCGGCTTTCTTGACATCAAAGTCATAGGCATTCTCTATCTCCTTCACCCATGGACAAGATACAAGAGCCTTGCCCCATGCCCACTCAGTGGTTGTAACTTCTAGATCGTCTTCATCAGAGTCTGCATCATATGGATCAAACACAGCAGCGGTACCCTTCAAATATTTCTCTTTGCATAGGGACCGATGCAGACTCTCAAAAGTAGACACCCTCTGAACTAAATGGGCCAAACTCTCAAACTCCTAGCCATCAAACTTCTCTTTGATTAATAGAGACATCTCTTTTTTTTGAGCGGAAAATACAGCAGGGGAGGCCCCCACTGTAAACTTTTTATTTAAACAAAAGAAGCAGCAACTCTATACAAGAGATAACAAAAAAGGGAAGCAAGCCCGAGGTGTGCAAAGTGAGAGCTAAACTAGAGCAACAGTACAAGAAAGGAAGACAGAGCGCTTAGCAGAAATCAATCTATGGGCTCAGAGCCTAACTTCGTCATAGAAGGAGCTTTTCCAAGAATCAAAGGATGGCCGGCCTCATCAAATATAGAGTTGTTTCTCCGCTTCCAAATCTGCTAGGTGGCAATGATGAAGGTCTCCATAAAAAAGGGGTTGTTATGTTGAGCCTTGGCTTGTCAGCATCATCCTAAGAAATCCATTGTGAAGTCCCAATTTATACCAAGGTGTTGCCAACAGTTTGGGTAAAGGGGCAGGTGAAGAACAAATGAAATGCGGTTTCTTCAATGTTGTTGCTGCATAGGACACAATTGTAGTTGTTTCCACAGAAGCTTGTGCTTTTTCCTTCTCGAATGTTCCTTGTGTTCATCCGTCCATCAAGAGGAGCCACGAAAAAACTTCGAAGTTTGTTACAAAGATTTGGAGTTCCAAATCCAGAGAAAAGGGGATGGGGGCTGTATATTCTTGTAAGGAAAGTTGTAGCACTTTGATGAGGAGTAGTTCTTGCTTCCCCAAATGTATTCCTGTGAGTCCTTTGAATTCTGATCGACCTGCAGATCTTGAATTAATTCCTGGAGACTTTGGAATTCTTGGAAGGCTTGCTCTGATAAGGGCAAGTGAAATTGGGCCTCCAGTGTTATTAGACAAAAACCTGGCCACTGAAATGTTCTTATTCCGGGCAAAGGAATAGAGCCTTGGGAATTTGGATTCTAGGATGTTGTCATTCCAAAGGTCGCACCAAAAAGCACAAAGGAACCATCTCCAAAAGTGCACTTTGCAATTCCTCCTGAACATGTCACATAATTTTAGGACATCCTTCCACCAAAATGAACCCCTATCTGTCGAAGCATGTGGCACTTGACCCTGGGAATAATGCGCATTCCAGATCAGCTTCACCCATGGGATATCCTTCCTATTATAAAATTTGTCTAGATGCTTCAAAAGAAGGGTCTTGTTTTGACTCCTAAGATTAATAATTCCTAATCCTCCTTTTCTTTTTGGCTTTGAACATTTTCTCTAGGCCACCAAAGGGTTTCATCTTTGCATTGGAATCTGAACCTCTCCAAAGGCAAAGTGACGCCTTGCTCTATCAATATACTCAATGACCGCAACCGGCACCTCTAAGGTACACATGGCATATGTGGGCAGCGAAGAGAGGACTGAATTGACTAGTGAAGCCTTCCAAAGATGGGTCGAAGGTAGAAGTTGCCGTGAGCCTTCTCTCAACTTTAGTCATAATGGGACCATAGTGTTCAACTCGAGGTTTTGTTGTTCCCAACAGCGGTCAAAGGTAGTTAAAAGGAGAGATTCCAAATTGCAGCCAAGACACCAAAGAAGGAGTTGAGCTTTTTCAAGAGAGAGATTTAAGGAACAAGGCAAGACTTCCTGTAGTTGACTCTCAAATTGCGATTGCGTAGAAGGATTCGAGAAGGCCTTTTAGGGCGAATAACTCCCTCTCGAGAAGCTTTCATGACTAGAATAGTGTCGTCAGATCTTGAACAATGGGGAACCCATCCACTCAAAAGAAGGAATAGGCAACTCAAACAAACCTTGCTGGTAGGCTTTGTTGACAATGCATTGAAGGAGATCTGCAGCAAGCACAAAGAGGAGAGGTGACAGGGGGTCACCTTGTCTAACCCTCACGATTTACGAAAGGAAAGTGGTTGCCTGGCACACCATTCGGAAGGACCCAAGAGGAGCCGTAAACAAGAATCCTCTCAATCCAATCAATCCAAATTTCAGCAAACCCCAAGTGCTTCATCATCGCAAGATTGTGTTGTGCTCAATTGTATCAAAAGCTTTTGTAAAGTCTAATTTCAGAATAATAAGCTCTTTTTTGGAATGTTGGCATTGATGGATGTACTCATAAGCCCAGGCCAAACAATCTCAGATTGTTCTATTTTTATGAAGCCATACTTTGGTTGGTATGAATTAAAGGAATTATTTTAGCTGCGCAAATTGATTGGCAAGGAGCTTTGTGATGATTTTGATGACACCATTCAGAAGGGAAATGGGCCTGTAGTCATTGACACTTGTAGGATTGTGCACTTTCGGGATTAGAGTGATGAATGAGTTGTTGATGGCTTCCAGATTCAAGTTACCATTGAAGAAATCAAAGCATAATTTGAATAGAGACATCTCTTGAAGGGCCAATTCAGCCAATTGGCCATTAGACAGATTCAATGAGTAGCAATGGCTCCTTACTTCTCTGAATCTTTGAATAAACTCAGAGCCTAACTCATTATTTCTCTACCTCATGATTGTCAAGTTTGTAATCTTCTTCTCTCCTATCCCACTATAAAAGTATGCATGGAACTTATTCTCTAGATTAGCCCATCTAGTGATCGAATTGGGTTCAAGTGTTGAAACCCAACTGAAGGCCGGTCAAGACAGGAATAGGTGGAAGAATCTAACTTTATGTGCCTCCTTAACAGATGCATCTCCAAGCTAAACGAGATAGCGGCTAATGTGTTCCATGGTTGTCATCTCATCTATCCTGATAAATTTAAAGAAATCTAGGACTCTGTAGCGTGGAGGGAGTTGCACGATATCATACTAGGCCGGGGATGGGCACTGGTAAGAGCCAACCTACCCTTTAGGCTTTAGAACAAACTGGCTCTGCATCAAGCAGTTATTCTATTGGCGAACTCATCAGCATCAATGCCAGTGACTTCTTGTCTCGGCTGCCCTTGAGCATGAGCCTAAGAGCCTTGTACTCGAACTTGTTGACCCTGAGCCAGAGACTGTTGTCCTTGACTCTAAGATTGCTGGAGTTGTTGCGCATTATAACTGTAAGGATTCTGATACCCAGGGTGTGGCATAAGCTCGTACGTGCTAGCATCAGAAACTAGGTGATATCCTTCTAGATAGTCGATCTGAGTATTGTGAGTTGAATACCCATGTAATCAACTATTAAAGTAGTTAGGATCAACATTCTTGATGATCCTCTACACTGATGGAGCAATTTATGGGCCGACTAAGGCGTTTGGTGGGAAGTACTGAATCTTACCTGAGCCAGCCATTGCACAACCTGCTGAGTAGCTAGAGAGGTTTGCTGCTGGACTGAATAAGCTTGGTTTTGTCTAGTGAGCTGCTAAACTGTCTGAGTGGCAGGGGCACTTGGTGGCTGCTGCGCTGGTGATTTCCCCCATGCCATTTGACCTTGCCCCCTACTGTTGGCAGGGCTTGACCTTGCTCCCCTACCGCTTGTAGGGTTTGATCTTGTCCCCCTGCTGCTTGTAGGGTTTGATCTTGAGCTTATCCTCCTAGAAGATGTTGTATTGGTGGCTGTTGGAACTATCCACCATTCAGCTGCTGACTAGAACCAGGTACGTTGCTTCTCATAGCCGAAGGATTAAAGCCATTGAAGTATGCTGGTCCCACTTGATCGACCGGCGCTCTAAAGAAAATTTCTTTCAAAACATTGCCAATTGTGTGGGCTAACACCTTATCGTGATTTGTAAAGGCTCCGTGAACAGTCTTGTGGACCAAATGGGCAGTAGTTCTTGCTTCAACATCTTCACTTTGTCCATGCAGGAGGACGCTTGGCAGGGGAGTCTTCTGGATGACTGAATCGCATGTCCTGTTGTAAGACAGCAGACACTTCTCACGGAACTCCTCTATCGCCTGCTCAATGAGTGCTTTCTGGTCATCAAGCAGGTCTTCAAGGTTGACCTTAAGGATCACTTCGTTGTCCATGTTGACGATTGTGGTCCCACCGGGTGTGCCAAGAGTGTGTTGATGGCGAAAAGTGACGGTCCACCGCCAGAGAACACATAGCAAGCCGAGAGAAACCATGTGGAACAGATCCCGAGCTCTCCCTGGACTTAGGAGGACACCGGACCGGATGGTCGTGACCTAGGACGTGCCAGTCAATTTGACCCTGCAATTGACAAGGAGACAAGATTGATCAGTAATTTAAGGTGGAACATGCCATTGTTTATCCAAATAGCTCTAAATGTGCGGCTAAGTAGCCGATGAGATAAAGGCTATCGACTAGAGAGTCAATATCCAGCATGTTCATGATGCATAATAAATAAAAAGAGCATATCGGCAACTATCAGTTACTCAATTGCATAGATCTAAACAGCCGATGATCATGAAAACATGCAAAAGGTGTAAGAAGTAGACTTGGAAGCATTAAATGAGAAACATACTAGCTTTTAACCAGGACAAAAATAAGTAAAAGCATGTAAATAGCTAATATATTCTCAACGTACGGGCTATCGGCTAAAATAGCCGATTTCAATGAAAGTAAAGTCGTAGCATACAGACATTCATCCGTTGAACGTGGATAAGTCCATACACTTATTAGATCCAACCTGCCATCTCTAATAGTGGGGATACGAGCCTGACCGATGCAACTATGATAGAGATAACAGGTTAAACCCTCAAAGCACATGAATCTATATGCGCTTAATGGAACCGTGAAAGCATGCTACAATCGTGCAAGCATAGGCGATCGACTAAATAGCCGATGCAGACTTAGCATGCAGCTAGAGGCCACATTTGACCATAAGCCAGACTTGCTATTTAACGATCTTCGATCTATAGTGCTAATAGTGGGGGTCGATCGGATCGATGACAACCATAATAGCAGTTATAGACTAGATTTCACAACTAGCAAGCTTTACTTAGTGTTAAACACGTCCTGGCCACATGCTATCTTCGATCAAGATTGGATCAAAACGGCTAAGCTGACCGAGACCATCGTCAAAGTGAGATGTAAACAGGTAAAAGCAACAAGACGATGATTAAAAGAGATATAAAACCAATCCGTTTCAATCTTAATCGGGCAAGGGGTGATTTTGTTACAAATAGTAAGAAACTAATTATAACAAGATCGCAACTAGCAAATCTATTAAAAACAGCAAGAAAACCCTACCGGTCTTAATAGATTTAGCCGATAACTAATTCGTATCAAAATTTATACGAGAGATACGAGCCGGACCGATGCAACCGTACAAGTTTTGATAAGAATCGAGGGTAACTGGTATCAGATAATTGTAAGAGATACGAGCCAGACCGATGTAACCTTACAATTAACCGATGATAACTAACTTATACTATGCTTGCAAGAGATTAGACTTAACCGAAGGCAGCCTTACAAACAAAATATAAGTCATGACGGATACTCACAGATAAACCGGAGGTTGGACTTAACCAATGGCAGCCCTACTTATCGAAGAACTTGCCGAGATCTACTCTACTGCTACTCCTAGGGGGTGGCGTGAGCCTAAAAGTAAATGTCCTGGTTTTTTATTGATCGCTGAGATGTCTGTTACAATAGCTGGGGTTCAATATTTATACCCGAGGCTCCACGAGTCCTGGCCGAATAAGACCAATCACAAAACTTGAAAAAGAAAACAAAATATCCTAAATTAAGATAACTTGAACTCCAAACTTCCCCTTCTGCGGAATCCGACGTGCCTTCCTGTCTTTGGTTGATGCCTCTTCTCGCTGCTAGAGCTTGCTTGAGATGATGGTGTCATTGAAATCTAACCGACCTTAATCTGCGTTCTGTCTAGCCGATTCTGCATCTACCACGGCTTTCTTGGTAAGTTCCAAATCATGGGGTCCTACGCGACGAACCAAAATTTGGTGTCAACAGTATATTACGAAAATATTCTTCATGACGAATTTAATGATACATATTTATTAGTAGATAAATATTAGTATCTTTTATATAAGTTTGGTTAAACTTATCATACTTTACAACCAGTGTAGTAGTACACCAAATCAGCACTCACCAGGATAAGTCCGATTGGAAATTTGGGACGAGAGAGCATTGCAGCTGGACTGTACAGCTCCAAGCCACCAACATGAGTTTGAATGCCAGTGCGGCTTCTTGATCCACAAGGAAAGGAGAATACCATTTGAGAAATTGGATGGCCCAATCTCTTTCGGAGAGGTGATAATAGATGCAGTGTGCTGCCACATGTGTTCCATTTGCAAAAGGATACAAGTTTGGTGACCAATGTCCTTAGAATAAATTAGAATATTATAGGCAAGGTTTTAAATAGCCGGCTAAGCCATTTAGCTTTCTATGTCTGAAAATAGGCTATAGCCGGATATAGCGGGCTATAACGGCAGATAAGGGCTAACTTGTACATAGAAAAACTTAGCTAAATCTTTCTCAAACAGCTATAGCCGGAGATAGCGGAGGCTATAGCCGGAGATTTAAAATCTTGATTATAGGATGACAGATATTAGATATACCATATTATGCTTCAAGTGTCGGAAGTCCTGTAACTAGGAAGCTAAACAGATATCAATCTAGCCTTGCAAAGGTTAGAAAGCTACAAAAAAAAATTACACTATCGGCAAAGCACCAAAGATGCAGTGCTGACATATAGCAGGTCAGACAATCACAAAATTGTGAGATATTCAAATGTTGACTTAGGAGGGTGTGTAGACAGTAAGAAGTGGCAAGGATCCCCTTGAGTGCCTTAACACCAAATAAACCTTAATAAATCCCTTATATGCCACTGTAAGTGACTATGGAGGGTCCTATGTGTCACACGCACACAAATGATGGTATATCATGTATTGTGAGTTTTCTCGGTGCCGTATAAGGAAATTGCCTTAAAACGTCAACCATAGGGATCACTTAAAACTACAGCTAGAAAAAACATAAGCTAGTTCTAGCATGATGTACTTCTAAAGTTTTCTAATGTTATCCTCAAACCTTAAAAGAGTTTTGCAGTCGAGCCAATCCTATAACTAGCCTAAAGTAATCTTGGAACATAAATGTCACACAAAGAAAGCATGAGCAAAAACATAGCTTCATGTAACTTTATTTTTCCCACGGTTACATCCGAATTTAAATATTTGTCGTTTGCCAGAAATTTTCGTGGAGTTTGTTATTACCTTGTGTGCACTTGTAGTTCGTCAACACTTCTTGTACAAACATTTAAGGACAGAACACTCAGAAAGTACAGAGAAATGTATGTGAAATTTCATTCTATTAATGATGAATTCAACCTGTACACATCAAGTCATCAACCATATTTCTCTATGTACTGGAAACTCAAATATGCAGATAGCACCGTGAAAAGATTCATGGACCACCAAGCATATTATTGCCGTTGAGCGCAGTGTGCTCTTTCCTCGGATTTGAGAATTGTTGTTGATACTGATGGGCCCATAGGCCATAACAGCCCATGTATGAACGGGATGCGGATTTTTTTGGTTTTATATTTTTTAATTTGCTCTTTAAAAGTAATAACCAAAAATTTAAAAATATACTCCTATTGCCAATTGGAACAGACAGATTAAAATTTTGCCACTCCAACAGGCAGAATTCTCCTTATCACTGAGTCACTTGCATCGCGAAGATGGAAAAAAAAGGCCCTAAGAAACGATAATCCCAAAAATAACTCAATATATCCACTGATAGGGACAGAAATAATAACGGTAATGCTTGTTTGAGGACGTCGAGCGTGTTACGCCCAATAAAAAAGGGGCGTGTACGCGTAGTTACAGTCAGACGGGGTCCACACCCTTGGGAGCATGTGTGGCCACTAGTTCGAGGTGCATGTGGCGCGTGAGGGCTATGCATGCGCGTGACAGAGGACTGGCTGACCAGCCAGGCAGGCCCCTAGCCGCCCGCGCCTAGGCCCGCATGCCTCCCTGTCGTGCCTGCCCTCTGCTACCTAGCGCTTAGGCCTGTTGCTGCCTACCGTGCTGCTCTTTTTCTCTCTGTGTGTTGTCTGCGCCCAGGCCAAGCTACCCCTGCCGCATGATGCCTGCCACATTGCTGCTTTGGTCGACTGGCTTATATTAGGCGCTTAGCCAGTTGTAGGCTGGCCAGGTCGCTTGTCTGTTTGTGAGAGGAGTGCGGGCCCACATCTGCATCGCAGCTGAGTGCTGGCCTAAATTTTTCCGTCACTCTATGGCATCTAGCTCCGTATGTTTCATTCGTTTCATATGCATGTTTTATTTAAATGTTGCATGTGTTTAATATGGATATTGTATATGTTGTGCGGCTATACACGTAAGTTGCAAGTATATGTTTTAAATGTTTCAGCTGTTTCAAACGTATGTTGCAAGTGTTTTATCTGGATGTTGCATATGTTGCAATGGCTATACACGTATGTTGCAAGTGTATGTTTCAAATATTTTAGCAGTTTTCAAATGTATGTTGCAAGTGTTTTATCTAAATATTGCATATATTGCACTAGCTATACACGTATGTTACAAGTGTATGTTTCAAGTGTTTCAGCTGTTTCAAACGTATGTTGCAAGTGTTTTATCTGGATGTTGCATATGTTGCAGTGACCAAACACATATGTTGCAAGCGTATATTTGTAAATGTTTTATTTGTTTCGGACGTATGTTGCAATAAATGTTTTTATATTGCAAGTGTTGTATGACCAGGCGCAGGAAGTGGGCGCAGACGGAGGTGGCCTCCTCGTGCGTGCGGGAAGTGAAGCGGGCGCAGCAGCCCCACATGCATGCGTGGGCGCATGCTTACCGCAGCAGCAGGCAAGGTTGGCCAGTAGGCGCGGCAACAACAGCAGCAGCAGCGCGCGGATAGGTGTGGCAGTAGCGTGCAGGGGGGCGGGCAGGAGCTGCACGCATGCGTTGTAGGGCCTGCCCAGGCAAAGTGGGAGGTGGAGGCGCAGTGCATGTGTCCCTTCCGTTGGCCGCATGCATCCAAGGAAGTGTGACGCCTGCGCCATTTTCTACTGCATGCAATGGAGATTGGTATTTTCACCCCTACTTTAAAGACCAACTGTGATTTGATCATCATTTTTTGAACTTTGTAATTTCATCCTTGTTTTTTTTAATCCAAAGCCATCATTCATCCCTGTTATAGACTCTTATACCTCAAGGCTGAATAAATGAAATTAAAGAACAAAAAAATCAAAATAATAAAAGTCGATACTAGGTGTTGACCACATCTTAATCCTCCTAACTTCCGCCTATGGTTGATGAAGCATGTGCAACTTGTTAAACTTTGCTTAGATTTAAAATACTTACAAATGTTGCTATAAAAATTCTTTCAAAATGCCATACGGATATCTGAAATCAAAACAGAGATTATAATCACGTAATACTAAAAACCGAAGGGCAAAATCACATGGAAAAACTAGTCTTTTTTAACTGAACTGAACCTTTGTAAAAGGAACAAGGGTAAAATTTGCCTTTTTTTTTTTTTGAAAAAAACAAAGGCAAAACCAAAAGGTTAAATAAATAAGGGTAAAATTAAATTAGACCCCAAAACAGGGGAAAAAACGCTTAGCCCCATATATATGGTTGATTTGTGAAGCAGATGAATACATGGAGGATGTTGCCGTAACATAACATGTGGTGCTACTGCAATACCAGCGCAGTAAGCTATGCAGCTCCTTATGTGCAAGGTTCTTTGATGTTACACATTGTACATGTTGGCAGAAAAGTAAAACTATATCTCTGTGTAAATCTACATATGTACAGCAACAATAAAAAAAATTTCTAGTGACTAAAGTGCCTTCTGGTCCAATCTCTCGTTCCAGTTGAGGCACCTGATCAGGCTGCGGAACCAATCACCCGTTTGGTCAGATTTATTAACAGTTGGGAGCGGGTGCTGACTCATGGATATACGAACAGAATCTCCTCTTGACAGTTGCTGCCTCCTTTTGCCATCAAATGAAACCCATGCATTGCTTCTTGCCTCATCTGGTATCTGGTAAAGTTGCAAGTGCAATGGCAATCCAATAACGGTGCAAAGTTCATCAGTCAGCAAACCAAGGTATGTTGTGGGGTAAAACTTGACGAGCTAAAATGTTCGTACAGTACGTTAATTGAGGCTCCACAGAAACAATAGACATCTCATTAGTTGTTCAGTACCTTTAATTCAAGCCGGGCAGAATCCGGAAGGATGACAGGTCTAAATGACAGTGAGTGAGGGCAGATTGGAGTAAACAGCATGCATGGGACATTTGGATGAACCTAGACAAGAAAAAACAAAATGACCATAGTGAATTACTGTTCATTCAATTGATATGTAGGTATGCACAGGAGAAGAAACAGTTCAGAGCTTAACACACATGAATGCAACAATACACTGTAGAAGCAAACAAACAAGGCATAACACTGTTTCTAATTATTGAGCCTTGACGTCTGCAAAGTGTTTTTTCTCCATAGAAACATGACATGGTAGACATTATATCTGTGTAACCAAAATATTGTCATTCCATGTAAAAGCAACAGCCCTACGCTTCATAAATAGGAAATATCCTTTTGTTACATGGAGCGAAAAGCATTTGAAGAGACAGGTCACAGGTGTCATCATGGCACAGGAAAATGTACTTTCCCATGTCATGATATGGTTTAATAATGGTTATAACTTGTAAGAATTAGCCTACCATTGATCCCCCTGCTGCAGTAGAATATGCTGTGCTGCCAGTTGGTGTTGCAACTATCACCCCATCAGCATGCACCTAGATATATTTTTGAGTTAGGAAAGTTATGGAATGTTTAAACAACAATACTGAATTTATCCATAAATACTTGTACTGAACGGAATAACATAATCTTCAGGGGTAGGAGGGCTAACTGTAGCAGGCTGGCTCAAAGTGTATCTACATTAGTATTCCAGCAATTAGCTGGCAGCAAACAGTTCATGAAATCAATATATTATGCAAGAAAGTAAGCAGTAACTATTGACATTTAACTTGGAGAAAACTTGAAAGTTGGAACATAAAGTCAATACAGATATCCTTTATCATCGGACAATATTTTGAGAAAACAATCATAACAACAGTAATAGAAAAAAAAGGTAATTATGGCTTCTATAGTTCAATGCAGCTGTTGACTTGGTCAAGCATAATACAGCTGAGAAAAAAAAAAAGCCTAACTTCATAACTCCATCTATTGAATTACAAACCAGAAATATATAAAATAAACTATTAGATACACAGTGGCATGCAGTCACCAAGTGACAAGATGTAAAGAGAAAGAGATACATCTTTTTTCTAGGACTTTCTGAATCATACCTTAGTGATAAGGTGGTTATGCTCATAACACTCAATTTTTGATAGGTATGGATTGGAACCTCGATCAACAACAACTTCATTCAGCACATCCAATACTTTACCAGGCATTGCTTTTCCTTTACGAAAGATCTCACATCTTAGACGCATTCTAAGGGTTATATAAACTCCAAGTGTGTTGTTCCCATGGATTAAATCTCTCAAGTCTTGTCTGAAACCTTTGAACTGAGGTGAATAAAATGATAATATGCTTAGTTTCGACACAAAAACAGCTTAGTCTGATAAAATTATCTCTGAGAGAATATCAAAACATACATTATGTGAAGTTAAGAACCCAAGAGATCCAAGATTGAAAGAGACAACAGGTGGTACAGAAGTTCTAAATAGGTTTGACGCATGCAAAATGAGTCCATCACCACCCAAGCATGTAACAAAATCAACTCGCTCATGAAGGTCACTGATTTAAACACAAAGCACTGTTAGTAAATAGTAATATGAAAATATATGCACCTTCGCACTTCACAAACATAAATGCTGACTTTGTACCTGGTATCTTGAGTATAGAAGGTTTGCACAAAACCATAACCTGGAATTCTAGCAAACGTATCATGAACATCAGGTTCCACAAGAACATTCATCTTTTCTTGATGATGCAGAAATGAAGCAACCTGAAAAGAAAGTGATTTGAAGTTTAGAATGCCAAATGCTATGTATTTTGCTGAACAAAGAAGAGAACTACTGCATATAAGACCATGAATTGTGTAGACAAAGTGACTATTAGAACAGCTCTGAAGAGAATTAAACTAAGACCATCTTTGCTTTTTTTAAGATATATTGCCAAAATTGATGCACTGAAATCTTTATCGGTTGCTTAGCCACAGTTCCAAAATCACACCAAAGATTAACCCTACATGAAATGAGATCCTCCAGTACCTCACAAGAACAGGTTATGGTATCCAATCAATGCAATAACCAGCCAATATCCCTGTTTGTGTATCCCAGTTCTTCATACAGTTCTTTTAGCTTTAAAGCGAAGCCCTTAATTGCCAATTGTTAATCGACTAAAATCTTTCAACAAACTAAAACTAAAGAAAAACTTTAAACTATGCAAGAAACGACACATATATGTTCACTAACTAATTGTCTGTCAGGTACAGTCCTTAGATCTCTATTAATCTATTTTCCTACACCTTACCACAAAATAGTTATGTACTCGGTAGCAGAAAACAACAAAGTACCTCCAGAACATGAAACCATTTTCATGCACAAATTTCTCAAGTAGCAAATTCATTATATATGTCAAGAACCCTAAGCTTACTTGAGATGAGTAATCCATTGATACCAGATACAAGAAATTAATACAACCTGTGTTGGTATCTGAAGGATCAAGGAAAAACAATATATATGCTCTAAATGGAAATTTGACATTCACCTCTTTAGCTTCTTCCATGAGCTCATCGCCTAATTTCTTCAAAAGTAAGACAGTCTTTGGAGGTGATTTCCACATAAGCATCTGTTGCTGGGTACTAGGATGTGTAAAAGCCAGAGATGATTCTGTTACTTTTTCTCTAGTACAAGAAAATCCATCTGTACGTACTAGAAACATCTCTGCTTTTCTTCTTGACTGGAGTCTAACGACACCAGTTGAAGAAGCACACATATTTCCATCAGCATTATCTGATTTGTTTCTCTCAAGATAAGGGGCACCATTCTTTTCAGCAGATTTTTGTGATCCAACCTGAACCTTTCCATTAGAACTGCTGGCAGATGCTCTAGTACCAACAGTAGCGACTGAAACTTCCGTTTCCTTTTCCTCAATTAATGAGGAGGCTCCATTGTTGGAAGGTTGTCCATTAGTGATACCTGAAGCAACTGATAGAATATAATCATTGTCAAATGATTTCCCATTTGAACTTTCCAGAACTGGAAACTCTGCTGCTTCATAGTCAATGGTTCCATTACGCTCCGCACTGAGATTTTGTTTTCTCCTTGAGACCAGCAAGCTACTTGATCGTCTCCTAGAGTTCAGAACAGATTTTGGATAAACCTTTTTGCTTCTAAAAAACTTGGTCATCTCTTTTCTAGAGAAAACATCACAAGTAGGAAATTGTGCTTTAAGGGGGTTACTCTCCAATTTAAAGTTTGACAAGAGTTCTGCCCCGGTGCCAGGCATTTCACCTTGTTGAGTGCTTTGATCATTGGAAAGGGCATTAGTGACCTCCAGATTATGACGAGCTGTCTCTATGTCTATCTCACATGATTCCCCATTGTTCATGGTCCTATCAGATTCCATTATCGTACCATTTTCAGTTCCATTCGTAGAGGAACTTGGGCTGCCCGTGCACTGCATGGTCTTGTAACTTGTCAGGACCTTACCATTCCCATTTAGAGAGTGATTTTGGACAGCCCATCTCTCTGAACGTGTAACATACTGTTTCCATCTTGAGACCATTGCAGACGTCCTAGAAACACCTTCTTTGCTATGGAGATAAATGGGCTTCTTTGCGCCATCTGACACAAGAGCTGCAAATTGCTGAACCTGTTCAGCTGATGGTGCAGTTCCAATCTCAACTGGCATATTCACCACCTCTATCTTGCCAGATGAGACAACTTCGTGAACTGCTGAAAGGTACGAATCATCTTTAACATCTTCTTCACGGAGATCAACTATAGTTTTGAATCCCTTTTCTAGTAGCCATGCCAGTCCCTCCTCACTGACTTGCCCTCCCCTCCAAAATGCAACTTCTAGCTCATCTGTTCCTGAATCATCTGACACAATCGAAAGGTACACCGGAAACCAATTTGCAAATAATGTCGGACATGGATAACCATCAGGCCTTGGGAAACCTGCATCGTAACAAGCGTTCTTCAACCTCTGCAGCTTCCTCCATACGTCCAACCCCCTGGGCTCACTCAGTCCAAGGTAGCTGGCAAGCGCCACCTGCATACTCTCACAGCAACGCTTCATGTCTCCACGGAACAAGGCAAGCGGTGGGATCCTATCAGAGGTGCTGTCCTCAGATCCCTGGAAGGCACCTGCAACACCTGACCTCCCTGAGAGCACCTCATTCCTCCCCCGGTTCAGCAACGCCAGCATGCAGCCAAGGACGGCAGCGACCTTGTCTTCCAGCACTGGCAGATCCTCTGACTCCACATCATAGCGTACAGGGCACTCTCCTGTCTCTGGATCACAGAGTGCTAACATGACCGCGGTGTGGAGCTGCTCGGCAGCACGGAATATTCGGCAGTAGGCCTCAATCTCCGCGATGTCACCAGGCACCGGACCGATCCACAACAACTGGGACAGGTCCCTTGTGTGAAAATTCTACAAGAAACCATTCGATCCATCAAATACAGAATCATCGTCTCATCCATGACAAATGGAAGTAGGAAAAATACTCAATACAAAATTGGCATGGAGCTATCAATGCAAGCAAACAAGAAAGGAAATCCAAGCTCATGTCTAGCATCATATTGCACTGCAGGACAAAATTCCTCCCAAGAATCAGGATAAACTACTTGATGAGCAAGTACAGGCCAACAGCTATATTTCGTACAGAACTAGGAAAGCTACTAATGAATGTTGTAGAACTAGACGCTGTCAAGACCCAGAAGCGCGTTCGGAGCTGCTCCCTAACTGTTTCGACGAGATGCTCTCTGCTCCCCAGTTCTTCGACGAGATGCTCTGTGCTCCCCAGCTGTTCGACGAAATGCTCAAGAACGGGGAAGGAGGGCCAACCAACCTGGGAATCGAGCCCGATCCGGGAACCGAAGGACGACGCCCGCGCGGCGACGCCATGGCGCGCCGCCCCCACCGCCGCCGATCGCCACCACCACCTGCCGGCGACCCAGGCGATTCGCACCCCGCCGACAGACGCAGCCGGGAGCTTGACGGGCCCGTGCGGAGCGCAGACGACGAGCATCAAGCCAAGCGCAGCGCCGGCGGCGGGGAGGAGGGGTCGGGGCCAAGAAAGGCCGGAGCTTTGCGCGGGGTCAGCTACGAGCTCTCGTCGAGGGAGCGCGGCGGCGTCGCTGTCGTGGCGGATGTTGTCCCGGCGAGCGCCCCGATGGCATCCACAGGAACGGGAAGCGAGGGCCTAGAGATCAGAATTGACTGGATTGTCGCGGTTGGTTCGTGAAAAAAGCCGTGGCCTTTGAGGGAGGGGCAGTGGAATCGTCGAAAACAAGGGGTGAAGGTGAAGGTGAAGGCAGGTGCGCCATTGCGATTGTGTGCACACTTTTCCTCCTGCAACTGCCAAATGGAGCACAGTAGCACACACAGTACACAAAAAATGTTTGGAAACAAAATGTGGCTGGAAAAAGGGGAGACGGAGACGGAGGAAAGAGGGGAAGATGGAACCATGAGTTGAGATGAAAACGGGAGACAGAGGAAAGACGTGAAAATAGAACCATGAGTTGAGAATTTGAGATGAGTCAGGTCTTCTTTTTCTGAAATTGACGTTCTTGGAGGGTTGCTAAATGGATGAGGTTTGAGTTGTGGGGGATCCCGATCGTGGACCACAATGTGTGGTTGAGTTTCTTGATTGGTCTGGGTTCTGGTAAAATGGATGCCGTAGGGAACTGGTAGGTTAGTTTTGGTTTCAGAGATTTTTCTTCATCCGCTAACTCTTAGCCAAAATTCGCTCTCAATTTAGACTTTTTTGCAAGATAAAAAAAAACTCTTCAACAGCTCGCAGTCTCAACCCCCAATCTTGCTGCACATGGGAAAAACCATCCAATCACACAAAAATATACGCACGTGTATTGTTCTGTCAATCTAAAGGTACAAGGACGTGAAATGAATAAAAAGTAGAACAAAGTTCCCGATACAAACGCAAGAGAGAAAGAAAGTATAAAAATAATTAAAGGGATTTATAAATAGTTCGAAATTCCCGAAGCAAAATTACTTTTATATTTTAGAAGCAATTTTATAAACTGTCGAAAGAACCCAACAAATATGCTCCCGGCATTTTTCAGCCGAGCGTGGCTGGCACCTGGACATTCGGACGCTAGCCCCGTCCGGACGCCCGCGTGTACCTGCATGCTCCGCCAACACATGCTGCTACATGCCCCGCGCGTCTGATGCTGCTGCGCACCTATGATGCTGCTGCTGTGCCCGCTTTCTGCATGCGCCCGCATGCACAAGATGCTGTTGCACGCCTACGCATGTTGCTGCTGGGCTGCACGCGTCCGCATGCGCCTGCTACGCGCCTAGGCATGCCCGCTTGCTGCTGCTTTGCATGCTACCCTCTAATGAAAACACATGCAACATGAAGCACTCCGCAACATACGTCTGAAACATTTAAAATATACGCTTACAATAAATGTGCATAGCCAATGCAACATATGCAATATCCAGATAAAACACTTGCAACATATTTCTAAAACGGCTGAAACATTTGAAACATACACTTACAACCTACGTGTATAGCCACTGCAACATCCAGATAAAACATTTTCAACATACATTTGGAACATACATTTGCAACATACATGTATAGCCATTGCAACATATGCAACACCAGATCTACTTTTGCAACGTCCAGATAAAACATATGCAACGTACATCTGAAACGTATGAAACATATGGTTGCAAACATGTGTTCATCGATCTACTTGCTGCCACCCAATGGAGCTCGTTGACGCAGTGCGGGGGAGCGCAGCGCGAGGCGCGGGCAGCGCGCGACGCGAGGCACGAAGGGGGGTGCGAGCACGAGGAGTGAACGGTGCGCGACGCGAGGCGCGAAGCGGGTCCGGCTCGAGGCGCGAGGAGGAGGGGCACACGACACGAGGCGCGCACCATTGCGATTGTGTGCACACTTGTTCCTCCTGCAACTGCCAAATGGAGCACAGTAGCACATACAGTACAAAAAATGTTTGCAAACAAAATGTGGTTGGAAAAAGGGGAGACGGAGGAAAGAGGGGAAAATGGAACCATGAGTTGAGATGAAAACGGGAGACAGAGGAAACACGTGAAAATGAAACCATGAGTTTAGATGAGCGCTGAATTGACGTTCTTGGAGGCTTGCTAAACGGATGAGGTTCGAGTTGTGTGGGGATCCCGATCGTGGACCACAATGTGTGGTTGAGTTTCTGGATTGGTCTGGGTTCTGGTACAATGAATGCCGTAGGGAACTGGTAGATTAGTTTTGGTTTTATTAGGGATTTTTCTTCAAGCCTATCTCTGATTTTAGATTTGTCAATACAAATAACACTGTGTTTGGATGTTGATATTGGGCCTCAGGAATTGGCATTGGCATTGGATAAATCCAAATAAATGCCGCTGTTTGGATGGCTTGGGATTTAGAATTGTGCCAAAAGGATATTCACTAGACCTGCTCCCCCTCAACCTCAATACAGAGCCATGACCCTCTGTATTGGGGGGAATTGGTCTGCGCTTGAGAAAAGGAAGGCACATGTCCTCTTCTTCTTCCTCCGGCCGGTGTCCCTCCTCTTCTTCCTCATAACCAGTGCCCCTCCTCTTCTTCCTCTCATCCGAGCCAGGCGGCTGAGCAGCGCCGTGAGCTTGCACGAGGCGGGCGGGCGATCGCGAGCTCACCTCCGCACCATCGGGGCCATGCCCGAGCACGTCACCGACGCTACCGAGCCCAAGCCCCTCCATGGCGGCCACGCACCCGCACCCGTTGCCCTCCTCCTCGTTGCTATCTCCGCCATCCCTCCGACGACACATCTCGATCCACGCTGACTTCCACGTTGCATCTTCCTCGCCTCTGGTGACATCCTCGCATCTTCCTCGCGCGGCTCATCTTCTTCCTCACGGGTAGCGGCGCGTGAATCGCACGAGGCGGGTGGGCGGGCGGCGCGCTTGAGCTCGAGACAGCGGCGGGTAGGCGGCAGAAAGACGAGCTCGACGACGAGAGGCGGTAGTCTGTACGCTGTCTTGTGAGAGTTCGACGCAGCGGTAGTGCGGCGGCGCGAGCTCGGATCTTGGTAGGGTATCTGGTGGGGACGAGGTGGACGTGTTGCCGATTTCCAATTTCACAGAATGGACATCAAACATGATTTGCTATTTGCCATGTCACTGGATTCCTAATAGCAATTTCATGTACGTCCAAACATGTGAATTGGTATTGTAGTCCATTTTCAAAGCTAGTCAGATTTGGTATTCGTGCTCAATTCAATTCCAGTCATCCAATATGTACATCTAAACAGACCCTAAGTCTATTTCGCAACCTAACTTTTATAAGCAAGTTTAGATGCTCGTTAATTCGTTAAAACATCTCTTTTTTTTAAACACCTTTCCAACAACTCAAATAGCAACCTTGGTTCAATATCACCTTCAGACCTTATTTAGATGCACATGTGTTCACTCAATCCATGTGTGTTGAAGTAGATTGTTGTGAAACTTAATTTGATTTGGAGCACAATACACTCCAATCAACACATTCGACACATGTGGGTTAATGTACGAATTGATCATAGAAGTGACGTTTGATGTTGACACGTCATATTCGACTTTAGTAATTACTACCTCCGTCCACAAAAGAATGCAATTATGGGATGCGTGACAGTCAAAGAAGCTAAAGTTTGATCAAGTTTATAGCAAATATTATTAGCATTTATGTCTCCAAATAAATTTATTATAAAAATATATTCTATAATTAATCTAATGGTACTTACTTTGTATCATAAATGTTTGTACTTTTTTTAAAGTTTAGTCCAAGTTCAAACTATTTGACTTCTCGAAAAGCGAGAAATGCATTCTTTTGTGAACAGAGGGAGTACCACTGCATGCAAATCACAAGTGAGACTACAAAATGGACTGACGAAGGAAACAGGAAAAAATGTGTTTCATGTTTTCCATAATCAGCAATGGATTTGTACATACTAGAATAACATGTTCCACCTCAGTAGGGACCTGCGATGTGAGTGTTGCGTCGAGAAAAAAAGACGTGTTTTGTTTTTTAGTGAGGGGGTAGTTTATTTGCTCCAAAATTTATCGTTGGACGTGTGTAGCTTGAATAGTAATGATATTTTCGTCGAACGTGTCTAATCAAGTGATTCGTTACGAAGAAAAGAAGGTTACAACATCCACGATCTTAGGTAGCCTATAAAGCTTAACAAGACCATAGGTGTAAGGTTGGTTACACACGTTCCTTAGAAAAAGTCTTGCAAAACTCACTGTCAATGCCCAAGCAAAGCAATCCTGGGCAACTATCACAACAAAAAAGTTAGCAAATGCAAGACAACATTCTAAGTAGCCTAGAGCTCCAAACATCTTGCCATCTATCATAATCCTCCACACTTTAAGTAGTGTCTATAACACAAAGTCTAGCTCTAAGAATCTCTTTACGTCCTTCCCATTAGAAATAGAGATTTTAGAGGAAAAAAAACTTCAGCCGATTCTTGTGTCCGATATACTCTCTCCGCCCACAAAATAATACAATTATGGGATCTGTGCTGGTCAAACTAACTCAAGTTTGACCAAGTTTATAGTAAATAATATTGACATTTATATCTCCAAATGAATTTACTATGAAAATGTATTCTATAACTAATCTAATAGTATTTATTTTGTACCATAAATGATAGTACTTTTTATATAAATTTAGCTAAAGTTTAAATATTTTACTCATCGAAAATGAGAATTGTATTTTTTATAGGCGTAGGGAGTATTATAAAATAGTTGTTCTCTATCCTGTTTTTCTAGCTCGGCAGGGACGGAGAGCGGGCGGGCTTGCCATCTAGCGCGCGGAGGCCTAGCCCGTTCACGCGCGTAGACCTCGGATCATTTCATCGCTCTCCGGGCGGCCCGGAAGTAGGTCGAACCGCAGGCCCAGGAGCCCGATGTGGCGTGGGCCACCGGCCACGGTTTGCCTGGCTGTGTGCTGGAGGCTGGAGCACGTTGAGGAAGTCCGGGCGGCCTGGAGGCTGGAACGGATGAACTTTCATTCAAAAATTTGTTATCTACTATCTACGGTACCTAAATAGGAGATCCACTCAGTGGCGGAGCCACACCCCAGCATACCCTGTTTGACCGGCAAGTGTGCAATATAATATAGGTATTATACACATCTATATTTATAAAAAAATAAAAAATATTCACCTGATCACGCCATCACGGAAGCGCCAAGTTAGAAGCCCCGGGAAGCGGCCCACGCGGCAAGTATGTACACGCCTACATGATACACGCGTTTCACTTTTGGCTTTTGGTATTCTAATCTGGATCCGTTCATCGGGGCTGAGGAGTCACGAACTCACGACGCGGTCGCCCTGACGGTTGATGCCGACGCCGATGCCGACGCGGTGAGGCGTGACGGACGGTGACGCCCTGGTCCTGGTGGTCGGTGCCCTCTGGCCTTTGCCTTGCTGCCCTCCGTTCACCGATCATGCATCTACAGTTTGCAGTTTGCACGGCCGCACAGTCACGGAGGCTCGCCGATTCGCTATTTCTCTTAGGTAAAATTTAATCTTTTGCTCTTCGTCTTTTTTAGAAAATTATTGTCTAATTTCATAGCTATTTGCTAACATCACAAATAACAAATTGTTTAATATTTATGCAGTTACGAAGAGAAACTCGGATATTGCATCTCTTTTTCAGAAGCATCAAGCAAAAAAGGCGGCGGCAGCGGCTGCTACTTCTAATCATTCCCCCGATCCAGTTGAACCTGTGGTGGAAGAGCGGACTCATGAGAGAATTGAGGAAATTACAAATCCTATGCCACCGCCACCGCCACAACCGTCTTCACTTCCACCAGTTTATGACATTAATCGCCTTTCACATGATCCAGGTGAAAGACGTCCTATTCTAAAATATCCTGTTAATGATCAAGATGCAATTCGAAGAGCATATATTATTAAAAGTCCATTCAAACCTTTTGCACATGATTTTCCAAAAAGAAAGATTTCAGGCAAGCATCGGGGATTCAATTATTGTTGGATGTACAATCATGATTGGCTTGAGTATAGTATTAAGAAGGATGCTGTGTTTTGCTTTATATGCTACTTGTTTAAGAAGGGTACTGGGTCAGACACATTTACTGTTGATGGCTGGAAGAATTGGAACATAGGAGAGAAAGCACTTCTCAAACATGTGAGTTCTAAGGCACATATTGCAGCTCAAGAGAGATACATTGGCTTTAAAAATCCCAAGGTTGCAATTGATTATAATATTGAGAAGTGCTTCGTCTTTATAAGAAAAGGTTGAATTATTCACTTAGGTGTATCAAGTTTCTTTTACATCAAGGGTTGGCATTTCATGGACACGATGAAAGTGAAGAATCTAGCAACAGAGGGAACTTCATTGAACTTTTGAAGTTTCTTATCGGAAATAGTGAAGAAGTGAAGAAGTATGTTTTGGATAATGCTCCAGGTAACTGTACCTTAAATAGCCCAGACATACAAAAGCAAATTATTCATTGGTGTGCCATAGAAACTAGAAAGAAAATAATTGAAGAATTTGGTGATGAGCCCTATGCAATTTTAGCTGATGAGTCTAGTGATATATCACATAAAGAACAACTAGCTTTTTGCTTGCGTTATGTTGATAAATTGGAGAGGCCATGTGAGCATTTTATTGGAGTTGTTCATGTAGATGATACTACCTCTTTATCACTTAAGGATGCAATTGAAGCTTTACTTGTTAGTCATGGCTTGAGTATGACTCAAATCCGTGGGCAAGGATATGATGGGGCTAGCAACATGAAAGGAGATATTAAAGGGTTGAAAATATTGATCATGCAAGAATCACCTTCTGCTTATTATATTCATTGTTTTGCTCATCAACTCCAATTAGTTCTTGTTGCTGTTGCCAAGGGAAATACTGATTGCAAATTTTTTTTTGATCAAATATCTATCTTGTTGAATATTGTTGGAGTTTCTTGTAAGCGTCATGACATGCTTAGAAATGCTAGGCTTGAGAATGTCAAGAAAGCACTTGACTATGGTGAATTTGAATCTGGAACTGAATTACATTAAGAGATGAGTTTGCCTAGGCCTAGAGATACTCGATGGGGATCTCATTACAAAACGGTATCCAACATCATTACCATGTATGAAGCAATCCATGATGTACTGGTTGATCTTGGGGATGATCCTTCATATAAGGATGATTGGACCAAAATACATTTTGTGACTGGAGCATTTGAGACCTTTGAGTTTGTTTTCTTTACACACTTAATGTATATTATTCTTGGATATACAAATGAGTTATCTGAGTATTTGCAAATAAGGGACCAAGATATTCTTAATGTAATATCACTTGTTAATGTGGCAAAGACAAGAATGCAAGAATTGAGGTCTGATGGTTGGAATAATTTTCTTGAGAGGGTCACTTCATTTTGCGATAAACATGGTGTGGAAGTTCCTGCTATGGATGGTGATTATGTTCTTTATGGAAAATCAGCAAGGAAAGCTCGTGTCCAAAAGCAAACCAATGATGACCACTTCAGAAGAGAAGTATATATTGGTGTCATTGACCAAATAAGTCAAAAACTTGATAATCGGTTTGACGAGATTAATATGGAGTTATTGTCTTGTATGTCGACCTTTAGTTCTTCCAACTCATTTGCTTCTTTTGATGCACAGAAGCTATGTAGACTAACTGAGTTCTACTCAAAGGAGTTCTCAAATAATAATTTGCTCAAACTTGAATTGCAGCTACATAATTATATTGATGACATGAGACAGGATGATAGCTTCAAAGGTCTAGACAATATTATTGATCTCTTAGTTAAGCTTATTCAAACAAAGAGGCAAAAAGTGTATGATATGGTTTATGAGCTCCTCAAATTGGTATTGCTTCTACCCGTGGCAACGACAAATATTGAAAGGGTATTTTCTGCAATGGTTTTAGTGAAAACAAAGTTAAAAAATAAGATGGAAGATAGTCTTTTGGATGATTGTCTAGTCACTTTCATTGAGCGGGATATTTTCTTTGAAGTTGACGAAGATGATATAAAGACATTTATGGCTGCGTTCGCTGGTCTGAAAAAATCAGACCAGTCGGCTGCTCCTCCTCACATGCTACAGTGCATCTTCCAGCCGCTATAGTATTTCTCCCTCACAACAACCAGCCGCTATAGTATTTTGGCTTTTTTTCAGACAAGCGAACGGGGCCTATGTCCCTTCGAAAGCGTCGAATAAAATAGTCAGAAAAATAGCATTGTAAGTCTCAGGTTCTCTTTTATGCCTATATTTCAATTATCGGTATGGCTTTTGAACTATTTATATTATATTTAGTGGATGGTTTGAACTTAATCCATGAATTTAAAGCTTATTGTGTTACTTAGTGCATATATAACGAATCACGTTGTCAGTTTTATAATTATTACCGAATTGCTGAAATAAATTTACCGAATTGTATATGAAATTTTTTGGGCAGCATACCCTTTGACAAAATACTAGATTCGCCACAGTCCCCACTAGAGGATTTTTTCTACGATTTCGTAAAGCTACGTCATCTCACAGGCCCACCAACAATAATCTCTTTCCATGTGTGTTCACAAATCAGGCGTCGCTGGCTCTCCATTTCCAAAATTGTGAAAGAACAGTCATTGTATCTGTTGGTCTATATATACCTCCTCCCACGTCCTCTCTGTCTCCACTACGAGTCAGTTACTCAGGACTCACACCAAATGTCACGGAGGAATAGAAGAGACACATACACCAACGGACTCCCCCTCCAAGCAATTGATGCATCAGGCATCTGCTGGTCGCAATTCTCATGGCCTGAGCCATTCGTCTCCTCACCCCCAAGGTTTCTCCAGTGGTAGGCGCAACGAGGCAGCGGCAATGTTGCCCTAGCGGATGAGATGGGGATACGGCATCCGGGTTTGCATGGTGGGCTGTACACAAATGGGCATCCTCTACCTGAAATTGGTGATTGCATCTGCAGCCTTGCAGACATGGTGGGCTGTTG
Organism: Miscanthus lutarioriparius; assembly: GCA_904845875.1. Taxonomy (NCBI): domain Eukaryota; kingdom Viridiplantae; phylum Streptophyta; class Magnoliopsida; order Poales; family Poaceae; genus Miscanthus; species Miscanthus lutarioriparius. The sequence continues at coordinate 82,724,359 of CAJGYO010000009.1, read as the reverse complement.
GAGGTCGTGCATGCAGCAGTGCCATGGCCGCTGGGCGCTAGGGTGTAGTGATGCTGGTGCCTGGCAGGATCATCGCTGGTTCCGAAATCCATGCACGAAGGCTCTCTGCGAGATTGATCCAATCGTGTGGACCGTGGAGTATGAACAATGACATGCAGGTAAGTGCAGGCTCCATCTGCATCAGCACTTCAGCAAGTTCGTTTAGGCAGCCATATATGGCTGTGTCTGCAGTGCATATGTGAAGCCACAATGCACATATATCTCGTGTCTCCTAATAATTTTATTTCTGATTTTTCATTCATAGTTTTGTTGCGGCAATACACAACAACTTTGTTTAAAATATTTTGATGCAAATTACTAATTAGTAATTTTGAGGCATAAATACAACCATGTCCTCTAAATCATAACCTTATGTACCAGTTTAATTAGCAAGATTGCACAACCATATCATACTTGATTTTCTAACACAAAACCCCACAGTGGCTATTATATTAACTTCATGGATTCTCATCCTAAAAGACATTAGAGAATTCCTGTAGCAACGCACGCAGGGTATTATGTAGTTGAAAAAAAGTGATGTACTTTTCATTGAAAATGTTGTTAAAAAATAAAGGATCGACGACGCTGTGAAGGAGCCGGTCGACTGCATGCACAGGGGGTCAAATTGGTTAACGACTTAAACCGTGTGCTGACGGGACAACTTAAAAGGTCCTGATGAGCCTGGTTTACAGATTCTGTTGACTATTTTTTTTATTGGGTATAACTTGGACACACACAACCCACACACTCTACACACACCATACGCACACACGCGTGCATGTCCGTACACATACAAAGAACAGAGATGACGTCGTCTCCAATACGCGGGAAACGCGCAATACCACTGAACGCGCACGCGTGCGTGTATATACCCTGAAATTTCTGAAAAATTTCCAGAAAAAGATGCGATCACCACACTCTACACACACCATACGCACACACGCGTGCACGTCCGTACACATACAAAGAACAGAGATGACGTCGTCTCCAGTACGCGGGAAACGCGCAATACCTCTGAACGCGCACGCGTGCGTGTATATACCCTGAAATTTCTGAAAAATTTCCAGAAAAAGATACGATCACCAGGGTTTAAACTCTAGTGGGTAGCGTCCCACTGGACAGGCCTACCACTGGACTACAGTCCAATTCAATCTGTTGACTATTTTGAGAGGCTACTAAATAGTTTTGGAAACGATAATGATCCAACATGGGCTTCCAGCCGTGAGTCCCATCTGGCTCCACAGGAGCGGGTCCCATCTCTTTCGAAATAGTAAAACAAATCCTCACTCCCTCGTATGCTTATCCGCATGGTTCCGAAGCAGTGTGGCCGCTCATCCATCCGCCCCTTTCTTCCACCGTGCGCTCGTCGGGCTGCCACGCCGTGTCCTTCGCCCATTGCCGCCCACGCCGCGGGCCCTCGCTCTCTACGTCACTCACTTGCATCCTAGTCACCTGCGCCGCTCGCTCCCTCGCTGTCTGTCATCCATCAACGTCAGGTGCGTCGCTGACCCGCCATGGCACCTCAGGTCTTCTTCCCCGCCTGAGCCAAGGGCACCCAAGAGCGTGGTCGGTGCTGGTGGTGCTCGCGCGCCACCGGATCCCACCCCAACGATCGAAATCGACCGGCCTCGGCCTTCCTCTCCCCTATGATACAAATGTATGTTTCAAGTGTTTCAGAGGTATGTTGTAATTGTTACATATGGATGTTGTAAAACTAGATCGGGATGTTGCACATGTTGCATAATTTTGCAAGTGTTTTCTGTGGTATGTTGCAAGTGTTTTAAAAAATGTTTCATCCATTTCAAATGTATGTTGTACCAAGTGTTTTATCTGGATGTTGCATATGTTTCACACATACGTTGTAAGTGTTTTATCTAACGTTGCATATGTTTCACACACATGTTGCAAGTATTTTATCTAGATTTTGCATATGTTTTACACATATGTTGCAGCAGTATGTTTCAAATATTTCATCTGTGTCTGATGTATCACTATGTAAGAAAAAGCACATCACAAACGCGCGTTCAGACACATCACAGACGCGCATCGGCGCGTCTGCCATAATGTGTCTGTAATATCTGTAATAAGCATATACTACAGACGCATGTTACCAACATACGACTATGACAAAACGAGCACGCGTCTATGATAAGCTCTTAACAGAGACTAGTGAGTATCTACACACGTCTGCAATAAGCTCTTACTAGAGACGCATGTTGGCAACACGCGTCTGTGACAAGATTAAGACGCGTGTGTGTGAAGAACCATAGTGCAGACGCGTGTTCGTTACACGCGTCTGTAGTAAGGATCCTACTACAGATGACATTTGTAAACGTGTCTGTGTGAACGACCATAGTGCAGACGCGTGTTCAATACACGTGTCTGTAGCAAGGATCCTACTACATATGATATTTGTAAATACGTCTGTGTGAACGACCATAGTGTAGCGTCTGTAGTATTTTGCTTACCACAGATGTGTCTAGGCTATAGACGCATCTGTAGTATGGAAAATACTACAGACGCCGTCTGTAGTCTAGACCTGTCTGTAGCCCACATCACAGATATACACAGATCACAGATATATATACACAGATGTCACCGAAATGACATATATATACACAGATCAAAGTTGTTCATCTCAAAACTTAATTTGTTCATCACACAATACACAGATTGTTCATCACACATAGTTCACAGATTGTCCAGGTTATTCACATGTATCTCATAGCTCCAATTGTATCTCACAGCTTCAAACACACAGTTCACAGATTGAGCACAACAGCAGCTAGCTATAGGACAGATGGAATGAACATATATACCAGACACTTCATCATGGTGTATCTGCACAATAAAACTTGCCTTTTTCGTCGATGATCTGTGACACAATAAACATGGCGATCTTCTCTCTAATGTTGTCCATGTTGATTGGAGTGGACATTACTTCAAATTCCTAAGACAAAAAGGTAGTCATAAGATGAAGTTGCACATGTGTATAGCCATCATCCATAAAATGAAGCTGCACAACAAGAGATGATAGCAGCAGTACCAAAAATTACCTGAGGCTTATCCAAATTGGCATGTCCCATCGCCAGCATCAAGTTGTGGGCCGCAAAGAACCCACATGTGTGGTCCAAACCTTGCTGCTGGCATTGCGAACATATGAAACACATGATTAATAATTGAATTGAAACACTACTTCACAACTGGAAGTGAACCACTACTTACTAGAATTTTGGCTGCATGGTTCAACTTCAATTTTTTCTGCCCTTTCTTCGGCCTGGGTTGGCAATTGGCAAAAGCCCTACACATATATGAGTTGTTATCAAATTATTTTGACTTCCAATAACATAATTAAGAAAGAAATACATGAGCCAATAGTATGTTAGAAAATACTCACTCATCTATCACAGATTTTAGAGGACTCAAATCTGACGCCCTACGTCTACTGGAGTCGAGGTATTGCCACTTTAGAACAATGACAATGTAATCCAAAGGCTCACCACGATTATGCACAAACATCACAAAATTTTTCTTTGGCATATTTCCTTAGGCAATATTCTAGATGCCCCACGCTAATCTCTATCGGTAGCTCATAGTCTTTATTGACATTGGATCTGGATCAATAAGGCTAACAAAGCATGCATGATGGCCCCCTAGCTTCTACAATCAGGCATCTAGGAATAAACAAGCATACAAAAGCAATTTAACAAGCAAATATATGAAGAGCACACCTTGCTAAAAATGAACAAGTCTAGAAAATAGATGAAATTGTATTACACGGTGTCAACACGTGAAGAAGTCCTACATCCAGTCCATCAAGTGTGAAGAGGTCAAACAAGTCTTCTAATCTCACAATGAAAGGCTCAGATCCGCATCACGCCAAAATGTCAAGCGCTTGATCACAAAGAACGATCTTGCTCTGTCCTATGCTCTTCACATTCTTTCATGTACCAAGCATGAAGAGCAACACACCCAGTCCCGCCTTCTCAAGCTCTCCTTCTGATAGGAATGTCTCTCCAAATTTGAACTTGGCATTTGCCTGTGTCCATATAGAACCCCTAGGGGCACTCTTAGTCAATTTGGTGGCTTTCTCCACCTTCTGCTGCTTGGCACCCACCTGCTGCTCCAGTTTGGTGTCACTCTTGGCTGCTCCAGGCTGTGTCGATGGGTTAGCTGGAGCAGTTGTGGACTTAGCTGGCTTCGGCGCTACCATAGTCTCCTTTGAAGCACTCTTTTCTACAGTAGTGCCACTCTTTGGCTTCTCAACCATAGTTGCACTCTTAGAGGCACTCTTTGCCTTCTCATTGCCTACCACAAGGTTCTTTAGATGGCTTTTGGAGCTCCTAGGCTTTGGAGATCTTGATTTTAGAGAAGAGATAACCTTTGGTGACACCACAAGATGGCCTCTCCTCCACTAGACCCTCTTGTATAGAGCCTGTCCAAGAGTTCTTACCTCAGGACTTGGGCGCGGACTCAGCGGTCTGTCCTCATGTTTCGGATATACATAATCAATATGTGCAATGGCATAATGTTCCATTACTGGTTGTGAACATAGTTCAGTTTGCTATGGGAACACCCGACCCCTTGCTACCTCCATCGGATAACCTCCAGGGTTGATTACTAGGCTACACAGTGTTGGCTCTGTCATAAGGTCCACCGTATCTGGATCTGGAGTTGCCTCAAGTCCGTCGATGTAGTCTCTTTCGACTACATCCGAGGCTGAGGCACAGCTGCTCTTCCGGCCACCTACAGGGCTAGGGGTGTTGGAAGGTGACCTCAGATGCACTCCTTGGTCACGTAGCATGGCCATGATATCATGTGTGACCTTCTTGGTAACTTCTTTAATCTGTCACTTGGCTTCTAACTTCTTCTTTGATGGCTTCCACATCCACATCACTTGTTGATTGCTTCCTCTTTCTGTACATGCCGGTGCAGTCCGGCCAATGCTTCCAGCCATTGTAACTAGACACCCCACGCATGCGGCCTATCTATTCTAGGCTATCCAAGACCTCTATGAGCACATCCTTTTCCCTAACCAAAGTGAGCCCTAAAGACTCAAGGGCTCCTTGCTTCTCCATAATTTGCTTAGATACACTTTCAGCTAAATCTTTCAACTAATGAATCTCAACACTTCCTTCTGACTTCACCAAAGTACTCTGTGCATGCAGCCAATTCCTTGGGCGGCCACTTGGAAACTGGTCCCAAGGATTATTGATGCCTTGGGCGGCTAACTCCCTGTCCTCCTGCTCGCACTTTGTGGCTTTTCCTTCATACCCTGCTGTCCCCAGGCAGTGGTCATGCAAGTTCCTCTCTTGAAACTTCTTGTACTTCTCACTTGCTGCCTTTGCTTCTTTGTTGTCCTTCAGTTTCACAAACGCCGCCCCATCTTCTTTCGGAATGTATGTGTGCTTTACCGTGGCATCCAACCCTTTGTTGATGAAATTGCGTGTAAGGTCGCTTTTGTGGGTTCTCCAACTCTTGGCTACCATATGCATTATCTTCTTACACGCAATAGCCTTCAATTCTTTTGGAAACTCCAACCAAGGCTGGACACACTCATCAAATATAGTCATCTTGTCTTGTTCACTTAGTGAATTGAATGAAGGCAGGACTGAGGAGATCCTTTGTCTAGCAATCTGACCAATTAGCCTTCTCATTCTTATCTGGTCCCTCTTCTCTATGGGAATCCCAGTTAGAGTGAGCTCCGTGACGGTTAGCTTGTCATCTGGCCACCGGGTGACTGTCCTCTTTCTTCTCTGGGGTTGACGAGGAGGTTCAGATTTGCTACGCCTCTGCATTAGCATCTCTCTGTTCATCCTCTGCAGCAGCATCTGCCCCTTGGTCCCTTGCATCTGCATCTCTCTCTTCCTCCTCTTCATTAGCATCTCTGTTGTGTCTCTCCTCTCCACTGTTAGTTGGTTCTTCGTCTTCATTTAATGATGATGCCATAGATGCGCGATCAGACACCTATCAAACAAAGGTGAGTAAGGTTGTTAGTGAACATCATAGAGCACTACCATCTAATAGTAAGTAGTGTTTGTATATCACAAAGCTGCATCTTACAATTTTGATAGGCCACTAACAGTAGTCAACAGCTAGCAGTGCAGACTCCTTTTAGAGCACCACATATCCATGTTTGACACATGTACAGTGAAAACAACACCAAAAATAGTTTAGGCAAAGTTTGAAATGTCATGAGATCATGTACAATTCAGAATAGATAATGATATTATAAGTAGTGTTTCTAACGACAACACACCTACAAATCATTGTTCATCTATAAAGAAAATAAGCAACCCATTGTGTAGCTATAGAAAAGTAGTTGCACTAAAATTCAGTGGCTGCCTATGACAACACACATAGATAACAACATTGTAGCAGTCAGCTATTAAAAGTTAGGTTAGCCCTACAACTAAAAAATATGGACCTAGTAGGCACAACTAGGATAGTGTAGGCATGTAGGCTATCCATTTTCAGCTAACTTAGACTAGTACTAGAATAGAACATTCAATGTTTTCAAGTCTAGAGGAAGTGTTCAACATCTACAGTAGCTAACTTCAGTCTAGTACAAGAGTTCAACAAACATGAGGGACGACAGAACACTCATAGAGGTACTAATCAACACATGTCATTAGATCAGGGATAGAACATCTAAATTCATTTATAGGCAAACCAAAAGATTGAAGTCCTACATATCTATATTTCTTTAGTGATCTTTTAGAGATCAGTTCACTGAAGAAATTCCATGTTAGAAGAATCTGGACTAAGCTACTACCTCTAACTAGTTCCACAATACATAGACTAAGCAGAGAGCACATAGCAAGCACAAACTAAGCAGAGAGAACACAACAAGATAAGATCCAAGCAAGCATAAACTAAGATATTTCCATTCAGTCTTTCCATTCAGCGAGAGAACCAACCATCAATCAATTGACCAGAAAATAACAAAGAAAAGCGGGAAAGAAGACTGGTACTTGCGGTGGCAAGCTTGGCATGGTGGTGGGGGCACCGAACGACTGTGTCCAAGCAGGTGAAGACCTCGCTTGGCGGTGGTAGTGCCTTGGCGTTGGCGCTGGTGACTTGCAGCAGCAGCCCTAGCCCCAGCGGGTACCAGCCGGTGAAGGCCTCGAGGAGGTTGGTAAAGAGGTTGCCGTCGGGAGTGCTTGAGGAGGAGATGCTGGTCCACCACTGGCCACCAGTAGTCATGATGAGCGCCTCCTCGGCATGGATGCGGACGGTGGGTGGATGCGGACGGCGGGCGGATACGGCAGCGGTGGAACCCTATAATGCGAGGAGCGGACAAGGGCAAAGACGGTGAAGGCGCGCGGATGCGGCGGCGGTGGGGAGCAGACAGCGGAACCCTAGAATGCAGGAAGGCGAATGTGAATGGACTTGGGGAATGCGGGAAGGCATGCTAAAGGAAAAGAAATTTGGAAAGAAAGGGCGAGCAAAAGTAAATTTCTTACTACAGACGTGTGTGGCTAAGACGCGTCTGTAGCAATAAAAAAAGCAAGGCAAAAAATTGTGCCTCACCCAGGGATGGAACCCGACACCTCTAGGTCCAGACGTAAGTGTGTTACCATTGTGCTATGATCGTGAGTTCGATCATAGCACTATTTTAATTATTAAAAACATAACACTATTGGTGTCTGGTCCCGTTGCCATGTTGGCGTCTGGTCCCGCATGCTAAAAGGGCCCCACCTATCGAAGTTGTGCCTCCCCTATCTCTGTCCCTGTCGTGCATGCCTCCCCCGTCTCTGTCCCTCTTCGGCTTATAGGTTCTGCACCAGAGGTGAGTGTCATAGCGGCGCTAGGGGTGGACTCAAGCTTTCTCTTTGCCCCCCTCTCTCTCCGCCTCACTCTTTGTCTCTACCTCCCTTTCTCTCCGCCTCACTCTCTATCTCCGCCTCCCTCTATCTCCGCCTCCGCCCACTGAAAGGCCAGTGAGTTAGGGTTGGCTGATCTGATGGCAGAGTCAAGCTTGCATTCATCTTGGGGGTATACTTCAACCGTCCATGGTGGCGGTGCCTATGACGGCCTTGGCCCACCGATGCCATACCGCATACAGCCTCTAGCCTATCAGCCACCGGTGGAATGCCGGTGCCAGCTGAAGGCATGTAGGTGGATCTCGTGGAGTGACGGCCAACCATGCCATAGATACTACAGATGTAGGTTTGCTAGGGTAAGTCTTGATCCCCAATTTGCTTTTTTGATGAAATCCCCAATTTGCTTCAAATATGATGTTTTTTTGATGTTGCAAACAACAAAAGATTGTGGCTTCTATCTTTGGATCAATGAGGAATCATCCGAATTCATGAAGGAGTTGCTATGGGACCTACGGGATGCTGTGTGGAGTTTGAAGAGGGAGATAAATCAGGGAGCGGTTGTTGAAGACCAAGACAGTGCAATGCAACATGGTCAGGAGGTTCATAAGATGAAGCAATTCCTGCAAAAGGAGTTCCTGAAGAAAGATTCAGAGCTTGAAGCCAAAGAGAGGGAGTTGTAGAGTGAGATGGTGAAGAAGGTTGAGGAGTTCGAAGCAAAGGGCAAGGAGTTGCAGGCCAAGGACAAGGAGTTGGAAGCAAAAGGACAAGGAGCTGGAAGCATTGCAAGCAAGGTTGAGGAAGAATAATGGATGCATTAATTTCTATGTATGTTTGTGTGTTTTTGTTCTGGGCATGTTGTTTGCCATTGTGTGTAATGTTAGGATGGCATGATGGCCTCTAGATCTATAGTTGATAATTGCTAATGAATGTAATGTTCTGTGGAACCTCTTCCTTTGCTATATGTAATATGAAGATGATGATGTCCTATTACTAATTAATGTAATGTTATGTGGAACCTCTTACTTTATTCACGAAAGATGATGATCCTGTTAATGTTAATGATGTTGGGAAGAGTTTGCATCAGATCGCAACAGGAATGAATCATCAGATTGCAATCTGAATGCATTTATTCACACTAAAATTCCTACTACAGACGCGTGTTCTTAAAAACCATATGTACTAATTGATTACTATAGACGTGTGTTGGCTAGACGCGTCATAGCAAATAATTAGTATAGACGCCAGACACCAAGACGCCGTCAGTAGTAATAAAAAACCACAAAAATTGTGTCCCACCCGTGGATCGAACACAGGACCTCTAGGGCTAGAAGTAAGTGTGTTTCCATTGCGCTATGTAAGGAGTTCGAACAAGAAGTGGTTTTAATTGGTAAAATAGGGTCCATGGCAATTAAATTAATTCAAAGATTGATGAACAAGTGCGATTTTTCTTTTTAATCTCTGGTTAAAACTTGTAACTAGTCTTTCTCCCTCATACTAACTTCAAATCTGATGATTTTTTCCTAAAATTTCATAAAATCATGATCTACCCATTTATTGTGTTGTTACAGCTATTATTTTTGTCATATTTTCATGTGACTGTGTTTTATTAATTCAAAATTTGAATTTCAAAAAATGACAACTTCAAACAACATTTTGAAGCAGTAAATGATTTCAGCTGAAAAGTCATCAATAATAAAGTTATAGAACTGATCAAGATCTACAACTTTTATTTTGGTCATTTCTTCATCCGAGAAAGTGGTGGTAACATTGTTCACAAAATGTACATATCTCTCTTATAATTTATGAAACCATATAAGAGATGTAAAATTTGTGAATAATGTTACTATCACTTTCTTGAATGAAGAAATGGTCAAAATAAAAGTTGTAGATCTTGATGAGTTCTACAACTTTCATGTTCATGACTTTTTTAGATGAAATCATTTGATGTTTCAAAATGTTGTTTGAATTTGCCATTTTTTGAAATCCAAAATTTGAATTGTTCAAACAGTGTAACATGAAAAGATGATCAAAATAAAAGTTGTATATCTTGATGAGCTCTACAACTTTCATGATCATGACTTTTTCATTTGAAATTATTTGGTGTTTCAAAATCTTGTTTGAGTTTCTCATTTTTTGAAATTCAAATTTTAAATTGTTCAAACAAAGTCACATGAAAAGTTTTCCAAACTAAAAGTTGTAGATCTTGATGAGTTCTGCAACTTTAATGTTTACAACATTTCCATTTTAGATTATTTACTGTACTAAAATTCTTTTCGAATATTTGAAATTGAAATTATCACTTTAACTACTACAGATGTGTATTGCGAAAACGTGTCTGCAGTAATTATTTACTACAGACATGTGTTGTAAAGGTGCATCTAGAGTAGTTGTTAGTTCCGAGCATGTAGCTAGGACGCGTCTGTACTAGTGCATCCCTTCAGATTCAGATCTGAATTGGCGTCCCTCCATTAATAACCGCCGCCCACTCACACTGCACTTTGCCTCGCTCACTTCGCCACCCTCACACTCCACGCGCTGTGCCTTCGTTTGCCTTCCTCGCCACCGCCGCCCTCTACCCCTCTCGCCTTCTCTCCACCACCACAACTGCCACCGCCCTTGGAGATGATGAGGCCCGAGAGGCGCCACTGCCGAAGGGACCCAAGGACTAGGCAGTTCGCACCTTCCTCCGCGGTCGCGCCCTCGTCCTCAGTGGGGGTGAAGGAGGAGGATGTCCCAGTGCATCTGCTAGGGTTCATGAAGAGGCATGGGATGACTTTTGGGAAGAAGGCCGTGCCCACCTCTTCCTCGGCAGTGAAGAAGAAGGGCACACAGTCTTCCTCGATGGCGGGGAGGTCGGCAACGATCAAGCTAGCGGTGGCGAGGAGGAAGGAGAAGAAGTCGGCGGTCGTGCTATAGGTGGATACATCATCGGATAGCGAACCATTGGTGGGGAAGTGCAGCCACTGCTTCGAGGTAATGTGCTGTTTATGGCTCCGCACTGGCTTCAAATGCGGCCAAGTCGGCGCTGGTTCAAGCTCCAACCCTGGCCAGGTAAGCTCCAACCACGGCCTACTTGTTTAGGGTTTGCTTTGAACACTATTGTTTTAGGGCTTTAGTTCAATATTTTTCAGTGTTCATTTCAATTCAATATTTTTCACTATACGTCGATGTTAACACCTAGTTGACACGGACCAGATATTAGAAATGACATCATCATGTACCTCCTCTTGTAACACAGCCATAGGGAAAGGTTGTAGATAGTTGACAGCACGGGCCAGATACTATGTGAGCTACTCATGTTACCAAATGGGTTCATGCCATCCGTGCTGAGTGCAAACCGAAGATTCCTTGTCTCATCGGCAAAAGTTGGATTCTTGGAATCAATGACCCGCCACTGAATACCATATGCTTGGTGCCGTATATAATCATCAACCATCTGCCCATCCGAGTGATCTCAACAGTCGTGCATCCTCAGAGGTTGCAAACAAAAGTTTCAGGCGAGGAATTATAGGGAAGTACCAAGCAACCTTCCTAGGAACTCTACGGCGCATCTCCTCGCTGTCATCACCCTCGTCAGTTCTTCCCTCATAATGAGAGGTCCCACATTTGGGGCATTCAGTGAGGGCTGCATTGTCACCGCGGAAGAGGATGCAGTCATTCTTACAAGCATGAATTTTCTCAAATTTCAATCCCATCAGACAAACAATCTTCTTGGCCTCATATGTAGTCCTAGGTATCTGATTCCCCTCGGGAAACATATCTCCGAGCACTTCTAGCAATTCTCTGAAGCCCTTGTCAGTCCAGTGATGTGTCGCCTTCAGTTGGAGAAGCTTTAGTGAAGCGGACAACTTCATATACCTCTCATTGCAACTCGGATAGAGTAGTGTCTTCATATCTTCCAATAGCTATTTCAGCTTCTTGAACTCCAAACTAGTGTACTCATCAAAGCCAAAGGCATCACGCACCATCTCTTCTAGATTCTCAAATGTAGGGAAAGGGCTGGCAGCAATCTCTGCTACATCATCATCACATAGTTCTTCATTGCCAAAGGGTGCTTCCTCACCACCGGCACAAGTTTCATGAAGTCCTTCCTCACCATCATGCTGACCAGCAACCTGCACTTGATCTCAGTCATTGGCACCTTCTTCTCCATGTTTGTTCCAACATCTGTAGTCATCCATGAAACCTCGAAGAACTAGGTGGGCATGGACCGAAAACGAATTCGAGTATTGCTTCTCATTCTTGCAGTCAACACATGGGCATAACATACATGACTTATGTCCATTCCTCATGTCCGTCTCAGCAACAGCTAGGAAATATTTTAGTCCTTCCAAGTACTCATCACAAGTATGGTTCTTAAGATACATCTAGTGGCCTCGATCCTCTATAGTCGACAAAAGAAGAATATAAACAAATTCATCAATGCTTTAGTAATAAAAATCACATTTTTTCAGTAGACTTAGTTCACAATGCAAGTTTCACACAAGCAAATTCATCACAGTTTCACAGAAACTCATAAAAGTTCTTGCTGAGTTCACCACTGTTCACAGCGATGAAGCTATGCTTGAGGATATGTGGATGGCGAAGCACTGTAGAGATCGATCGAGAGAAAGCACCACAATGATCGAGAGAGTAAGCAGTTGATTTTTTCATGCTCACACAAGAACAACGATGTAGTTTAGGAATGAATTTGGTCACCTACAGAGAAGCACATGCCAGAGACCAGGAGACCAGGGAGGAGAGCTAAGCACGTCGGTGATCCCCTGTAGCTCGAGATGGCGAAGCACGGTCAGAGCACGCCTGATCCAGTACACTACAGAGATGAATGAGTTAGAGTCAGACTCGAGCTCGACCGTAGCCATGGCGGTGCGACAGACACAGAACGGTGGCACGACGGTGCTCCAGCCGATACAACACGATAGAGGTTAGTCTAAGGGCTCAGGCAGCATCAGTAGCTCACCGCGATGTTGATGCGCTGCTTGGTTGAACCAGGGACAAGATGGAGCTAGATGGCCGACGGTGATGGCGCGTGTGGCAGCATGAACTGGTGGCGAGGTTGCCATTTCGGCACAACCTGCATGATAGAGGTAAAATAATGGAGCCGATGAGCATCACAGAGTTGTAGTGGAGCTAAAACAATAAACGGGGTGACAAGAGGAGCTTCGGAACGAGCTGGCCACGGTGAGGTGCCCATGGCGGCCATGGTGGCATGGCTGCACCGGCAACCGGCGCCGAAGGCGATTGCGGCGGTGATAGGTGGCTACAACAGTTCAAGGAGGACCGCAAGAATGAGGCAGAGCTAGGAGCGTGGGCAATTGGGTGAAGATGGAACAACGGCGATGAATTTCGCCGTCGAGTGGCACGGCGGTGCTTCGGCAGAGAAAAGGGACATAGAGGAGCGCTGGTGGCTCAAGCTTAAGACTTGCTCACTTGCGCGGTGTGCAACTCCACCCGCTAGCCGCCTGCGCGCGCGCCGTGCAACTCCGGCAGCCGCCCGCCGCCCGCCAACTCCGCCCTCTTGCCTCAAAGCCATAGGCCTACGCTACACACGACCACGGCCGGCGCCGCCCACATGAGAGCCACACAAGAGCCCACAACCACTACCCGCTATGTTCTGTACGCGCCAAGTACCTCCCTCTTTGCCCTTTAGCATGTGCCAACGGCTAAGTCCGCAGGCCAAGTACTATAGACGCGCGTATGGAACACATGTCTACCACAAAGTACAGATGCGTATAGAGCAGGACGCGTATGCTACAAGTAGGAATGCTAGAGACGTGTGTTGGAAACACACGTCTTTAACAACATACGTGTCTGCAATATGATATCTTACTATAGACGCGTGTTACGTATGCGCGTCCGTAGGGTTTGATCCTATTATCCGAGACTAGAAAATCACAATATGCGTCTGTAATAATTGATGCAGCTACAGACGCGTTGTACAAACGCGCGTCTGCAGAGTTAGCACAGACGCATTCTGCCAACACGTGTCTGTAGTAAGCGCTTATTACAGACGCGTGTTGACCTCGTCGGACCGGTGACCCCTGCCGGCGACTTACTACAGACGCGCATCTGTAGGTGACTTACTGCAGACACGCTTTAGTGCTGGCGTCTGTAGGTGATGTGGTGGATATGTGGCTTTTTTACGTAGTGTATGTTGCATCCAAGTGTTTCATATCGCAAGTGTTTCATGGGTGCACGGTGAGTGATGGGTGCACAGCCCGGGCATCGGGGGATGGGGTGCGGCAGAGCTGGCGACCGGCGACCAGGGGCGTAGCGAGCTGGGGGCTGGCTCTCGAGTCCCGCCTACACGGAGAGAGAGGAGGGGGTCAGGGGAAAGGAGCGGGGCATAGAGGGTGGCAGGGTGCATGTGCGAGGCGAGGTGAGGCGAGGGCGGGCTGTGCGGCCGTCCATGCGGACGCGAGGAGCGGCGGGTGCAACGTCGGTGTGCACATGCGACTCGGAGCTAGATGGATGGAGGCGGGCTGCGCGGGTGTCCAGACGCGCGCGTGGAAGTCCACGCGCTAGCCACAAGCGAGTGCTATTGTGTTGTGGCTTTCGTCGAGATTGCCCACGGATTCCCTGTGGCTCTATTCCTCTTGCCTCCCCATTGAAGCTATATAGTTTTCTCAGTAGTTGCGCTGTGAGTCTAGTTGCTAGTTTTTTTGGGTCTGTTTTCACTCCAAGAATCGTGCATCTATATTCGCAGATTGGGTCGTTTTGATGTACCAAGTTGTATTGAGTGGTGCGGTAGTATACTCTAGTGTTCAGAGGGAGTTGATTAAGGGGGTGTGGTTCATCAGTCAAAAAAAGGGTCTGTGGTTCCTGGGATATTTATGGATAGGAGATGACGGTCCCTGGATGTGTAGCGTTTGATTTGCGGGTGATTTGGACAGAGGCAACCGCCAAAAGAGTATATCACATGTACATGTTGGATGGACATGCCCTAAAAAAAAATGAGCTCGTCCACATTTCCTAATCTTGGTCATTAATAAATAAATTAACAACTATTAATATGTTATATTATTACTTAGATATTATGATAGTAAAATAAGTCCTATCTAAAAAATGATAGTAAAATAAGTTTTGATAGTTGCTACTAAGTTGATTACTTCATGATATGAGTACCAATACGTGCTAATTGAAATACTTTATTTTTAATTAGCAATTATCATGATAAAATTAGTGTTAGTGCCTATTTACTATTGTATAATTATTTTTTGTTATTTTTAAGTAAAAAGATATATCCCCTCCGCTCTCATCCATCTAATTCAAAACAAAAAAATGGCTTGTTCTTGTTCTATCCATCCAACCAAACAGTCAGCATTGATCATTCTATCCCAAATGAGATCTATATGGATGATCGTACCTCATTCAACTATGCCTTCAAACCATACACTCTTAGTTGAGCAATTGAACGGCTTTAGTTGGGTTGGGTCGATGCTTTGATCGAGAAGTTGGTTCATCATTCATCATACCAAAGTCGTTTGGACTGAGAAATTATTAGTCCACCATTCAAAGTACCGAAGTCATTCCGGGTAGTGTTGGCTTTCTAGTTATGGTTTTTAGGTCCAGTTTGCAGTAATACTAGACCTGCATTTTGTAATAAAACCCGTGGCAAAAGTTTTGCATCTTTTGAAAGAACATTATGCCAATATTCTTGCTCGGATTTTTCAGGGCTGTTTGTTGTCGTCCATTAAGCTTTGGTCCATTCTACTCGCTCCGTCCCAAAAAGCATGCAATTCTAAAATAGTGCCGTGTTAAAAAATACAAGTTTGATGAAATTTTTATAAAAAAAAATAATATTTATCGTACTAAATATGTATCATTAGATTCGTCATGAAACATACATTTTTAATATATTTATTTGATATCATAAACATTAATATTTTTACTTATATATTTAGTCAAACTTCAGACATTTTAATGCAAAATGCACCTATAATTGCATTTTTTTGGGAGGGAGGTAGTATTTAGCTGGAGCATCAAACATGGAGTTCTATCTCGAGTTTTGTGCCGATTTCTTATGCTACGTGACTAGGGCCTTGTTTAGATTGGGGTTATGAATCAGTATTTGGCACTGTAGCACTTTCGTTTGTATTTGACAATTATTGTCCAATCATGGCTTAACTAGGCTCAAAAGATTCGTCTTGTAATTTACAATCAAACTGTGTAATTAGTTATTTTTTATCTACATTTAATACTTCATGTATGTGTCCAAAGATTTGATGTGATGGAGAGAGAGTGAAAAAACTTGCAATCTAAACAAGGCCTAGTACGACAACATTGTTTAAAAAAGAACTAGTACGACAATACAATGTAAAAAAATAGATAAGTACGGCAACCGGAAGTCACAGCCTTTCCAACGGCCAGCCCTACACCAAGCAGGCAAGCAAGCAGGATGGAATACTTATGGAACCATATGGGCCCTTAATCCGCTTTTGATGATTAATGACGTGCTGTGACTAACGTATGTTCTACGACAACATTAGTAAGTAAAGGTTACAATGATGATTGATTAGGAAACAATGGTTTTCATGCCTCTAATGATTAGTATAGGTCTTTTGTTTTTTCTTTGGGCAAACTATTAGGGGTTTGGAGGGGTGTGTGTGTGTGTGTTATGAGCGAAAATGTTAACCCTAGTGAGTGGCTGTGATGCACATTTGTGAAACTAACACTAGGTAGCTCAGATGAAGCCCATTGATCAATGGGTCGGAAGGCAGAACCAATCTCAAAGGTGTTTGAATCGGAAGAGATTAAGCAATTCTTAGTGCACCAAAGTTCTCCGGTGAGGCACTAGAGGTTAAATGGAGTGCTTAAGAAAATTGCAAAACTCATTGTAAGCCTTTGTCTTCCGGTTGGTCACCAGAGAGATGAGTGGCACCAAAGCTCTCTAGCTCCCCAATGGAGAAAGCAACTAGAGCTTAACTTTAGAGAGCATTTTTCTTGGTTTGGAAGTTTGGAGCTCACCGAAGTTCTCCGGAGGTCCACTACTAGAAAGGTACCATAGCTCCTAGTTGTACAATAACATCTAGTTGAATTTTGGCTGTTGGAAGGGCACCGGAGCTCACCGGTGCTTCAACGAAAGAAGTCATTGGAGATCTCTGATGCATGCATGCATTTCTTGTGAATGGAGTTGAAACGACTATTTTTTTGTGAGGCCTATATATCTCCCATCCAATCTATCACTTGAGATCTCTTGGTCATATGAGGAGTTAGCTTCACACATTGTGATCCAAGAGAGCAATTTGGCCTATTGGAGTGATTATAGATTTCTTAATTGAAGATTAAGGACTCTATTAGTGCTTAGAGAGTAGAAAGTGTGCATCCATTCATTTCATTAGCTTGTTAGGATCAAATGAGAGTTTGTGCTGGTTAGACTCGGCCATCGGCATCACCTAGACGACTTGGTGGCAATCAGTGACTAGGTGATCTCCCGGAGGCGATTGTAGGAGGCTCAAGATGGTGTAAACGGTTATAAATGATCCACCATCCCGAAGTAGAGAAGGATCAACCTATAGAGAGCACTTGATCCTTGTGCGGATTAAGGGGAGCAATACCCTTGCGTGGGTTCTCCAACAAGAATAGTGCCAACTGCTGACTCTCTGATACCCAAAAACATTGCCATGTCTCTAACCCCTTTAACTCCGGTATGTATTTTCATTGCAATTACTTTTCTAGAATTGACACGCTAGTGTAGGTTTGAACATAGGGTGCAAAACTTCTTTTCAGTGGTTTAGGAATATTTTTAGTGCTGTACAGTAGAAGCTACAGGGCCCGTCGACGTGGCTTCCTGAGGGACGAGATATGGAGGAGGAAAAAACTGCACATTATTCGGTACAGTACAGGTGAACAGCGCTGTGTACAGTACATGCTTCAGTGCCTGTCAACGTGGCTTCGTGAGGAAGGAGATATGCAGGTATACGATAACGGTAGACGGTAGATCTCGATCCGGCCATACTGCCTCTGGGCTTGCCTTTGCCGTGGCATCACACGATCGTCGCCGGCGCTGGCCGACGAGGAGGGTGACAAGCCGCTAGCTAGCTGCAGGACCTCGAGGCAGCAGTGCCACCGTCGACGCCCGACGTGGCATAGCCGAGATGCCGGCTGGAGTCCTAGCTTCAAGGAGCTGGCGAATTGCTTTACAGCAACAAATTTCCCACCCCACCCTCGTTGCACAGTAAACTGAGAGTCGGTACCCATGCCGCCACGAAGCTCTTGGTATGGTAGTTTCCTTTGTGTATGTATATCTGAAATTTTGTGCTTGCGTTATTGCAGGCATTGCTGGTCACTTTGTGGGTGTACATGATCTATGAAATGATACGCTTCGGCATCGATCGATCACGTATTACTACAACGGACAAAGCTCAATGATAACTATCTTGTTTCTGTTTTTGATCGTCGTGGTGGTACGGTGGTCATCACTCCTTACTTTAGCACGAGACGTTGCTTGAGAAGGCACATGATCTGCCATAAGTAATTTGGCAAGGAATTGCTTTAATTTGGGGAAGTAAACATTCGCATGCGGGCGGGGCGGGCCGACGCGGAAGCCTCAGCATCGGCGCGGCTGTTCGTGACGCCCTATGCAAGCGGCCCCCGGCGGCTCGGCAGCCTTAGCACTGGCAACCTCGCTGCACGGGTGGCCCCTAGACCGATGGCAGCGCGGATCTAGGTCTGGGCTTCGCCCCTGCACCGGATTTCCTCCCGCTTCGCCCCTACTCCCTCCGTCCCAGTTTAAGTGCACGTTTGCACTTCAAAAATTTTCCCGAAATAATCGGTTCGCATAGGCCTGGCATAGCAGTGCAGCAGTAACCTCGAATCTTGGAACGTGGCAGAGGCGATTAAAAAAACATGAAACAGTCATTCCAACGCTTCCTGTCCACTCGTTCCCACCAGCCACAGAACGATTTGTCATTAAAAAATGAAAATGGACGCGAGGGAGCGGTGGGACGGGTCACTGAAGGAAGTACTCCTTGGTTTGCGCGCCCAAACGTAGAGGTGCAAATATTACGGGACGGAGGGAGTACGTCGGATCTCCTCCCCTTCTTCGTCCGTAAGTGAACCGTGTGCCGCGGTACCATTTTATTTGGATTATATGCATTTTTTCATTTACCTTCCTGATATGTCTCTTCACTCTCCACATAGCCTTTGAAGTTCTGTGTTGCAGTTGTTTCATGCATTTTAGCTATCATATGAAATACCATGTTAAAACAAGAAATGTCGTTCTGATGATTGTTCAGATGACAAATGGTGCTTGGTGCTTGCTATTTCAAGGTTTTTAGCACCCTGTCTTATTCGCAGACTGGGTTGACGAGGCTGCTGTCATGATTAAGGTAAAATCTGAACAACATTAGGTACACTCTTGATGCTATAAATTCTATTTTCTTGTCTACTTTTTCTCAAACACTTTAGCTTCTTTGCAATGCTGCTTACAAATTTGAATGCCCTTTGTATTTGATAATATTTTCAAACTCTAGCCATTCTGAATGCAGCCATAGATGAACTTACTGCGATGAAAGAAGAACCTTCTGAAAATGTTCTGTCAACAGTTTCTTTGTAGAAAGAAGAGGTTCTCAAAGAGACATCTGTTGTTTCCTTCAGAAACTTGCCACTTTACCACCCAGGTGCTTAGTTACAGCTATTCTTTCGTGTAATTTGTTAATTAAGCATCAGTTTCCACCCTACACAGTTATATTGCACATCGCAGTCAACTATATCTTTGGCTTTGCCATCCAAAAAGTGATATTCTATAATTCAATGTGCTGAAGCATGCATATCATTTGACGAAGGTGGGGATCACATTTTTATCTCTAACAGTAACCATCAAGGATAATAATTAGCAACAGCCATGTGATAATTTTAGATTATGCATGTAAGCATAGCTTCCTGTTACCTTGAGTTCCGATTTCATTTATAATTTTATATGACCACAAGGTTTACATCCATGCACAATGATGGTCTGGCATTTTTCCCTTCCCTTTGCAGATTGGATCTTCCGCGAACTTTGAGTATTGAGAGTTTGAGTCAGACAAATTCTTGCACCCACCTTCATCATTTTAGCATGCTGCTGAAGGCTGTCTATTTATTGTCGATTCAGAGGTATTATCCTTAGTAGATTGGCTTCTCCTGTTCTTCTTGACTTCATCACAACATAGATACACCTTTTACTGTTTAGATGCTCCTTACATTTCATATTACATCAGTTAAAACCGGGAGCGAGTTTGGTAATATACTTGACTCTTAGTCCGAAGTTACAAGGCCCATTTTGTTTGTTTCTGATGCTCCCCTCTTACATATCTCCGTTTTTCGTATTTTTATTGCCCTAGGTCCTAATTGACAATGGAACGGAAAGGACCATGTTTCTATTTTCTGAATGCATCGGTTCATATTTCACAAAGAACTTTTGAAGCTAAAATTGCACCCTTTCACTTGCTGATCGGATTCATGTAGAATAGGAGGGACATAATTACAACACAGACTCATGCTAATTATATTACAAAAAATCTGCCATATCTCCTTCAGATCATGAAGGACATGTCAGGTTTATATCAGTTCTTTGGTTTTAAGGCAGCCACTTTACCATTTTTCCTGGTTAAGACAAATACACTACCGGAAACGTCAAATTTGCCGAGTGTTTTTATATTTGCCGAGTATATTCTCTCGGACATTCGGCAAACAAGTTCTTTATCGAGTGCTGCGCTAAAAACACTCGGTAAAAAAAACACTCGGTAAAGAGGGGGTTTGCCGAGTGTCAAAAAAAAACACTCGGCAAAGAGGGGGTTTGCCGAGTGTTTTTTTTGACACTCGGCAAATCAATAAAATCTTTTTTCTGGGAAAGAAGGAGAAGAAAAAAAATGAAAAAAAACTTTGCCGAGTGCCTAGATCTAGGACACTCGGCAAAGGAAAAAATCTTTTTTCTGGGAAAGAAGGAGAAGAAAAAAATGAAAAAAAAACTTTGCCGAGTGCCCAGATCTAGGACACTCGGCAAAGGAAAAAAATCCTTTTTTAACCGGCCCCAGCGGACGCCCCTCCCCCTCCCCCTTCTTGATTCCCCCGTAGGCGGCCCGCCCCTCCCCTTCTTCCCCCGCTAGCGGCCCGCCCCCTCCCCTCCCTTCTTCCCCCGCCGGCCGCCCTCCCCTCTCCGTCCTCTCCCTCTCTCTTCCCCAGATCCAGCGCGGCTGCCCCCTCCTCTCCCTCTCTTCCCCGGATTGCGCGCCCCCTCCCTCTCTCCCGGCGCCCCCATGCAGCCCCAGCGCAGCCCCTCCCTCTCCCCCATGCGGCGGCACACCCCCCTCTTCCTCATGCAGCGGCGCGCCCCTCTCTTCCTCATGCAGCAGCGTGCCAGCTGGATCCGGTGGCGGGGGTGAGCGGAGGAGCTGGATCCAGCGTTGGGGTGCGCGGAGGAGTTGGATCCGGTGGCGGGGTGCGCGGAGGAGCTGGTGCTGGGAAGGCCGGCGGCGGTGGTGGCGCCTGAGCGGAGCAGGCGGGCTCGACGGTCACTCTCCATCTCTGCTCTCCATGCGGGCGCGGCCTTAGTGGCGGCGGATCTAGTGGCGCAGGTGCGGGCGAGGCCTCGGCAGATCCAGCGGGCGCCCCTCCCCTCCCCCTTCTTCTTCCCCGGCTGGCGCGTGGTGGTGGCGGCGGCGGCTTCGGTGGTGGTGGTGGCGGCGGTGGTGGCGTCGGCGGCGTGGTGGTGCTGCCGGCGACTTGTTTTTTTCCCCGAAAAATGTTTGCCGAGTGTTTTTTGTGATTCGGCATAGTCTTTGCCGAGTGCCCGATGATTGACACTCGGCAAAACAGTCTTTGCCGTTAAAAGCTTTGCCGAGTGTCTTCTGCCGAGTGTAGCACTCGGCAAACGCTTTGCCGAGTGTCATGTATCCCGTAGTGATAGATGGCAACAACACAATCAGGCCAAACGTAAATTTGCATGTTCTCTCCACGGTTCTAAATCCGCTATAGCCGGATATAGCGTCTGGGGAGGGCCAAGGCTACGATACTTCACTTTTAGCGCTAAGTTCTGGTAGGCGCTAATAGCCGCAATTAGCGCGCTAAAATCGCTAAATGAGGAGCAAATTAGCGGCGCTAAGGCATATGAATGCGGACAAAAGGAGCGCAGGCTTTCATTGGGCCAAATTCACCCGTGGTTGTGGCCCAAAATGGACGTATAAAGACCGACACTCATCAGCAACCCTAGCTAAACTTTCCTCTTCTACTAGACGACTCAGCTTTTGGCGGCGGCGGCAGCAGCGGCAACCAAAATGGGCCAAATTCTACTAGATAATGTCCTTTTTGCTGCTTTTGAATTTTCATTTTCAATTTTTATCCCAGATTTTGGATTTTCTTACTCATCCGCTAAATGGGGTTAGCGGACACCATAGCGGGCTATAGCCTTTTTAGCGTGTTGAAAAAACAGCCGCTAAACGTGATAGCCGGATATTTTAAACATTGGTTCTCTCTTAGTTCTGTTCTTGCAATAAGTAATCGGCATATTTCATATATGAATCTTTGTGAT
The DNA here is from genome assembly GCA_904845875.1 of Miscanthus lutarioriparius. Taxonomy (NCBI): domain Eukaryota; kingdom Viridiplantae; phylum Streptophyta; class Magnoliopsida; order Poales; family Poaceae; genus Miscanthus; species Miscanthus lutarioriparius. Next base: position 82,701,985 of record CAJGYO010000009.1, on the reverse strand, counting down.
TGGAACTAAATTAATTCCTGTCGAACTAAAACAGTAACAGTGGCGGACGTGTGATTACCTCCTGAATTGTGCCTTCTTACACCTACTTGCTACAGATAACACCTCCAGGCTTGATGTATGAACTGATTCTTCCAATTCGATAGTGGTACTAATTACTCTGTTCTTTGTTCTTGACTGTTTGTGCATTCGAGTGGAGTGTGTTCATGTTCTGAGGCAATTTACATTCTTACTTTGTCATCGCCTTCATGTTTATCCCTCCATTTATGCAGACATAACCTGTTTTTCTTTCCTTTCTTGCTGTTAAGTTCACAGGTGAAGGTTTGGGTTCTTTAGGATATGAGAAGTGACATATACCATGAATAGTAGTGCTCATAGAGGTTAATAGTCGATTTCTCTTTGTTCTCTGTTCAGCATCAGATGATTTTAGTGCACTTGAATTGTGAGTCATATCATGCCTTATGAAACATATTTTAGGATATGTGTACATAATCACAAAATTATCTAACCTCCAATCTACAAATCGGTTTTCTGATTAGTGGAAGAAAGGGAAACTACACAGGTCAACATAGCCTGCTAATGTTAGCAAAAATCATATTCCTTGCATTATTTAATATCTTAAAAATGGTCAGTACAATCTTGCTTGCCAGTGTGCTTGCTGCAACCCTTAGATAGGACCTCCTAGGCTTTGCCTAACATCTGTAACATACTATGACTAAAAAGTCAGTGCTTAAAAGCTATTATCATTCCCCTTCTCAATGAGAGCTGCAGATATCTAAAGATGTTTTGCCCAAATATTGTGTGTCTTCCATATGTTGCAGGAACATGTGTTATTTTTCATTATTGCGGAATTAGCCCATTTAAATTTCCCACAATTTCCTCATTCCTGATATGCCTTTGATTTTTCCAGGCTACCAAACTAATGTTGGAACTGCTACTACTAATAGCTGACAACAGTATGATGTGCTGGATAGATCTGTTGATAAGCTTAATAACATATTATGGAAATGTAAGGACTCAAGTTTAAATCAATGTACTCCAACTTCATTGTTCTCTTTCCAAATTCGAGTTAAGAGACTCCGAACCTTTCTTACTGAATCAATTTCATATTCATGTTAATATGAAGCCACTGTTCAGGATGTTTTCTTCTTTCAGGGGGAATGAATGTTGTAGCCGTGAGTGGCCAGCTCCTACAAGCATTTAGAGCATCAGAGAGTATGCTCCAGCAGTCTCCAAAGAGTTGCGTCCTGTTTTGCTATCCAATATACCATGTCTTATGCCAGCTTGCAATATGAAATCTTTTGCAGATTTATATGTGCAGGCTCTCCTTGTGATATGAAACTCTTTGCAGTACAGGTATGTCACCTGGAGGTTCTTGGGTGTTTAGGTCGAGAGTTTCTAAAAGCCGGTGCCGGCCTATGACAACGTGCAACGGCTAATAACCATCCTGCTCCAGTGCTATCCACGTCGCTGCTAGTGCAATATTGTTTGGCCTTACAAAACCTTTTCTTGGTTCTTGTATCCCAGTTCAAAAATTTGTTGTAGATGCTTCCTACCACAAGCTGTGCAGCCTTTTCAATACTATGCTTTCCTTAGAAGTTAATGTGTAGTTTGATTGTAGGGAACCATAGTGATATAAGTTTATTACCGTTTACCTCTTATTATCTGTCCTGTGTGGTATGCTTCATAATGAGTAGACAATATATGTTTTCATATATAGTTGTGGATACATCTTTTTTTACATAGATCCAAACTATTCAATACAGCAGTGACATCATCCTTCACTTCTACCCCGCAGCGAAGCGCGGGGTGCACCCCAATTATTTTAATGTGTACCCTTCGCCAGCGGCGGAGGAAGAAGAAGAAGAATCAAGGTACAGCCAAGTAATTCAAAATCAAAGTAGGAAGTAGTGATTCAGGTTCTCTGGTCCGGTTGGACCTCACGCACACATGCATAGATCAGGAGATGGAACGAGTGCAGCCGTCCAGCTGCAAATTGCGAATTTGCTATAAGGCTGAATGTGTGGTGCATGCCGTAAATGGTTACACCTATTAAAAGTGAAGAAAGAAAATAATTCCAAAGAGGAAAGTTTAGTAACACTGATTATTAGAGAAAAAAACCGGACAAATCTGTAGTTGTAGAGACTATAGTGAAAAGATGGTTATTCTTTCCTTTTGGGTACAAAAAGTAACTAAAATCTCTAAAACTATTAGCTAAATATAAAGTAGACGACTGGTTAAAAAATCAATTCACATTATTTTTTTTGTCTGAACAAAAATATGATCTTTTCCTACTGGTTAGGTCAGAAAACTGAGCAAGACGTACGACCCTGAGCCTTTTTCTACTGCCATTGTGTAATCTGCAATGTATACTGGCCCAGTGGCGAGTAGATCATCACCCAGACGTGAGATACCACTTGGGCTATTGGTATAGCCTCTAACTACTGGGCCCGATGCACAAACCCAAGCCTTCCTCTTTTGTGCAGGCCGTTGGTTTTTTCTGGGGATCTACGGTTTAGTAGAAAGCCGGGTGAGGATCGATGCTTCTCATTTCCGAAATCATATTTTAGAAAACAGTTTCCCTAATAAGAAATTTACAGAAATATTCACCTATTGCCAATTGAAACACCGAGATCTAAATCTGTGTACGATCCCTTAACAAAAATTCATATAACTCATACACATGAGCTTAGACGGAGATACAATATGTAAAATTTGCAGAGCAATAGAGAGAGAGAGAGAGAGAGAGAGAGAGAGAGAGAGAGAGAGAGAGAGAGAGAGAGACACAACGGTGGCTGAGTATGGAGAGAGAGAGAGAGGTTCTGGGAATAAATGGGACTGTATCACGAGGAAAGCCTGGACCGTGGCGTTTAAGAGGAATTTGAATTAAGCTATCTAAAACTAAACTTAGGCCAATTATTCTACTTATCAAATTCTATGCAAGATTTCTATCTGAATGTGCACTACGATTTTTCTAAGTACGATGCCATCCATACCGCAAACGAGTTATGTGTAACCTATGTTCCACTCCTATTAACTACCGTAGCAAGCTAAATTAGAAAGATAAGCACATAATCTAAGAAAGCAAGCGAATCCCGGAAGCTTAACTATGGTAGAGAATGCAAACTTCAGTTGACAACAGTATTTTTTCCAAGGTATCGAGAAGCTCACTTTTTACTAAGTCCTCGTTAGAACCCCTCGCAAGAAAAAGGGCCAAGTTCCTAGTCACGTAACTTAATGGAGCCCACGGACCTTCCCTCCCAAGTTGGCATGTGGGCATATAACATCATGACATGTGGGCTCATAAAAACATAACATATGGTCCAATGAAAAAGTGACACGTGGACAAACAGAATCATTACACGTGCTAATAAAAACTGACGAGTGAAATAAATTGGACATGACACGTGGTCTAATAAGAAGCTGAGACAACACATGCCACGGTGACTGCCATGTCACCTATAGTCAGTCCATTTCCAATGGAACCGGCCATGTCATCCGCCTGGCGACTGCCATGTCACCTATAGTCATTCCATCTCCAATGGAACCAGCCATATCATCCGCCAGGCATGCCAAATAGTTCTATATATGATGATCACTTTTTCACCACGGATCAAATCACTTCTATGATGAGTAGCTCGGGTTCATCATGAATGAACAACGCTTTTTGACAAACGCATTTTCATCCTAAATTCAACATAAAATTGATTTTATGACGAGTATCGTTTCTTTAGTGACGAAAGCTGTTCGTAACGTATGTTCACATCCCTACTAGTGTTTTTCTGTTATGTGTCGTTTTACCTGTCACATGCTTGAAACTCGCACGCAATCTACTGCCGCCACCAACCTTTCTACACCTGCCAGTTGCTCTCTCCTCTCTGGCACAACCCAAATGGTGTTGCCTACTCCTTGGCGCCACTCCCAACGGAGCAGCCTTCTCCCCGGTGCCGTTCCCCTAGGCAGGTGCGGACTCCTCCCCAGCGTGATGACTCCTTGCTCAACGTTGCTTCCCAGCACCCCTCCTAGTGCACGACTCTGCTCTCCTACCCCGATGCAGCTTCTCTCCTCTAGCAAGGTCCTCTGTGCGGCTTCCCTTACCGACGCTCGTAGCTCAAAGGATGAGAGCTACAAAGACGAAAGAAGAGGGAATGACACGTTGGTCCCATATGTGAGTGTCTATTGTGGTGGATTTGAGGGATCCTATTAGAGTACATGTAAAAAAATTCTAATCCTCAAAAATAGGAGGAGCACTCAAATCAAAAGTAGAGGCCCTTATTTGAGGACTCTTGCTGAAGTTGCTAAGATTATATCTCGTGTAAGTGATAGAAGCATCACTTGACTTCCACCAAGTGCCGTTGCATAGCAGCTACTGGAGCCATTCATGCCAGTAATACTCCATGGGTAGGGATCTTTGTGCAACTGCCTATTTCAATCAACCTATACACACATAACGCACAATACTATACATAACATAATAGGTGATAATAGATTAATAGGGGAAAAACATAGTAGCATGCATAGGGGCTTGGCTTGGTGGTCAGTAGTTAAGTCAACAGAGGCTTCGAGTGTGGCATCACTAGACACATCGTCCTCAATTTCCCTGATCGCCTCCATTAATTGTTGCTGAAGAGTGGTCAGTAGTACTCGTTCCTAAAATCAAGGTTGAAAAAGGCGACACTAGGCAGCCGTCTAGGCGCGACTAATCGATAGACGAGGGGGTTCCACTTGGCCTATGGGGGTAGGCGGACCCCTAGGCAGGCGGAGGTCGCCGGTGGGGGAGGAGCAGCCTTGGGCGGAGTCAAACGGTGGGCGCGGACTAAGAGACAGAGGTGCGGGAGAGGGAGAGGAACTGGCGGCAGTGGGCACGGACAGAGATGCGGGAGAGGGAGAGGAACTTGCAGCGGTAGGCGCGGACTGAGAGAGCTGCGAGAGAGGGAGAGGAACCGGCGGCTATGGGCGCAGACAGAGATGCGAGAGAGGGAGAGAGAGAGGGTGGGGGAGAGATCTGGGAGAGGGAGAGGAACTGGCAGCGGCGGGCACAGAGAGATGCATAAGAGGCTGTAATGTGGGAGAGTTGGGCCGTTAAATGGGCCTTCTTCTCCTTCCCCTATTCCATGACCACTGATCTCCTATTTTTTCTTTTCTGTTAAGGATTTATGCTTGTATTAGCCATCGCCGAGAAAAATGCCTTGAAACGCCTAGGCTAGCCTAGGCTCTAGGCCATGGGTTGCCACCTAGAAACCACCTAGCGCCTTCTTGAACATTGCCTAAAATGCATGAAGATGCAAAGCAATGAAGATAAGGAAAAACCCTCAAGTGTTTTCGAACAATCAGGCCACCTTATGAGGGATACAGAGGTGTTAGTTGATCTCCACCAATAGGCCCAACGGCCTATTGGGCCCTTGTCTCTGCTCTTTGATCAGGGGAGCCCAACCCTAATACGATTGGTGGGCCCCTGTCGCACAGCACATATAAAAGGTAAGGTGGGGATCAGGGCTCGGGCTACGAGGTTCAACGGAGCCGCCGTACCCACCTACAGAGGAAACCTAGACTGATCTAAAGCAGTGCTGCCAGCGACGGGAAGCTCCACCACATCGCCGCCGCCTTATGCAGGGTCACCGCAGCGCCACTGGACTTCATCTCCACAGCGCTGGACGCCTACTACACCGCGGCACCGGCATCTACTCTGCTGCTACGCCGCAACAGAGAAAGGGCGAGGAGGCTTACCCAGATCTACGGTTACATAGAGGTAATCTATGATTCTAACAATGGTACCAGAGCCAGGTTGCCAGTGTGTAACCCTAACCCTAAACCCATAAAAGCCTTCAACAGGAAGAGAAACAGTAGAAAGAAGAAGCAGAGTGGGTTCAGATTTGGCCGAACCCTAAGACCTAACTCTAATTTTAACCCCATCCCAAATCGGGTTGATCCCTGTTGATGCAAAAGTGGATCTGCAAACACAAAGGGCTAATACCCGAATCGATATCCAAAGCGTGCCAGTTGATTTGACCTGTTAATCGACAAGGATGAAGATACGAGCACTTTGGTCCTGACAACAGCGATACGCCCGGAGGTCACGACCAAGAGGTACTCACGCGGAACTCAAGAATCGCCGAAGGTCGCACTGAAGTGATGCAATTCGCCGAATCAATGAGAACTCGTAAGAAGAAAAAGAAATATGCAAATTGACGAAGTCGCCGAAAAGTAAGTAGATGCAAATAGGAGTAAAAATTGGTTTTGATATTGATTGATATATTTATTACATTGCCCCTCAATCTATATTTATACCCTGATCTAAAGAGACATAACCAAATACGACTAGGACACCAAGTCCATATCTAAGGAAACACGTGACTCTTACATGAATCATACTCTAACAAATATAGAAAAGGAAATCAACTCCTATCTATTTCCCTGTCCGCCTCAATTACGATGGAATTCTCACCGACCTCCTTTCCATCGGCATACTTCCTGTTTCATCGGCAGTAGTTTTCAAGCCTTCCTTCATCGGTATCGACACTAACATCTCCAACCTTATCGGCAACGCCCGAGTCTAAATCAACCTTTCCATCGATTACCACCATTCATCGGCAACCATCTTTACAAGCTGATTTTCATCGGCTGTCAGCGTATACAGTAACTTTCCTCCTGCCGATTAGCCCACTCTGATCATTTTGACACGTGCAAAAAATGGTGTCAACACATGCCCCCCAATTTCGGAGTATAAAACCATTAATGCTCCGAAATTTACTTCAGATAACGTTTGCCTTCGCCCAATTACCGTAACTCATCCTCCAAGCCAAAACTTGATCTGTTATCAAATCTAATCAAATCTAGTCCTGATTCACGCACCTCAGCAAATATCGCACAATTTCCAACCACTCTTGCCCTGATTATGGTTAAGATACCGAAACAATAATCCATCGGCAAGATCCTAACATAATAATGCCGCCATTTTTAGAATTAAAATATCCTGTACCGAGATCTCTTCTAAGTCATGATTACTTGCCATCAAATCATCTATACAATCCCTTGATTATCGTGCGAACAGTTACCATATCCATCTGAACCACCTCGACCCACATGCGCGCGGCATAGAGATAAGTCTAGAATACCCCTACTCCAAGCGGCTTATAAATAGATTTCTCTAGAACGCTCGTCTTCTACCCTCAGACTCTAATATTTGGCATTCTCTCTTTCCGGCGGCGACTCCGACGAACAACTGCGCGGCCTCAACCAACAAGAACTTTTCTCCAGCGTCAACCTCAAATCTCCAGCTCGTGCCCCCATCTACCTCAAGATAATGGCAATCAACTTCGATGTCCCTGCGGTTCGTTCCACTTCCGTTACTTTTTACCTCGATTCCTCTGGTCTTTGCGAGTTCATATAGTTGGTAATTTTTTCTTTTTCTTTGCTCTTCGGATCCTCTAAACTTAGGAACTTCGCAACAAATTAGTTATTCCAACCGATCAGCCGCATTTCCAATGCCTAGGACCAATGGGCAACCCAGATCCAACTGATCTGATTAATGCAGAGGTTAACATAATCCCTTTTAGAGCCCAAAATTTCTCTCTGAATTTATGGAAAGATACATTCCGATCTTGGCCCAAAACCACCAAAGGGTGGAAAGATTGGTACATGAGAATCAACAGGTCGATGCAAGTACATTGGGCAGAACGGAAGCTAGACCAATGCATTAGGCTATCCATTGCCGATATGCAAAAGAATGAGTCAATGATGATTGCAGCTGCTTACTTCTGGTCAGACACAACAAACACTTTTATGTTTGGACATGGCCCAGCTACCCCCACACTTGCCAATGTCTACATGCTCACTGGCTTGGACATTTCAACTGCCGATGAAGGCTCCATCTATGGCAGAAAATCCGAATATAGGGTGAATACCCGCAATATCGGCGGTTGGACGGGATATATTCAAGAATGCCAGAGGACCGGGACAGTTAACCAGAGGGAACATGCCACATTCTTGAATATGTGGTTAGAAAAATTTATCTTATGTGGTCGATCAGTAGGACCAACCAACGCCTTCCTCCCCGCGGCTGAACTCTTGGCCAATGGTGTAAGGTTCCCTCTTGGCCGATATCTTCTGAGCTCCACTTATCATCTTCTTCATCAAGTGTCTCAGAAACTTTTGCTTGGCGAACCCATCGGCAACTTAGGAGGCCCGTGGTGGTTTATCAACATGTGGCTGAATGCCCATATGCACAAACGTTTGCAATGAGACTTCTTTGCCCAACAATTCCCACGAGAAATTGCTGAAGACCACGTGCTTGGGGATGAGGAATCAGCAACACGCTCACCCCTCAATTTTGGTGAAGCCATAATTGTCCTCCCTGGAACAGAGGCCAATGAAGACCAGATCGGCAGATTCTTCCAAAGCTTCTACAATGGTCTTTCTCGTGATCATAGGGCCTGGGTACATTATTTTGACGAAGAAAACAAATTCCCCCTTCTTTTCAACTTTGCCGATGACACTCTGAATCAGGATAATGAACTCATGATGGCCATCATTACTCCCAGGGCAATCCCAGTGAACACATTCGGTAGCAGGAAAAACACCAATATTACGTATGAATTTTACAATCCATCGGCAGTATCCCGTCAATTGGGTTTGGGCAACTGCCAATCAAACTTTGTTTTGCCGATGTGATCGAACCCAGAGAAACAATCACCTACGGAACAGATTGGAGCAGGGTAGTACGACTCTCCCCCGATGCCGATACTACAGATGTCGATCTATCCATCTGGACACCAGCATCTTTCATCACCGAATCATATAAGCAATGGTGGCGAGAGTGGAGGGAACAACTGTTTGCAACATCTGCTCACACATATCGGCACATGATCGACCCTAAATACGCTATTCCCGATGATGCAGTAAGTTTCTTTTAACTCCCTTCTGCTTTTTCCTTTCATATATCGGTAACTAACTTTCTCGTGACAGGTTAACAACCCAGCACCATCTATGAGCAAAAGTGGGAAACCCTTCGATCTTCGGCCTGTTTCCCCGATATCACCGATCGGCTACAACGCCCCCACCTTAGCTGCTTTGACTCACCAGAAGACCCGTGCCAAGACCATCACCTCCAAGTCCAAATTGGCTACAACTTAGGGCCACTCCATTGGTCTGTTTGTTACAACCTCGATCAAGGCATTCAAGGTAACAACCTGTTTATTTCTACTCATGCCGATCACAAATCTGTATTAACATTAATCATCGGGGTGTAAGAGCATTCTTTGGATCGCCATCGGCAATTCCTCCGACATCAAGCACCACTACCTCGACAAACCTTCGTAGGTATTCCTTTGATTTTACATTTTATCTGTTAAATATCATACCTTACACTTGTTTTGCGAAAGAACAAACGGGTACATCGGCAAGCGTGCAGGATGTTCAAGCTCCACAACCAACAAGTGCCGATGCCCCCACCCAACCGCTCTTTGAGGCCCAAGCAAAGCGCAAAGCCTTAACAGATGCCGAGAGGCACACAACAAAACGATGTAAGTCCATGCCGATCCCCACATCTCGCCTAACGCTTGCAAGCCGCCAGAATCGGTCGATGCAACCGAGCAAGCAGCTAATCCTCCCCAGTCAGGACATACCATTGGTCATCATACCCCAAGGGCCAACCACCGATGAGGCCACAGAGGATATCCCATCGGCAAGCTCAGCCGATCCCCCACACGGCATACTCCAGGCTGTTTCCTCCAGCCAAGTACAGGAAATTGCCTTGAAACAAGTAAGCCGATTGACCTAGTCGATTTATAATATTCATACTTATCCTAACTGACCTCTTTTTCTTTTTCTCAGGAACAAGACTCCCCAAACAGCCTATTTTCCTTTGCCATTGACGTTTCTGACGATGATGGAGAGGAAACAAGTTCTTCCCTTGCACTGGGAACAATATCGGCAGAAATTAAGTCCAAGTTGGAAGCTCTCCTAGACTTGTTACAGTAGGATACCGCCCAACTGGTAGATGACTCAGACCCCGCAAAGGCAATTTTCAAAACAATCCGTGGCCAGGTCCCTACCGATGTTGAAGAAGCACTCTTCCCAGCAGCCCATTTAGAAAGCCGCCAACTGCAATATCAACGAGCTGCTCAACGCATTGCCGATAGAGAAGCTCAGGCTCAACTCAAAGAAGAGATGCTACACCTAAAATAGATTGCCGATGAGAAGCACAAGGGCATCGGCAACTTGCAGACTTCGGGCGCTGAACTTAAGCAGAAAATCTTAGATCTATCGGCAAAGAGGATGGCTCTATTGGCTGAATTGAAAGAAGTCGAGGCAGCCTTAACTCATGCCCAACAAGAAAAAAGCCAGCTACCCGATGCCATCAAGGCCCTTCAGCAAGAAAGAGACATCCAGGCTCGCAAAGCCTTGGCCATGAAGAAAAAACTCAAGCCTGTGGAGGGTGCTGCCGATGAAGACATCAAAGAAATGAAGGAAGCCGACCAGATTCGCCTGCGTGCGATATTGGCTATCCAATCCTTGTTAAACTTGTAAATCTTGTCTATTGCATTGGCACTTTATGAGACATTGACATCCTTGTATAATTTTAGCTGATAGGACTGTTATCGGCACTTCTACTTTTATGCATCCATCAAGATACTAGGGTAATATTTCTTTAAATATTTTCCATTGAATGCTCTGGGAAACACAACCCCTTCGAGGGTTTCTAGAATATATGCGTTACCAGGAACAGACTGATTTATCCGATATGGACCTTCCCAATTAGGAGACCACTTTCCAAACTTTGAACTTTTAGTCCCAATCGGTAAAATCAATTTCCAAACCAGATCTCCATCGGCAAACTCCTTTACCTTCACCTTCTTGTCATACCATCTGGCTACTCTTTTCTTATTTTCTTCGATGCTAACTAAAGCCCTTAACCGATGACCCGCCACATCTTCCAACTCATCCTTCATAAGAGTATCATAATCATCGGCTGTCAGCTGATTTTGAGAATGTATTCGCCTAGAGCCAGTTTTAATTTCCCAAGGCAATACTGCGTCGTGTCCATATACTAACTGATAAGGCGTCACTTTGGTTGTACCATGACATGACATCCGATATGACTACAAGGCTTCATTTAATACTGTATGCCACCTCTTAGGATTTTCTTTAATTTTGCGCTTAATGAGTTTGATGATCCCTTTGTTAGAAGCCTCAGCCTGACCATTAGCTTGAGCATAATATGGAGAAGAATTTAAAACTTTAATTCCCATACCTACAACAAACTCATCAAATTCTCCCGATGTAAACATAGTACCCTGATCGGTAGTGATAGTTTGAGGAATACCAAATCGGTAAACAATATGCTCTTTCACAAAATCGATCATATTAGCCGATGTCACCTTTCTTAAAGGAATTGCCTCAACCCATTTTGTGAAATAATCGGTAGCAACCAGAATAAATTTATGTCCTTTGCTCGATGGCGGATAAATCTGACCGATGAGATCGATAGCCCATCCTCGGAACGGCCAAGGTTTAATTATAGGGTTCATAGCCGATGCAGGCGCTCTTTGAATATTACCAAACTTTTGACACCCCTGACATCCTTTAAAATATTTAAAACAATCTTCAAGAATAGTCGGCCAATAGTATCCATTCCTTCTGATCATCCACTTCATCTTGAAAGCCGATTGATGCGCTCCACACACTCCTTCATGAATTTCACCCATCAAACTTTTCGATTCATCACTGCTAACACATCTGAGTAAAACTCCATCTATAGTTCGATAATATAATTCATCATCGAGGAGCACATACTTGGTAGCTTGGAACCTTATACGTCTTTCAACCTTTTTATATGGATCCTTTAAATAATCGACAATCTCTTTTCTCCAGTCATCGGTATCGACTGCCGATGTTAGCACTTCCTGAATAGGCTGATACCCTGAAGCATGCTGAGCTAGTCGATTAGCCTCCTCATTATGTAGTCGAGAAATATGTTCAAGACGAAAATCTCTAAACCCTTTCAACAATTGCAAACATCTTTCATAATACGAAATTAAAACTTCACTTCGGCATTCATAAATCCCAGCCAATTGATTTATAACTAGCATAGAATCACCAAAGATTTCAACAAAGATCGCACGTATCTCCTTCAAAAATTCTAACCCTTTTATCAAGGCTTGGTATTCACCGATTATTTGTCGATGTAGCAACAATCGGCAATGAAAACTCATACTTCCTTCCTTGAGGTGAAATTAACACAATGCCGATACCTGCTCCTTCACCACATGTGGACCCATCAAGAAAAGTGTCCAAGGAGCAACCTCCAGAGAGTCCATCAGATTACAATGTTTGAGTGACAAAATCAGCCATAACTTGCCCTTTAACCGCTTTTTAGTCGATTCGTAATGTAGTTCAAATTCGATAATGCTAAAATCCACTTGCCGATTCTACCACTTAATATCGGCATCGACAAAGATATACTTGACTACGCCGTCTTTGCATATGACCGTACATTCTGGCGAGATAACAAATAATGTCTTAATTTGACACAAGAAAAGTATAAACATAGACATAATTTTTCGATGGCCGAATACCTTGTCTCAGCATCCACTAATCTTCTGCTCAAATAATAAATAACACGTTCTTTCCTTCAAATTCTTGAATAAGAGCTGAACCGATAACGTATCATCAGGTTGACAAATACAACTCGAAAGGTTTCCGTGTTGAGGTGGAACTAGCACTAGAGGATTTGTTAAATATTTCTTAATTTCATCTAGGGCTAATCGCCGCTCGGCTCCCCATACAAATTCCTGATCGGCTTTCAATTTAAGTAATGGACTGAAAGCCTTGATCTTACCCGACAGATTAGATATGAATCTTCTAATGAAATTAATCTTACCGATCAAAGATTGCAATTCAGTTTTATTGGCAGGAGCAACCACCTTGTTAATTGCATCAATAGACTTCCTACTCGATTTCGATGCCCACCGATGCACCATAAAACCCAAGAATTGACCTGCCGATACACCAAATGCACATTTATTAGGATTCATCTTCAATCCATGCTTCCTTGTGCACTCCAGTATCTTTCGTAGATTGGCTAGATGTTTTGTGATATCTCCAGACTTAATCACTACATCATCAATGTAGATCTCCACTAATGTGCCGATGTATTCATGAAAAATAAAGTTAATAGCTCTTTGATAAGTAGCGCCGGCATTTTACAAACCAAACGTCATGACTATCCACTCAAACAACCCTACATGACCTGGACATCTGAAAGCAGTCTTGGGAATATCTTCTTCAGCCATGAATATTTGATTGTAACCTGCATTACCATCCATGAAGCTAATAATTTGATGTCCGGCTGTAGCATCAATCAACAAATCAACAATCGGCATTGGATAGCCATCCATCGGTGTGGCTTTGTTGAGATTCCTGAAATCAATACAAACACGAAGTTTTCCATTTTTCTTATAAACAGGAACCACATTAGAGATCCACTCTACATATCGACACTGCCGAATAAACTTTGCCTCAATTAATTTAGTTATTTCGGCCTTAATATCAGGAAGTATATTAGGGTTGCATCGGTACATACCGGGTCACTGATGTGGCCGAAATCCAGATTTGATAGGTAACCGATGTTCAACTATCGATCGGTCTAATCCGAGCATCTCAAAGATAATCCCAAGCAAAACAATCTTTATATTCTTTAACAAATCGCTTATTTGTCGCTTACACTTGGAATCTAACTTAGCACTAATAAAAGTAGGTCTTGGCCTACCGCCATCACCAATATCTACTTCTACTAAATCATCTGCCGATGTAAACCCTTGACCTAATTTTCCATCATCGGCAAACCTATCCATTAAAACTCTTCTTCAGAACCGACTGCTTGGATCGGTGGAATTTCATAATCAGCAACTCTAAGGAACTCTTTTTCCCAAACTTCTCCTGATATGCATTTAGTTTGCTCATAAGTATCTGATTCTACCGATGCGATGATATAAGAAGAATCACCAGGGACAAACTCAATCTTATCCCCAATCCACTGTACGAGGCATTGATGCATTGTAGAAGGAACACAACAATTAGCATGAATCCAATCCCTCCCTAGAAGCAGATTATATGCACCCTTGCCATTAATAACAAAGAACGTCGTCGGCAAGGTTTTGCTGCCGATGGTCAATTCAACGACATCCCCTTTAGCCGGTGACACATTGCCTTCAAAATCCTTCAAATCATATCGGTTTTGGTCAAGTCTTGATCTCCTTACCAAGTTTCCGATACATCACATAAGGCATAATATTAATCGCAGCCCCTCCGTCGATAAGTATCTTAGATACAGGCTGCCCATCAACTCTGCCTTTCACAAACAAAGCCTTAAGATGCTGTCTCTCGTCATTGGTAGGTTTCTCAAAAACAGCCATCATTGGATCTAGTGTCAACTGAGCTACTTGATCAGAGAGAACAACTTCTTCCTCATTATTAGATAGTGCCAAAAACTCCATCGGCAACATGAATACCATATTAACATCTGCCGATGGACCCTAATTTTTGTGTTTTACCTGCCACTACTGATGACCAGACCTCTCATTGGAGGAATTTTCTTCTCGGTATAAATCCTCCTGATGCTCACGTTGCATCCTCCTTTTCTCGTCTTTCTTTGTCGACCCTCCGGCACCATCGAGGAAACTTGGTTTTCCAAACCGGTGATAACAGATCCCGCTTGATTCTACACGGCGATATTAGGGTCCCTGTAGAATATTTCTTCATCGGGAACTCTTGCGTTTGCCATCTCCTCAAGCTCCTCTTGATCCCTTGGAAAATATCCAGCTTGTTTACCAAGCCTCTCATGTACACTAAGTCTGCCCCCCAGCCGATCATGCACTGATGCTCTGCCTCTGATCGGCTCATTGATAAATAAACCTTGATTGCCAGGTTGAAACCTCCTTTCTGACCGATTGACCCCATAATAACCATTGCACTCAGGGCAATTTTCAACAGTTGGCAATTTAATACCTTCTTCCCAGCAATGGATGAAAAACGGGCACCTCCAATGATCTTTATGCCGATACCATCCTTCCCGACGTCTTTCTTCTTGCTATTGTCGATATCGGTCCTTACGCTGATGCCAACCCTCCTGCTGCCTTCGATGGGTAATCACAATGCCAGGTCGAAGAGGGTTTTTGGAACTACCGCTTTCTCCCAGCAAACCCTTACTTTTTGCATCATCGGTAGTTATCCGATGTTGGGGATCCACTGATGCATTTTTCTCAGTAGCCTCTGACGTCAATACCTTGGTCTTCCCTTTGGCCTCCAACATATTTGCTGGAAAAGGGTGTTGATCAATTTTCATCGGCTTCTAGGCCTTGGAAGTACCAAACTTAATTCTCCCAGATTCAATAGCCGATTGTAACTGTTGCCTGAACACCTTGCACTCATTTGTACTGTGTGAAGTTGCATTGTGCCATTTGCAGTACAAGATCTTCTTCAATTCTTCTGCCGATGGGATCACATGATTAGGTGACAGCTTAATTTGGCCCTCTTGAAGCAAAAGATCAAATATCTTGTCGGCCTTGGTGATATCAAAGGTAAACTTTTCTGGCTCTTTCTGACCAAAGGGACAAGATATCGGCTTTTTATTCTTAAACCACTCAGCTAAGCCGATAACTGGTTCTTCATCAGAATCAGAATCTCCTACTTCTTCAACAAATGATACTTTTTTACTCCAATTCTTTTTAGGTTCAAAAACCCTAGTATCTTGATCAGAGATCCTTTGCACAAGATGACTGAGGCTTTCAAACTCCTGAGAAGCATATATGTCTTTAGGATGTGGCAATAACCCTTGAAAGCCAGATCGGCAAGTCACGATCATCCAAAGACCAGTCAGTAGCACTTATTTTTACATCTCGTAGCCTTTGCACAAAGCTTTCTACCGATTCATCATTACTGTTGTCTCAATTTTACTAAATCGGTAAGCTTCTTTTCATGGATTCCAAAGAAAGAAATACTTATGAAATTGTTTTTCTAGATCAGCCCAAGTAATAATAGAATTTGGTGGTAATGAAATGAACCATGTAAATGCCGATCCAGACAAAGATGATGAAAATAATCGAACTCTTAATTCATCTCTGCTAGCTGCCTCTCCACATTGAATAATGAAGCGATTGACGTGTTCCATTGTTGATGTATCATCTTGCCCAGAGAATTTAGTGAAATCTGGTACCTTGTACCGATTTGGGAGAGGAATTAAATCATATGCGGGGAGGGTATGGAGTCCGATAAGAATAAGTATTGACCTTGGGCTTTATCCCAAACCGATCCTTTATAATTTCGCTATCTTATCGCCCAAAAAGCATCAGCCTCCTGGCGACGAACTCGTTGAATTTCTACGAGGAGGTACCCTTTGGTATCCCTCCACATATCTTTGTGGCTCACGATCTCCAAAGAATCGGCATATTTGCCGTTACTTGTGGTCCATTAACTTTTGTTGGAAAGGATTCATCGGTTGAGCCGCCGATGCTTGATTCTCGAAACCACTTGCATATGACCTTGTTGAATCCTCTCGCAACTCGCTGATTTTGCTTTGAATCAGATGTTGAACAGTAACTAATCTCCGACCAACCATTATTAGAACTCATCGGTACCAAACTTACCGATGGTGGTAATTTGTCGACATTGTTGGATAATTATAACCAGCTTGAGGCATGAACTAAACCCCGCTTTGACTCATAGCGAGGGTTTTTCTGCACGCATCGGCAAAGAAGCTTGCCGATGGACTTGAATTGGGTGTTTGAACCAAAGGCATCCGAAAACTCTCCGGAGTTGGTTGCACGGTAGTTGCTTTGTGGCATATTGAGGCACTTGAGCCATCGGCAAACAAATTGATGGTGGTATAGAGCTTTTTCCTATCGCATCAAACACTTGAGGTAACCTAGGATTGAAAGCGAGATGACTCGGAGGCATACCATATCCCCACCAATTAGCGAGAATCGCTATTCGAGACACACGGGGGCTGATATAGCTGATGCCGATAGATCTCAGATTAAGCTAAACTCGTCCTCTCCGGTAGTACCGGATCTGATCGTATCGGTGTAGATTGAATATTAGGTAAGCTCCGCCGACATCGGAGGAGAAGTAACTTCTGTACCCACAACGACCGAGGGAGCCGATGGAGTATTGACAGATGCCGGCTCTGGTTGGTGATAGGTAGGCCCAATGTAATGCGGTGACGCTTGTCCTTCTTTGAGAGTTCGAACCATAGCATTATGAACAAAGATGGACAAAGACATTGGAATGATTAATCAAAGCATGATTTACTGCAGAATTAACCATCTCTTGAAGTTTACCAGGATTGGAGTCAAAGGTAACCTGCCGAGGCAACGGCAAATCTTGCTTCTGGATGACTTGTCCACTCTTGTTCAGGCTAAACGATCTCAGATAAAGCTGCCTGTATTCTTCTATAGCCTTTTCCATGGCCTGCCTCTGCTCTTCCTTAAGATCTTCTTCTGATACCGCGATAATGTTCCCTCGAATCGATCTCGGGATTGATCATATTGATCGGATTGATTGGTCCCACCGAAGCGTGCCAAAGATGTGTTGATGCAAAAGTGGATCTGCAAACACAAAGGGCTAATACCCGAATCGATATCCAAAGCGTGCGAGTCGATTTGACCTGTTAATCGACAAGGATGAAGATACGAGCACTTTGGTCCTGACAACAGCGATACGCCCGGAAGTCACGGCCAAGAGGTACTCACGCGAACTCGAGAATCACCGAAGGTCGACCGAAGCGATGCAACTCGCCAATCAATGAGAACTTGTAAGAAGAAAAGAAATATGCAAATTGACGAAGTTGCCGAAAAAGTAGTAGATGCAAATAGGAGTAAAATTGGTTTTGATATTGATTGATATATTTATTACATTGCCCTCAATCTATATTTATACCCCGATCTAAAGAGACATAACCAAATACGACTAGGACACCAAGTCCATATCTAAGGAAACACGTGACTCTTACATGAATCATACTCTAACAAATATAGAAAAGGAAATCAACTCCTATCTATTTCCTCTGTCCGCCTCAATTACAATGGAATTCTCACCGACCTCCTTTCCATCGGCATACTTCCTGTTTCATCGGCAGTAGTTTTCAAGCCTTCCTTCATCGGTATCGACACTAACATCTCCAACCTTATCGGCAACGCCCGAGTCTAAATCAACCTTTCCATCGATTACCACCATTCATCGGCAACCATCTTTACAAGCTGATTTTCATCGGCTGTCAGCGTATACAGTAACTTTCCTCCTGCTGATTAGCCCACTCTGATCATTTTGACACGTGCAAAAAACGGTGTCAACAAGCCCAAAAGAAGAAGGGGAAAGGGGAAGAAGGGGAAGGAATCAGTCTCGGGGAAGAACAGTGAACCCTAGCATCTTGATCTCGAATCAAAACAAATCGGGTTCAACCGAACCCAAACCCTAACTCGCATGGAGAAAGGGAAAAGGGGAAAGCCATTTGGATGAACTCCGAAAAGAAAAGGAAATCAAAAGAAAATGAAACCTACCCCAATCAGTTGAATCCGTAGAAAGAAGCAGATTCAAAAAGAAAAGAAAGAAGATTCAAAAGCAAATCAGAGAAGGGGAAGGTCGGATTCCGAACCCTAACCCTAGAACAAACCCTAATCCTCATCACCGGTTCGGATAAGAGAAAAGAAATCCAAATCGGAGAAGGGGAAAAGAGGAACGGACCTACCTCGCCGTGCGTCGGGATGGCCCTTCGCCGATGCAGGAGAAGAAGAGCCGAGCCGGGGGCAGCTGCTCGCCGGGCTCGGCCAAGGGGGCGCCGCTGCTAGGCCGCTCGACGGCGGCGTGCTCACCCATTGGGGAGCACGTGTGCCGGCGAGGGGGCCGGCAACGGCGCCATGGTCGCTCCACCGCCGTAGTTGCTCGGTCGCTGCTCAGTGTTCGCTGCGCTAAGAGAGGAGAGAGTGGCGAAGACAGAGCGAAGAGAGAGAAATAGACGAAGCGAATGACCGCTAGGGTTTTCCAGGCACCGCTGCGGTCGGTGTTTTGATCACGCGACGTGCGCGGACGGCCGTTGGATCGGCACGGACGGCCGAGACTGATCGGGCCGTCGCTGTCCCAGGTGGGCGCATGCGGCCGTGGCACTTTGCCGGCCCAGGCCCACGTTGCGGCCTGGGTGCGGCCGAGAGCCGCGCAGAGCAGTGGGCCGAGCCGGTTTTGAGCGGTTTGGGCCGACACAGGAAGAGCAAGAGCCCGGTTTCGTATTTTCTTTTTTTCCTGGGAAATTGAAAAATGCAAATTGGCTCAAAAGAAAAAATAGAAAAGTAATTTTTCCCTGTGGGTAAAATTCAAGAAATGAGTAAGAGTTTTTACGCTGCCAAAGAAATTGTTTATCCTCCAGTTAATTTGTACCAACGTGATATTTAATTGGAGAAAAAGAAAGTTTTTCCGCTGCTAAAGAAAATATTTATTCTCCAGTTATTGGACCAAGGTGATATTTAATTGGAGAAAAAGAGATTTTGACATGATTATGATGTTGTTATTTTCTGACCAACGTTGTTAATAACAATATCATAATTTTAATGATTTATGCATTAATTCTATTTCTGCCCAATGGTGATGTAGAATTAGTGTGTAAGAAAGTTGTGAAAGTTAATGTTTTATGCATTAATTCTATTTCTGCCCAACGGTGATGTAGAATTAGTGTATAAGAATAATTGTATGTTTTGATTTTGACCAACGTTGGAATCAAGGCATGCAAATGGTGTTATTTATATGTTAAGAAAAGGTTTGACCTGGTTTTCATCTTGACTAAGATGGACTGGGTAGTGACCTCACCGTGTCCCACTGATTCTGTGGCACCGGTGAGGGAGACAAAAGAGAATGATGCCGATTAGGCAACTAAAGAAAGGGATTTTGAATCACAAAAGATGTCCTATGACTTTGAGCATAGGAAGTGGGTCACTGCCAACATGAAATGTTTGGCTGTGATAAAGAACATGATTGAGCCTGCAATTGTGGGCTCAATCCCAGAGTGTGACACAGTCACCAAATACCTCGATAGAATAAAGAGTCAGTTCACTGGCTCTTCAAAGACATATGCTACCCAGCTGATAAAGCAGCTGGTGACAGAGAGTCACTCTAGAAATGGTGGCATAAGAGAGCTCACGATGCGTCGTCGAAATTATGGCACTGTCGTTTAGGCCATATTTCGAGGGGGAGAATAGAAAGATAAGTTAAGAATGATATTCTTCCTCCATTAGAGCTCTCAGATTTAAAACAATGCAGAGAATGCATAAAAGGAAAGTATATAAAGAAAAGTAAGAAAGATGACAAACGAAGCGTAGGAATTTTATAGATTATTCACACAGACATCTGTGGTCATTTCCCTGTAAAGCGTGTGGATGGTTATGATTTGTTTATAACATTCACAAATGATTACTCCTGTTATGTCTACATTTATCCAATCAAAGAAAGAACAGAAGCAGATAAATGTAGATATTTAAGGCAAAAGTTGAAATCCAACGCAATTTAAAGATAAAGATAGTCAGGTCTGACCGTGGGGGAGTACTACGGTCAGCATACCCCATATGGCCAAGTTCCTGGACCTTATGCAGGGTTCTTACAGGAGAATGGCAAAGTAGCCCAGTATTCAATACCGGGCGAACCTCAGCAGAATGGAGTAGTTGAAAGCCGCAATCGTACAATGAATGGATATGGTGCGTAGTATGATAAGTTACTCCACCTTACAGTTGAGCCTATGAATGGAGGCGTTAAAATCGCCATTCATATTCTCAATAGAGTATCAAGAAAGTCGGTGCCCAAAACACCGTATGAGTTATGGATAGAAAGAGTACCCTCACTAAACCACTTGCGTGTGTGTGGGGGAGCCCTGCTGAGGCTAAAGTATTTTAACCCAAACATTGGGAAGTTAGATGCCAAAATAGTAAGTTGCCATTTGTTTGGCGACCCAGAAAAGTCAAAAGGTTTTCGTTTTCTACTGTTCAGAGAGACATACAAAGTTTGTGGAAACGAGAAACGCTATCTTCCTAGAGGATGAATTAATGAGGGGGAGCATGGTAGCTCAAGAAATTGACCTTGAAGTGAAGCGGGTGTATGCGCCCACTCCAATGATTCATGAGCCATTTTTCTCACTACCTGCTGTCGCTGCACCGACAGTGCAAGACACTATGGTGCCAGCACCTGTTGTTATCCCACCTGTGGCAACAATGAATGACGATGAGGAACCGGTTCCTCAGGATCCTATAGAACCTATTGCCACACATGAGGGGGAGCAACAACAGCCTCAAACAGAACATGTGCCAAATGTGAAGGCCCCTAGAAGGTCTCAAAGAGTTAGAAAATCAGCTATTCCTGCTGATTATGAAGTGTACAACACTGAGGAATTTCAAATGGAGGATGATCCCACCTCATTTGAAGAAGCCATGAGAAGTGATCATTCATCAAAGTGGCTTGAGGCCATGGAAGATGAAATGAAATCAATGAATGCAAATAAAGTTTGAGATTTGGAAATAATTCCTAAAGAAGCCAAAACAGTAGGCTATAAATGGGTCTACAGAACAAAACTTGACTCTCAAGGGAATATAGAGAGATATAAAGCACGACTTGTGGCAAAAGGCTTTATGCAAAGAGAAGGGATTATTTACAATGAGACCTTTTCTCCAGTCTCATGTAAAGTTTCCTTCAGAATCATAATGGCATTAGTGGCACATTACGATTTAGAATTACATCAGATGGATGTAAAGACGTCATTCCTCAACGGGGACTTGGAGGAAAATGTTTATATGGCACAACCGAAAGGTTTTGTCATGGAAGGAAAAGAACGAATGGGATGCCGCCTAAAGAAATCCATTTATGGATTGAAACAAGCTTCAAGACAGTGGTACTTGAAGTTTGATAAGGAAATAAAGAATTTTGGGTTTAAAGAGAACGTAGAGGACAATTGTGTCTATACAAAGTTTAAGAATGGGAAGTTTATCTTCCTTGTCCTGTATGTGGATGATATCTTACTTGCTAGTAATGATGTCAGTCTACTACAGGCGACAAAGAAGTTTTGTCCTCAAAACTTGATATGAAAGATCTTGGTGAAGTCTCGTTCGTTCTAGGGATCGAGATTCACCAAGATAGAAAAAAGGGGTATTTGGACTGTCACAAAAGGCATACATAGAAAGAATCTTAAAGAAATTCAGTATGCACAAATGTAGTCCCTCATCTGCTCCTATAGTCAAGGGCGACAGATATGGGGATTTTCAATGCCCCAGGAACGAATATGAGCTCAATCAAATGAAAGTGGTTCCATATGCTTTAGCTGTCGGAAGCTTGCAACATGCTCAAGTATGTACGCGCCCTGATTTGGCATTTGTTACTGGGTTTTACTTGGTAGATTCCAGAGCAATTCTAGAAGATCTTGCGTTATTTGCAAGGAACCAAAGGCCTCATGATGGCATATAGAAGATCTGATTCATGGGATATTCAGATTCTGATTATGCGAGAGATGATAGAAAATTAAGAAAGGATATGAATTCACTCTCGCAAAAGGGGAGCTATTTCATGGAAAAGCTCAAAGCAAACCATCACTATATTGTCCACAATGTATGACAGTTTGTAGCGTGTTATGAGGCAACAGGCAGGTAAACTGACTAAAGAAGTTCATACCCGGTTTGAAGGTGGTTGACGACATCTATAGACCACTTAAGTTATACTACGATTATAATCTGGCAGTACAATATGCTCACAACATAAGTCAAGTGGTGCTACCAAACACATTGACATAGAGTATTATGTTGTGATAGATAAAGTCCAGGATCAAGTCATAAGTCTTGAGCATATAAGTACAGAAAAGATGTTCGCGGATCCGCTTACAAAAGGCTTACCACCCAACGTGTTCAAAGAACATGGTGTTCAGAGAACATGTAGCTAGCATGGGTTTAAGGGAAAGCCTAAAATTCCTAGACAAAAGAAGGCCCAAAGATAAGTATCTATTTCAGAACAGAGTAGTGTGTTGTAGCTGTTAAGTCTATCGGCAATGGACCATGATGATGAGACATGCTCTATGCGCTAATCCGTAATGGAATGAACAAAAGTAAATGAAATTGAAAGATGGTAGTGAGATCAAGGGGGAGAATGTTAGTTGATCTCCACCAATAGGCCCAACGGCCTATTGGGCCCTTGTCTCTACTCCCTGATCGGGGGAACCCAATCCTAATACGGTTGGTGGGCCCCTGTCGCACAACACATATAAAAGGTAAGGTGGGGATCAGGGCTCGGGCTACAAGGTTCAACGGAGCCACCGTACCCACCTACAGAGAAACCTAAACCGATCTAAAGCAGTGCTGCCAGCGACGAGAAGCTCCACCACACCGCCACCGCCTTATGTAGGGTCACCACAGCGCCACTGGACTTCATCTCCTCAGTGCTGGACGCCTACTACACCGCAGCACCGGCGTCTACTCTGCTACTACGCCGCAACAGAGAAAGGGCGAGGAGGCTTACCTGTATCTACGGTTACACAGAGGTAATGTACGATTCTAACAAGAGGAACTCAACTGAATTACAAACTTCATTGAATATTCTTGTTCCCAGCACAACCAAAAAAAAGATTTTAGGAGACATGTCTTTTTTGTAAACCAATAGTGAATTTATATGTGTGTCGCGCTGCTCTAGAAGACGATGGTAGCACTCGAAGACACAAGAAAATTATACTGGTTCAGGCCATAGCCCTACGTCCAATCTCAAAGATGGTTCAAGTTTGTGTTCCTCGGTTCAAGTGCTCTGAAGTCTTACAATGGGGTGTGTAAGCTAAGAGAAAGAGGTCAGAGGAGTGAGGTGAACGAATGCCCGAATGAAGTCTCGAGAGTTCATCCCCCTAGAAGGGAGGCCTGGCCGCCCTTATATAGGGTTCGGGGGCCAGGTTACATATATAGAGAGGGGTTCTCCCGACTAAGTGGTCTTGAGCCTAATGGAGGGAGAAAGGAGTGAGCTTTGGCCTGCAAACAAGCCAATCTTGTCTTGGCATCATTGTACGTTCAGGTATGTCATCGTTATGGTTGCCATGGTCTTGATCCCACATCATGGCATGGCGTGGCGTGATGCTACAGTGTCGGTCGTGAAGGCATTATTGGCACAGTGGTGGTTCAACAACTATCCTGCATGACGTGGTCTCGCCGTGGCCTTAGTCATCATCTCCTACTCTCTTGGCGGTGTCGTGGCGATAGTGCGGGAGAAGGTAGCCACTCTCGTAATGTCAGTTGCCTTTGCTAGTTGTGATGCTGATTGTCCCGACCCTAGATTATGAGGTTGAGGTCCCTGGTGGCCTAGCTAGTCTTGAAAGTTAAGGCCGAGGTCGTGCACCCCATCCTATAGCGGGTGGGGCTGTATGCCTGTCTTGTTGGGCTGGATTTCAACGGTGCGGTGCTGTACCTGTCATCATTGTCTGGTGGTGTTGTCTTGTCTACGCAGGGGCCCAGAGGGATGGTGTCTGCCCCCGAGGTGGCTGTCCTTTCAGTCCTGGCAGAGTGAGTGGGGCATGCCTATCTTTGTCAAGGTAGGCGTACTTGACTGTGTTCGACCTCTCCTTGTCCCTCCTCGTGGGTCGAGACGAGGGAGTGGTTGAGTGAGGTTGCGTAGCATGTAGTGGAAGGAGAAGGGAGAGGTCGTGGTGGACCATTTGTCTTGGTGTGTTGCTCTAGACCTTCGTGGCCTTTTGGTAGGCTACATCTTGGTAGGACTTGGCTAGTTGGGCTACATGAGTAGCTGACTAATTGATGCCTTGAGATACTTGGGGTATCTTGACCCTAATAGTAGCCCCTAAGCGTCTTTGCGATCTTGGAGTGATCATGGAGATGCTGATTTTTGAGCATATTGCGTGCAGACCTAGGGTATGGCTGGTCCAAGCTTGGAGCTTGATCCTTTGTTGGCTTCTAATACTCAATGCGGTAGGTGGCCATTGTGTCCTATCCCATAAAGTTGTCTTGATGGCTAGGTACGTGTCTATCCTACTGAGCCCGATCATGGCAGGGCGCTGGGTGCGAGGATACAAGATCTAGATAGACTTGTGTGGTCTCGTCGACGCTGTACCAGCTCTGTCTTTTAGAGGATCTCAATTTTCATAGCCTCACGCGGTCTTCTGACATCGGTTATGACCTCCTGTTGTTCACCACACAGCTTGGGAGTCATGGGCTTATACAGTTCGCCCTTGAGCTTATAAGTAGGGGCCTTCCTTCCGTTTGAACCATTCTTGACCATGCCTTTGGGTTACTCCTAGACTTGGAAGAAGCTGAGCTTTGACAGGGAGAGTGTTTCTTGGTAGTTAGTGGAGGCCTTTGAGGATACGACCTGCTAGGGGTCAGCTATGCTAGCCGAAGGTTGGACATTCTTCAACCAGCAACTAGTGCTAGAAGGAGGTTTGTGAGCAGGAGGTGATAAAATGGTGCGGTCGCCGAACCTGCAACCATGCGACTGTTGACGGTCACTAACATCAATTATAAACCATCAACATAACCTGTATTTATACTTAATTCCATCAGCAAACATAGATATAGGGGTTTAAAATAATAAATTCCACCAGTTTTGGTGAATTTGTGTTTTTAGCAGGGTTTATCTAGAAAACTGTCAAGGAGGACCTATTCGTCAAAGTAATTCACGTTTATCCGCAACAAAACCGACGCAGGAAGACTCTAGAACACTCCGGAAGGCAACCCACCAAAGTAGACCCCGAGGGGTTGACATGTGGGCCCGGCCAGCCCACACAGTAGGGCCACCGCTGGCCCATGGGACCCACCTATCAAGATATCCGCTTTGAATGTCGGTTCTCCACCCCCATTGAGATCCAATCTACGTCGTCCTGTAAGTCTATTTGATCCAAGGGCTCACGTTGGATGGTCTGACCTATATATACTAGCCCCTTCCACCTCTCTAGAGCCATCCTAAAACCCTAATTCATATTCTCCTCATCGATCGAGCTGTATCAAGAAAAGATTAGTCCTCTATAGGATTTAGTCTTATAATTAGAAATAGTGAGATAGAGAGTGAGAGAAGAGTTTGAGGAGATGATGCCGCTTGCGGTGCTCTCTCTCTGGCTTGTACCTTAAGCGGAATCAAGTTCTACTTGAGCTTGCTTATGAGATTGCTCGGTAATCAACTTCATTCAAGTAAGTTTTTGTTTATATTATTCATCGGATCATGACTCTCTTTTGAGTGCTTTATTCTCTTTCTAGGGGAGTAGAGTATTAATCGTGAGTGTAAGCGTGGTGCTTAGACTTAGGTTAATCGTGGATGCACCCTACATTCTGGATCGATGGAAGATCGCGGTTGTGACATCAGTACTATATAGCCTTCTACTATATAGCATTGTTGATCCTTTGTAGTCCACCTCTTGTCTGTAGGCCAAGTAGGACCCAGTTACGAAGGAAAGCATCCTCTGCTGGTGTCTTTCCCGAGTAATGTCCCTAGTTGAACAGTAGAAGGCATAGCTTACCCAAGTTAGAATTAGAGAACATCAGTTATCCTCTCTACGCTCCTAATTATCCGTAGCCTTATTGCTACTCCTAGTTAAGTTAAACCTTAACCTAGTCGCTATCCCTTGTTAAGTTTGACCGTAGTTAGTATCACACATTTCCATGTGGATACGATACTTGGAATACTTCTAGGTGAAAGATACAACGGTATCTGTGCGCTTGCATATTTATCTGTGTGCGTTAAATATACCAACAGCGACCTCGCCGTTCCCCAAACCCTATTGGCTCGCATGCATGAAGTGGTTGCTGGTTGTGGACAGTTTCACTACACCATCTTAATCATGGAGGTTATGATGGTGGTGCAATCATGCTCTGGAGGTCGATATGATGGTTCTTTCTAGCCTGCACGACCCTCTGTGCATGCCCCAGTGGTGCGCTTGAGACCCCGCCGGTGCCTATTGAGGTGTTCTTAGAGCCAGTGCAACCTTCATACCTCCCCCACATCCTGTGCTCCAGGAGCCTTGATGCTACAAGAAGGCTTGCGAGGTGTTCTTTTCCACTTTTTCCTTCTATGCATGTAACACAGGCTTTCAGAGCTGCCGGTGATACCACCCATGTAGAGGTATCAGGTTTTTTATATCTTGTATGCGGCTTGGCCGCACTTGTCTTGTAATTGTTAATTATGAATAAAGAGTACCCCTTTTTGAGTGCTATGACTCTTTCTAGGGTCAAAGCGAGCCCCCGAGCCATTTGGTTGGGGTCCAGTCTCTCTTGGCCCAGGCCGAAGCCACGAGGTCGTAGGACCAAAAGGGTTGCCTCAGCTTTGTTATGTGAGAGGTCGCACTGTGACCCCCTCCGTTTGACTATGAGGTTTCCCTAGGTCAGGCCTCGGTGCAAGGGTCGAGAGACTTTCGATCCTACGCGACCGCGCCATGATCGTGTTCCACAAGATTCAACATTGCTTCGTAGGGAAGATGCCATAGCGAATCTTTAGCCATTCACCCAGTCGGTCTCTCCTATAGGGGTTGTTGACCCCTGTCGGTTTGTGAGAATCTAGAGCTGGCTTTAGTTCGATGACCCTATACACAGGGAGGAGCTGGTCGAGGCTTGGCCTCGACCTCTAGAGAGGTCACGTGGACCTAACTCCTTTCTTCCTAGGTGTCTTTGTTGACCCCAAGGGATCATGATGCCTTGTTGTAGGTAGGTTTTGTTTTGCCCAATGCGGGGTGAGACTATCCACCGTAACCTCGCTGGTCGAGCAGTGCGCCTCGTCGAGCTCAACGGGAAATTTGAGTGGGACCCGATATCCTCCAACAATGGACGTGGAGTTCGACTATGCCTCTTCGAGAGATGTCGCATAAATCATTGACCATCAAACCCGTTGGTCCTCGACAGCTTCCGCAGCTTCTAGAGGGCAAGATGCCTCTCCCCGGAGGGGGTCAACCCGGTTGACTTCAAAGCCAATGACACAAACACAAGAGGAGATGGTCAAGAGGTTCTGCACCACTGATAAGAGCCACTCAAGGCCCATCTGACCCTGCTCCTAACTCTTTCGTGGCCTCAAGCCCATCTAAGGGCTGACCCAAGATTGGTTTCCTATGTGCGACACATGGTCGTGAACATGGTGGGTTGCTCTGCACATGGATCTAGGGGGCGGTTGGCCTCCCAAGTCACGTCGTGCCTTAATGGCGCCCACTCGCGAGTGGTTGTGCACCGAAAATGCGGGTGCATGAATCAAAAAATATGGAAAGTGGGGAAGCATGAAACTTACTTCATTTCTGCTGTCATCTGGGCAATCGCCACTACACCTTCTATCTAGCCACTCCCCCTGCTCTATGAGTTTTTCAAAGCGATTAATTATGAGAGAGAGAGAGAGAGCATGCGTGCGCCTGAGGCATCCGCCATAGTTGGCCATGTGGCTATAAATTCATTGGAGGGGTGCATTGAGGGAGGCATCTGCTCTTGGCTGCTTGCTCTACCCGTTCCCTCTTCTTGTTCATGTGCTCATAGCTTCTTTCCTTGTTGGAGTGATGGATCATGGCAAGTGTCCGAGGGAGGAGTCACCGAAGGCAGGGGGCTACCGCTGCGCCTTTGTCCTCTCCTACGTCATCAGGGGTAAGAAAATCAATTGTTTTGAGATCATGGTTGACTTGTGTTGATATTTCTTAGCATCACTCTTTACTAAGTTGTCCTCCCTAGCATGATGCTAGAAATGCATTGTTGGTAATTATTGAGAACACTTGTAAATTTATATATATACTAAGTAATCCGCAAGCGCACAGATAATGTACCATTGTAGCATTTCACCCGGGAGTATACCGAGTATCATTATTTATATTTTATCCATAGGGTGGAGCTATGGAGTTGTGTTGGCATAGAGATATTGACAAATATATATACACTTATGATAAAATCACTCTCATGCTGTGGCAGGGATAAGTCAAGGGATAAATATATAATAAGTGTAAGGTAATAATGGTATTCCAGAGATAGAAATAGAGACTCATAAAACATAGTACGGCTAACCAGGAGATTCGTTAAGAGCAAAAGATTACTAAGTCATTCCTTATTTACTAAGTCTTTTGTACACCCTAACATATACACTCTCATCTATAGTATAACTAACTTTGGATCTATGCATAAGGAACATTACTAAGGAAGGTCAAGAACAGAGCTTGTCTCCCTTCGTAACCGCGTTCTACTTGCTCTACAAACAGGGAGTGGACTACAAAGGACTCAATGGGAGTGTCACATCCGTGATCTACCACATGGCCCAGAGTGCAGAATGCATCCACAAGCAAACAATATCTAAGCACCATGCTTACATAATGTCGACCACTTAACTCACTCGAGTACTGAGCTAAGAGCTTTGCGAACATATGCATAAATTCATCATCAATCATAACTATATCAAGCATATAACTAGAGCAAACTAGGAACATAATAAATAGCAACATAATATTGAAGTAGCACAAAGTCTTAAATATAGAGATACCATGGCTATACTAGTCTCTAGACGGCAGATCCAGAATCCTAAGCAATAGCCTGCACTCTAGTCGAACCTTGCTAGCTAGCCTATACTAGAAACTTGAAGAATTGGAGCTCTATTCTCTTCTCTCTGGAAACCCTAATTTCTAGTCTAATCTTGACTTATGGCAGCATGCTCTAGAGGGGGGCAGGGATTGGTTATATAGGCTGGAGCGTCCAACATGAGCCCTTGGATCAAACCGACTTAAAGAATAGCGGAGATGCAATTCTTAAGGCAGTGGGGAACCGACATAACAACGGGGCTAGTAGGTGGGACCCTCAAGGGTCGGGCGGCCCTACCTATCACCCTCTCGTCCTCTACTTCGGTGATGTGGCTTCTGAAGTCCTCTAGAACCTTCTAGAATTGGTTTCGCTATGGAGAAGCGTGATTTAATTTGACGTTTTGATCCCCTTGATGGTTTTCTGAAATAACCCTGCTAAAAACATAGATTCACCAAAACTCATGGAAATTATCAGTTTAAACCCCTAAGTCTATGTTGGTGATCATTTTCATGCATTATTTCAAGTTATATTGAAGTTTATAATGTATGATAACTACCGTCAACAAATTCCCCCAAGCTTAACCTTTGCTAGTCCCTGAGCAAAGCTAAACTTATCAATGGATCAAGAATTTAGGATCTTTGAAAACATTGTAGCAACTCCTCAAAAGTACGCATGCATTCAAACAAGAATTCTCCTCTGGATTAGAACAAACTGATCTGTCTCTCAAACTTACCCATATTACCTTCAGCTATGGGGCTTGTTGCCTTCACTTGGGTCTTGAGCAATTGAAAGACAGAATGATCAAGTCAAGCACTATATCTCATGTTCTTTGTTCAACCAATAAAACTCAGAGATTCCATTGTATGACACTCTCAAATCTCTCAAAATATGTGGTATTTGTGGATCCTCACCAAGGCAATAGTAATGGTATGCCTTTCTTTTCCTACAACTAAGGCTTATGTGGAGCTCATAGGAATGGTGAAAGCATGAAAGAGTATACTTGCAATACATATATTGTAAAATCAAACCTCGGATCCAAAGTTAGTTAAGTCATACAATCAAATCATGATGTGCGTGTGTGTGAAATATATGGTGGATATATATATGGTGGCTAACCTAATTATACTATGCTCCTTGAAAACACATCTCTCTTTTAAAACTTGGAAATATTTGCAAGAAAACATGGGCTATCTTATTCATCTTATTTTTTTCTAGGTGGGCATCTAAGTACCCATTGTTTTAATACTTCGGACACTTGTCCAATTTTTCTCTACTCTCTCTTTTTTATGAATAACTTTTGCATAGCCACATGCTTCTTTTCTACATAGAAATTGTTGGAGAGATAGTAACAAGAACTTGGAGCCTCTATGTGGTGAAAACCTATGAAGCATATTTTTGGTGTTTTCTCCCAATGTAGGAGTAAAATATTTTTGGGTGGATCTAGATGAAAAGCATGTTTTTGCGCCTACTCCCAGTGTAGGAATAGTGCATATGTGGGTGGTGTGTACGTGATCTTGATTTTAAGAGCATGACAAACCTCTCATAAGGGTGAACAAAGCTTGACTAAACTCAATGCAAAACAAGTAATATACGGGTGGAAGTTTTCCTAGCCTAAATATAAACATGTTTGGCTCTGGTAGGAATTCAAACTTTGTCATACAGGATCTCATCATGTAGAATTTTTATATTTTTCAAAAGATAAATATCTAAAACTTAGTATCACTTGGAACAAGATAAATAGCAGCTTAGACCTTCTCATATCATATCCGTTAACTACCTACACTTAGATCAAGCATTGCTACCCACAAGTTTCAAGTTCAGAGCAAATTCTAATGTCAAATCA
Organism: Miscanthus lutarioriparius; assembly: GCA_904845875.1. Taxonomy (NCBI): domain Eukaryota; kingdom Viridiplantae; phylum Streptophyta; class Magnoliopsida; order Poales; family Poaceae; genus Miscanthus; species Miscanthus lutarioriparius. Next base: position 82,670,626 of record CAJGYO010000009.1, on the reverse strand, counting down.
ATTCTATCCAAAACTCGGGAGAATTCAAGGTTGAAAACTAGGTACATGAAAGGAATTATAACAGAGCAACTATTCATCATTTCTATCATGTGAGATCATCTTCAAGTTCTTTTTATTCATTTGGCGCTTAAAAATAAGAAACTAAAGCACACCTTAAGCAAATTAAATTTAAAGCAAACTATACACACTCTTTTTGTTTGTTTTTTTCATATATTTTTAGATCACTCCATAGTAATATATAAGATAAAGGCAAATTTTTATTTTGTTTTCTTGGTTATGCATTTTTTTTAATAAATACAAATTCAAAAATAATAAAATACAAGAAAGAAAACTTACCTGAAGTAATGGGGGCTCCTCCCCCAAGCTAGTTGTTGTTGTGGTCTCTCAGAAGGGCGGGTCTGTGTTGAGACCCAGAATAAGCACTGCCAATTTTGGTTCTCCTGCTCCTGGTGTTGCTGGATAGCGGCAAGGCGTTGTCCTGCTTCTTCTTGCCACTGGGAATGTTGGTGCAGAGTGTTCTGAATCTCATGCTGGTTCTCCTCAATGGTGGTGAGCCTGGTGTCGAAGCGAGCGTGTTCCATATGCTGGCCATGGTAACCCATGGGCGGTTAATGGTGGCCCATGTGCTGGTTGTGATAGCCCATGGGATGATCATGGAAGCTGCGAGTAGAGAAGGACATGCGTCCTCCCTGGTAGCCACTGGAGACCTCCTCATAAGACTGCTGCTGGTAGTAGTCAAAATTGCCGTCCTACCATTGCCCACTTGAGCACTATTGTCAGGAACTCTCTGAATGATGCGAAGTAAGCTGCTCCCACCCACCATGTTCAGGTTGGTGCATACGGGAAGATCCTGGCTGGTCCCAACCTGCATGCATATGATGGTGCACCTAGGAAGGTCCTGCTTGATCAAATCCTATGTAGCTGGTGAAGGCAAGGCCTTCTGGAATGAGGTCATCTCCACGGTACCGAGGCTACGGGTTGTGAGTGATCCTCGTAGAGGCACTCCTACGAGGTGCTTCCTCCTTCCTCTATAAATCAAATACAAGCTAATCCATTGCATACAAACCAATGTTTTGGTTTGGTAACGGGAACTCGGTTGTATAATCTACAAACATCATGACAAGTTTCCTGTCTCTTACCTTTTTTAACATATGTGCATGATTAAAGTAATCATAATCAATAAGCCAACAGGGAAAGTCAATGTAAGTAACAGAAGCATCTTCTAGCAGGCCCAAATTTTTAGCTATACGGTTGACCAAAGAATTCACCCAACATCTCCCTTAAGAACAAGAATTTCTAACCAATGATTCATAATGAATTTCTTGGGTGAGACCTTTTTCCTTTTAATCGTGGCATAAAGCAGTTTTAGTTCTTCATTCCTAACTGTGTAGAAATCACTTCTAGGAAATAAGGAAAAACCCAACCATTTGTGCATGAATTGCAAAGTAGGATGTTGAATTTCATTGGTGCGAGGGTGGTAGCAAATAATTTCTTCTGAAATCTCCCTCCAAAACTTATTCTTATCAAAGTCTTGTGTGGCGGAGTCTACATCAATTATGCATTAATAGTGAAATCCAAGAAGTTCACTAAATTTTTTCCAGGGAATAGAAAATTCTTTCCCGAAAAGTCTAAATAAAACTTCCGAATCGGTAGGTTGCAAAGTGCACAAGAATTCAATAGTCAAAAGCTTACACCCCGGCTCATAAATTCCCCAAGCATCCTCACATCCTATGGTCTTAAAAATAAGTTTGAATTCAGCGAGCATACCTGTGGCTTGGAGTAGGGCTGGATCATAGGTAGGAGTGGGGACGAAGTCACGGATCTTCAGCTTTTTGTGGATGTTCTTCTCCCTATCTCCTCAGAGCCTGAGCTGCTTCTCTTGTAGAAGACCATTCCTCTCCACGGGGGCTGATCAAGACGATGCTCCAACAGTGGGAGATGGCGGATCGACCTCCATGTCGGTGCTTGCTCAGGACGAAGAACTCCTTGTTGAACGGAACGACATTGCCCACTTGAGCTTGCCGGCGATCTTGCTCATTTTCCTCAAAAATAGAGAAAAACAAGACATCTCGTGGAACGGGATTAGGAGATGAAAATGTTAGTGGTTAGCCATCCAGAGTCAGTAGTCTAAGGATTAGTCGTCCAAAATTGCCTGATGAATATTCTAATCAAGATTTTAGCATGAATTATTTCTTAATTCCCTCTCTTGATTTGGACAGCACTACCACACTTAAACTCTATTTTTCTTTCAAATTTCAGCAGCACCTCTCTCTCTCTTTCTCAAGATTTTAACACTACTTTCACACCCAAACTTCCTCACACTCTTTCTTACTCCAACACTACTTCTACCAAGGAAAATTCAACTTCAAAATTTTGAACTTGAATTTCAAACTTAGGAGCTGGAATTGTGTTGTGTTGGAGGCCGAGAGCAGCAAGGAAGGAGTGGGATTTATAGAGGTGGAGGTAGCAGGCCGGCCGGCCCCACATCATGGCCAAATGGCCTCTCCATTTTTCTGGTGGATCTTTGCTTCATGGTTAAGTAAATGGGGTGCTCCTTTCGGTGGATATTTGCTCTGGATGGTGCAGAATGGAGATAAGTGGAGATATGGTGAAGATATGGAGGTGATGGTGGAGGTTGAGTGGAAATGGAGGTGATGGGTGGTAGTTGAGTGGGCCCCATGTGTCTCCCATATTTCTACCGTATATATGTATAAAAATGCAATGCAAAAATATTTTATGATACTATAAAATATAACAAGATGAATGATGGTATTTTTAAATTTTTATGCCTCCACGGTAAATATTTCTTATGGGTTTTTACTCCGTAAAAATTATTTACATGGGGCTTAAGTTTTTATATTGCCATGATGAGAATTTTTGTTTCATGATGCAGGTGATAAAAGTAAAATGATTAATGCAGTATGAAAAAAGTGAATATCGATAACTACCGAGTTACCTCCTGGCGAGGGTTTGGAATTTTGAGTCCACCGAACCGGACTTCTCCGTTTGGGTCTATTCTTCGGTTACATCAGTCGGTTCTAGAGATGGAGACCTTGATACTCGCTTCTCATGCCACTGTAGATTAGAGCATTGTTCCGGTCTTGGCTTGAAAGCAAATCGCTCTTCCTGCCCATTGATATGGAATTTAATTTCTCCGGCTCCGACATCAATGTGAGCATTTGTAGTGCTCAGGAAGGGTCTCCTAGGAATGAGAGGTGTCTTCATGTCTTCCTGCATGTTAAGTACTACAAAATCTAAGGGAACAAAAAAGTTTCGTATTTTTACCAGAATATTTTTAGCGATTCATGCAGGGTAGCGGACCAATTGGTTGGCTAGTTGCAAGCACATTGATGTTGGCGTGAGGGTTGAATAACTGAGCTTATCGAAGACCTTTTTGGGCATGACACTAACACTTGCTCCAAGATCACATAACGCATTCTCAAAGTTTTGGCTCCCGATTGAACAATCGATAGTGGGACATCATGGATCCTTCTTCTTGATAGGTGAAGTGTTTAGGATGGCCACACTACACTCCTCTGTTAACTTGATTACTTCGGTGGAAGGCAATGGTCTTTTGTTGTTGAGGATGTCTCTAGGATACTTCGCGTAGGTAGGTACATGTATGGCATCTAGCAATGGAATATTGATATATAACTTTTGAATTATCTCTATGAACTTACCAAACTGCTCATCCATTTTGGCTTTCCAATTTCTGCATGGAAATGGTAGGAAGGTCATGTCATGAAAATCTTGGTGTAACTCTTGCTCTTCGGGCCCAACTTCTTCAACTTCATCGGTTGTCTTCTCCTCTTCCTATAGTACCACTGGTGTCTTACTTGTCCTTGTCGGATATGGTGGATCACGAGTAGACTTACCACCTCTTGTGGTTATGGCGTTTACCTTCTCAAGGTTAGTGGCAAAAGGTAGAGCAGTAGCCAACTGGGTGAATTGTGATTCTATCTTTTTATTATAGCTAAGTTGGTCTTTTATGGCAGAAGAAAAACTATCCACTTTAGTATTTATGCTTTCTAGGACCTTATCATTAAAATCAAGCTTCTTAGAAATATTCTCATTAATCCTGGCTTGTTCTAAGATCAGGTCTCTCAAGGATGGTTGTTTAGGAGTATTATAGTAATTACCTAGGTACTTACCTTGGTAAGTTGACCATTGTTGTTGATTCCACCCCTGTCTCTGTTGTTGTGGAGCAGAATTGTTGATGACGATATTTGCATCCTCCTAATATTCAGGGAATGCTACCCCAAGTATTCTCCACATACATTTTGGGAATTAAAGGCATCTTGAATAGCCTGACAATCTTTCTTGTAATTGGCTCACTGTTCAAGCCAATTCAATAGTACGCCCATCTTGGTTGACAGTGCACACACCTTTTCTGGTACTTCTTCACTCTATTTGCATGATTGAATATTGTATTGAGACTACCCTTGATTAGAGGCTATCTTTTCCATAAGAGTTTTAGCTTTTCCAAGGGTGAGTGACATAAATGATCCTCTAGCAGTGGCATCAAGTTGTTCATGAGCTTTCTGAGTTAATCCATGGTAAAAGCCTTGCATGAGCAACCAATCTTCCATCCCATGATGAGGACAATCTAAAATATATTCTTGGAAATGTTCCCATGCTTCTAGAATGGTTTCTCCTTTCTACTGTTGGAAGTTTGAAATCTTTCCTCTTAAGGCATTGGTCTTGCCTACAGGGAAGAACTTTTCTATAAAAGCCTTTGAACACTTTGCCCACATGTTGATGTGATCTTTATTGATGTAGAACCACTGCTTCGCCCATCTCACAAGTGAGAATGGAAATAAGCGAAGTAGTATGATGTCTTGAGCAACATCCTTGATGACAACTGTGCTGCTAATCTCCAGAAAATTCTAAAGATGAGCGCTAGCGTCTTCATGTGCCTTTCCACTGAATGGGGTAGCTTGCACCATGTTGATGAAGCTTGGCTTGAGCTCAAACTCAAGGTTGATAGTTCTGAGTGTTGGTCCAGTGCGAATGTTCTCGATGCTTGGAGCAGAGAACTCACGCAGGGTCTTCTCAGCCATAGCTTCAAAAACTGGTGTTAAGCTTCCTCTTATTTTGGTTGATTTGATTTTGATTGATGGAAAGTAGTTGGTGAATCACAACCAAGTCTGCAATATCCTATATAAGATATGAACAAAGACAAACAAGGGTAAGCCTACTAAAGTAGACGTTATGATTTCATCAATAAGTATTTATTTGGTCAATTCTCTTTAGCCATGTGCCCCTCCCCGGCAACGGCGCCAGAAATGCTTGTTGATATTTCTTAGCATCACTCTTTACTAAGTTGTCATCCCTAGCATGATACCAGAAATGCATTGTTGGTAATTATTGAGAACACTTGTAAATTTATATGTATACTAAGTAATACACAAGCGCAAGATGAACACTAATTCAATCACTAGGAGAATACCAAAGGGCAAGAGACAACCAATTTTTCTCCCGACGTTCACGTGCTTGCCAGCACATAGTCCCTGTTGTGTCGACCAACACTTGATGGTTCGATGTCTAATAGGTATCACACACCTAGCCCCCCACAAGAGGCACCGTAAGAACCTACCCACAAGTGAGGTAGCTCAATGACACGAGCAATTAACTAGAGTTGCCTTTGGCGCTCTGTCGGGGAAGGCACAAGACCCCTCACAAGCAACCGATCGAGGCTGGAGACAATCACCAACTCTGCTCAACGATCCTCCAATCACCGGGCCATCTAGGTGTTGGCAAACACCAAGAGTAACAAGCTCACAACCAGCCCAAATCACCCAACTACTGCCACAAGATGATGCGACTCTATGCAATGCACTAGAGGCTCTCCAATCTCACTCAAGATGATGAAATCAAGTGAACAAGTGAGTGGAGTGTGTTGCTCAACTTCCAAAGGGTGTGCACAAGTGTATGAGGTGCTAAGAGAGTGGTCAAGGCCGGCCACACTCTTTATTTATAGCCACACAAGCAAATAGAGCCATTACCCCTTGGACTTGCTTTCTGCGAGTGCACCAGATAGGGCGGTGCGGTCACTGGACAAGGGGTGACGGTGCCCCAATGGGTTGAATTCCAACGGTCGACCAATGGCTAGTTGGTCACCGAACAGGGTGACGGTGTCATCAGACAGGGGGTGGTGGTGCCACCCTAGCCGAGCCCCAAAAACACCCCTCTTTGGATAATTAGGGCGGTGGAATGCCACCCCATGGCGGTGACCAGGGCGGTGCCCTCTCAGCCCTAACTCCAGCAAGTCCCAGCCTTAGTTAAAGAGCGGTGGTGGCACTAGACAGCCAGTGATGGTGCACTGCCATGCCAGGGTTGGTGCACACAATCACGTCCGGTGACCACCCCAACGCTGTTGCTCTCTGCCATGTCTAGCCTATCACTGGATAGGCTAGGGTGTTGCACCGCCGCACCCAGGGCGGTGACCACCCCAAACTAGCTGCTCTCGGCCTTGGCTAGCTAGTGAAAGGTCCTTGTTTTGTTTTGGTAATTGAGTGACAACCTAGGTGGACTAATTATGTTTATGTGAGATACACAGGTGATTAATCCATAGATACATGTGTGTGAGCAACATATGCCATGAAGGTGGAATTGGCTCGGAGATGTTGCAAGGCTCACACATGTGATGATGAAGGAGCTCATTGCACATGAGACATGACATTGAGTCATGTGATCAAGGTGGAGAAGATCAAGACATGACATGGCTTGATGGACCGGTTGCAAGTGTGAAGGGCAAGTTGGAGGCTTTGGAGCGATGGACCACGTGGCGGTGAAGCTTGAGCAAGACTTGGTGCCAATGGATGAAGGCAACGGTGAAAAGCAAGTGAAGTCAAGATCGATGAACCAATATGATCACATGATGATATGAAGTGGATCATATTATTGTTGATCATGTTGGTGCATGTGTTGCATCGACATTGAAGGAGATGGAATGGAATGCACAAGGCAAAGGTATAACCTTGGGTATTTCATTTCACCGGTCATAGGTGTGTAGAGAAGTTGATGACCGGGTTTAGGATAGATGGCCATAATATCAAGAGGGGCAAACTTGTTTGCATATCAGTCATCTAGTGCCACTCGAGTGATGTAACTTTGCATCGTCGCTAGGATCGAGTGGCGTGGCAAGTTGAGTGGCTAATCCTTTGGAAAATGATTGTGAAAATGCTAACACACATGCACATGGTGGTGTACACTTGGTGGTGTTGGCACATTTGCAAAGGAGAAGAAGTTGGTGAAGAAAAGGAGTTGAATGCGCTGGTCACGGGGTGATCGGACGCGTCCGACATGGGGACCGGATGCTTCCGGTATTTCCTGACATGACCAGACGCGTCCGGTATTCTATCTAGGCATGGGCAGAATTACCAAGGTGACCAGACTCTGGCTTGTAGTAGTGACCGAACGCTAGGAAATCACTATTTAGTGTCAGGTCATGGTGACATGGAGTGCAGGTGTTGGTCCAGAGAGGATCGGACGTAGGGGCACGTCCAATCAGCCACACCGGATGCGTTCGGTTGGAGTTGAGCAGCTCTGGGAGCTCTCTGGACTCGACCGGATGCTGCTCATCCTACATCCGGTCGGTCACACCAGACGCGTCCGGTCAGAGTTGAGCAGCTCTGGGAGCTCTCTGGACTCAACCGGACACTGCCCATCCTGCGTACGGTCAGCACAATGGATGCGTCTGATGCGTCATGTCAGAGAGGGACGTTGGGCGGCAATGGATAGTTTGAACAGGACACATGGCGGTTCAGCTGCGACTGAACGTAGCGACCGGACTTGTCCGGTCACCACACTAGACGCATCCATTGCACACGACCTGTGCGTCCGGTCGTCCTGAGTTTTGCCCAGTGAAGGGGTAACGACTAGTTTAGCCTGTGGTGCTATAAATAGAAGGGGGTCTCGGGCATGGCTGTTGTTGAGCACCTTGGGGGACTTTGTGTCCATGCTTGAGAGTGCTTAGAAGCCCTCCATCTCACATATGCTTGATAGTGATCATTCGATTGTGTGAGTGAGCGATTCTAGTGCGATTGCATAGTGAGGTTGCATCGAGTGGCACTAGGTGGTCGTCTTGCAAGCCGGTGGTGCTTGTTACTCTTGGAGGTTGCCACCTCCTAGACGGCTTGGTGGTGGTCTCCGTCGAAGCCAGCAAGAAGCTTGTGCGGTGCTCCAGAGAAGAGCTTTGTGAGGGGTCTTGTGCTCGACCCGCGGGGGCCATGAAGAGCAACTCTAGTTGAGCGTGTCATTGAGCTACCCTCACTCTCGAGGTTGGTTCTTGCGGTGCCTAACATGTGGGCTTGGCGGGTGATGCCAATTAGCTACCGAACCACCAAGTGAGCGGTCGACACAATGGGGACGTAGTGTGTTGGCAAGCACATGAACCTCGGGAGAAAATCACCATGTCAACATTGTTCTTCCTGTTGGTTTGCAATCCCCTTACACAAGCTTGTAATTACTTTCATATACATTGTGCTTGTGTAGTTGCTTTTGTAATTAGTTAGCTTGTGTAGCTCACTAGTTACCTTCTTGCTTGTGTAGCTTAGGAGTAGCTCCCTTGTGTGCCTAATTTGGTTTGTAACCTTGTTAGTCACATTGCTTAGTTTGTGTAGCTAAGTGTTTGCGCTCTCTAATTTGGCATTGGTTGCCTTGTTATTGAGCATTGCTAGTGAGCTTAGGAGCTTTGTGCTTTTGCTTACTAGAATTGTGTAGGAGCTCCCCGGTGTGCAAAATACTAGTGGCATAGGTTTGTGTGACCTTCCTCCTAGAATTGGATAGGTGAGCTCTAGCTAGTTCAGCACCTTTGTTGACTAATTAGGATCTTTATAAGGTGTTTGTGAACTTTGATTGAGGGGTGTAGTCTTGGCTAGTCCGATAGTTTTAATTCCACATTTGTTTTGGTTAGCCAGCATGATTAAATTTAGAAATGACTATTCATCCCCTCTAGTCGTCATCTCGACCCTACTGATCGATCACCGGATAGGCCGAGATGGTGCACGCACACCCATGATAGTGACCACCCCAAGGCAAAAACCTCCATTAGCCGCGTTTTTGATTCTCGATTCGATCCACAAGCAGTCGAACACTACTTTGCAAGTGATGCAAACTCTCAAAGTGTTTTCTCAAAAACATGTTAGAGCCAAGTTAACATTTCTCAAAACATTTTCCATAAATATTTTCACTTGCTCTCCGATGTGCACTAGGCCTAAATGCAATGCAAGTCCAACACCTAGTGGCACTAGATGACCGAATTGTCTAGTTAAGAACCCCTCTTAATAGTATGGCCTTCTATCCTAAATGTGATCACACTCTCTATAGTGTCTTGATCACTAAAACAAAATCCCTAATTATACATTTGCCTTGATCTCCATAGGGTTTTGTTTTTCTCTTTCTTCTTTTGCAAGTTGAGCACTTGATCATCATCACATGTGACCATCTCATCATTTCATGTGATCAACATCACCATTTGAGTGCCACCATGCTCCTCACTTGTATTGCACCAACCTAGCTCATATCATCACTCATGACAAAGGTTAGTGCTTAGGTTTCATCAATTATCCAAAACCAAACTAGGGCTTTCAGAGGCGTAGTCTTAGTCCGACTCATTGGTGTGACCGAGATGCGAGAGGTAGATTTAGTAGCATTGTGTTTTTCCTTGACCTTTTTTTGCTTAGGTTAGGGTGGTGTTCACCCCTCCTCCTAGAATAGGGCCATCAAAATGCACAGTGCCATAGTTCTCCCACCATGAAACCTCCTGCATGAAGATGAGAGATCAAGAAAACTTCATGAAGTCTTCAAGCCCTGTCGGCATCACCCGTCATTGGCCCCACCCGAGCAAGTGCGACCAGGCTCGTGCTCCATCGTTGGTGGTGTCTAACAAACTTGTTCCCAGCCCCTCCAAAGTCACGCGTTCGAAGGCTCACCTCATAGGGTTCTAGATCCATGATAGGAACTGTAACACCCCGAGTGTTAGTCATGAGTTAAGCAGCGAAATTGTAAGTAAGTAGGATATGTCAAGCAATGATTATGATCTCTAGTTCATAATCTAGAAGTAATGATGAAGGTATTGAGGTCAAACCTATGAAAATGAGCTCCAACTTGGACTCAGACAATACACTTTGCTTACATGTGGACCCTGGTTAAGATTAGGCATGAGCAACATTAAACATGCTTATTTTATGAACATTACATCAACATGCATCCATCTTGACCAATGGAAAAGCTTCTTAAAGTTTGGAATCAAGAAGTCACATGAAATGATAAGTTATAACCTTGATTGAATTGCTTTATTAAGTAAATGGGAATACGAGATCTCGACCAAACCTTGATACCTTGCCCAAATGACTCTACTTGAACTCTACAACAAAAGTCATGAAGGGTTCGTATTGAGCAAATGTCAAGAAAATGCCTCAATTGGTTGAAAACCCTAATTCTAGGGTTTAACGAGGTGCTGCTTTGACCAAGATGAATAAATGGTTTATGTACCAGATATGAAGTTTGACCTTTAATAAAAGTTGAAGTTTGAGTGGAGTACAACAAACTTTATTTTGGACCAAGACCTGATTCAACTCCTAAGTGGCTCAAACAGTGGTCTCATGTTTGAATCAGCTGCTGTTTCTGGGCTCTAAATAATTCTAAGTCCAGAATTCATCGTCATTGACATTGGCGTTTCACGTTCTTGGATTTTTGTTAAGAAACTCAAGTTGAGACAAAAGTAAAAGTTGGAATATATGTTTCGGAGAAGGACATACAAAAAGTTGGAATCAATTTGACCACATTTTGACCAAGTAATTCGAGCTCAAGCAGAGAAAGGCTTAATCCTTGATTAGTCGCTGACAATATCAACTTTGGGCTTAATTAGGTGCTAATGGAGAGCTCTAATGTCTAGGCTTCCTTAACAAGTTTTGTAGATCATTAGGTGGGCTTCAACTTTTCTTTTGGGCCCAAGGTCCAAATCGGCATGTAGCCAGCCCAAAATTGGCTCCCACCTTACCCACGTCGTTGCCCGCCACTTGCTCGGTAAAATGCGCCAATGGGCAACGCATGTCCGGGATGTGGCCTACATACCTGAGCTGAGCGCCCCACCTTGTTGCCACGCGTCCTTGTGCCCCTGCATCGACACGGAGAGCCAGACACATTCCCCTTCACTCGCCCTCGCCCTCCCTTACGCTCTCCCTCTCGCGCTGCTGCTCCTTGCGGGCGCGGTTGCCATTGCTGTAATGGCCAGCGAGCAGAGCCCTACCACCGCTGCTCCCTTCCATCTCCGAGCTCCCTCGCGTCCCATCGTGTGCACCACTTCCTTCGCCTCAGTGCGCTCCATCTCTTGCGCATGCTCACCCTTGCCTCTGTCGCGTCGCCTCGCCGCTGCCACAGTCGGCCGCGCACGAACGCCACCATGGCCGAGGCGGGCCGAGCTCGCCACTGCCATGGCTAGGCCACTCTAGGCCTGCTTTGCCCCAGTCGACTACCGCTACGCCTCCACCGCCACATGCCACCCCTCCTACGCCCCTTTACTAGCCACCATGGCCGCCGTAGCACCGTCGCCGGAGCAGCTGTTGCTGCAGCTACAGGCGCACGTGGCCAGGCCATGTCGGGCCACCGCGGGGTGAGCTGCGGGCTCCTCTCAGTGCATGCGAGCATCCTGCTGCTCCCTGCCGCTGCCGGCCACCGCTCGCCAAGGCCGACTTACCCCGAGCCATCCTCGCCGGCCGTTGGGCCATTGCTGCCATGGTCGCGCCACCTAGGACCATCTCTGGCCGAGTCGAGGCCACCCACAGGTGTGCTCTGGCCCCATGGCACTCCGCCACCGCTGCTCGCTGCCGGAGGACGACCACCTCGCCGAAATTCGAGACGCCGTCGGCCTCCTCTGTTCTGATCGCGTGAAGGACCTCACGCAGGAATTCGATGAAAGGGAAGGGCCAAACTATGAATCTCGTGACTCAGTGGAATAGTGCATAGAAGGACTGCTTTGCTAGAATTTATTTTCGTGGAAGTTCGGGGTCATCAGTGCAAATCTATTTTTCTTTTATGGCTGAAACATTGGAAAATCATAATAAATTGTAGAAAAATCATAAAATAGCAAATAAGGACTTTTTGAAATTATCTTGAGTATATCTACACAGTAGAATTATAATATGATATGTGTTAGTAGAAAGTTTCTGATGTTTTTGTTTATTCTTATAAAGTGCTTTTAAAAATGCTTTTAAGTTGGATAGATGCATATCTTGAGTTATAGAAGTTCAAAAATAGTAATTCTAGTTGTGTTAATATTGGGATGACATGCTACACCTAATAAAATTATTAAACATGCTATTTGTGTACTGTTTTTGTCATGTTTTGATTTAATCTTGTTAAATAGACAATTTTAGCTTGTTTTCCTTGTTATTCTCATATCTCAAATTGTGTGCACCAATTGTAGTAAAATTTTTATGGTAGGCTACTGATGCTATATGTGTGCTGTGGTAAAAATTTCATGTTCATTAGATGCAGTATGATTGATTTATTGATTTAACTTTTTTATTGCTTGATAAATGGTTTTAAATAAGTTATAATTTTTATGAAGATGCAAAAATGGAAAAGGTGGTTCCATTACCTTGGTATGATGTTGTTGTCTCATATTGATACATAATATGGCCATGTGTTTACAGAAAATAGTGTGTTTTAGATTTATCTTGCTCTCACATGTTTTCTTGCATTAGCAATTTATCGTTTTTTTAGTAATTAAATTATAGAACCTGAGCATGTGATATTTGTGCAGTAATCATGTTTGGTCATCATCTTCCTCTCATAAAAATCTCAGCCGCAAACTAGTTGTTCTCATATGGCACTAAAAATAGCATATATGTTGCATTATATACATAGAGGATGAAAGTTTGCTAATAGATCTATGTAGTTATTGTCCTATGATGCTTCTCATAGCTATTAGTAGTTCCTATGATTGTTTGAATATGGTTACAAGCTGTTTAGAGTAGCATGCATTTCAAGAACATGTTACTTTGTAGCAACTAAATAAGAGATGAATGTGGTATGCCTCAGCTATCTAGACTGTAGGTACAGTTTTGGTTGTGCAATTAGTTTCATGATGCAAATGATATTTTTGTGATTATGGTGATTACCAAAGTTGTAGATAACTTCATAATCTAGCTTGTGTTAAATTTTCATGACCATAGGCCTGATATTTAGGAGCTATAGATTTTATAATTTCCCTATCAGGTTTTGCAAGCTCTCTGTATAGATCTGAATGATTGTGTTGTTTGACTTAGCTAGGCTTCGAATCATATCTTAGGAGATAATAGAAGAAGTGTAGTGCTTTCTATGAGATTTCCAAATTGTTAAATATCACCCCTTTTGGTGGTCTAAATCTCCAGTTATGATCTTGTGAAGTGGAGTGACAGATTCTGTCCTAATCTAGATAGAGATGTCTTCTTTATGATGTTTGACCTGGCTAACTTTGAAATTAGCTTGTGGTGTTTATAACCAAGTTGTACATGATTCTCTAAGCTTTCTAAAAAGTCTAGAACCACCTTGTTGTGAAAGCTAGAACTTAACTTATTGTTGTCTGAAGTTGCAAGTCAGATTCTGTCCATGTTTTGGACAGAATTGGACATAATTGTTGCTTTATGTGTTTAAGGCCAAATAACTATTGAACGACCTAAAGATGATAATAATAAAGTTGTAGATAGCTTAATAATATTTCTATAAAGTTAAGGATCATGCTTGTTAGATGATTAGAACTCCAGTTATATATTTATGAAGTTAATGTCAGTTTTCTGCCCTTATCGGTATAGACCTGAGATATTGGCATATTTGAACATGTTAGCCTATGAGTTAGCTTTTGGAATGAATAACAAAGTTGTAGACAATTTCATTAGCTTTCTATAAAGTCTAAGATCACTTTTATTGAATGATTTTAACTCCAGTTATGGTTGAAACACGTGACTGTTGTACTGATGTCCAAATTCTGTGTATGCACTTAAGTTGATTACCCATTCTTGATGTTGCTGGTGCATGGTCTAAATTATGTAGCCCTAGTTACTTAGTTGAATGACTTGCTCTCTACTCCTTAAATCAATATGATGTGACCATTCTTCATATTCATACACTTGCAACTTACATCTCATCTAGGTACACTAGATAAACCACGTGAAAGACGTGATGTTGGAGCCGAACCCGAAGATGGAGTTTGGTGAAACCAAAAGACGGAAGGACTAAGCAAGTGCTGAGATGAGAGATGCTCTCCAAGCAAGTGTCATCTGACAGACACTAACCTAATGTTGGATCCCAGGGAAGCCCGAAGCATTCTAAGCCTGCTATGTTTTTACAAATATCACTGGAGTACTTTATGTTTGATGCATTAGGTTATAAGAGTTGATTGGAACCACTTGATGCATAAAACTACCTTGTCCAGAAATATACCTTGAACCCTATGTAGGTCTAGGATCGAAGGTATGCTTAGCAATGCTTAGACCAGTAGAAGTCGGGTGATTTCCTGTCAGGCTAGCTCCACCTATAAAGCCTTGCGTACTCCTTGGAGTCACTTTATTTCTGGTTTATGATGGGTAAGCCTAGCTGAGTACATTTGAGTACTCAGGGTTTATCCCACCATGTTGTAGGTGAAGTTCTCGGCCTACTGAAGATGGTGCTAACCGTCGGTGGGCTCGGTGACTCTATATTTATTTCTCACCTATATGCTTTTATCAGAGGATGTCACTTATGCTAGCAATGTATTTGGAACTTATATTATTGTAATTATTTGAAAGCTATGTTGTTTTCACCAATCGGTTTTGAAACCCAAACTTGTATTATTATTTATGAACTCATTGTAAATGTTATTTCCGTTGCAACTCTGTGTATGTGATGTGTATTTGCTTAATCACTCGATCTTGGTTATGATGTTGATTTACCGAGGATGTCACTTACCGAGGACTACCGAGTTTATATAAGTGAAAGTATGCGCACGTCAATGTGTTAAACGGGGACAGCCATACTTGATCTTGTATAAATTAGGCGGTTCTGTCATAGGAACAAGATCCTAGAGCACCCCGCTAGCCCGTTTGCCACCCTAGAGTGTCTGCTTAACGCAGTCACCTCTAGAGGGGGCGGTTGTGGTCCCCGAAGATGAAGATACTTGCGGTGTGAGGGAGCAGTTGGGAGCTAGGAGTCAAAGGTCCAATGTACCTTCGGATGCCCTAGGAATTTCCCTTGTAATGCCCACCTATTTGTAATTCCATTGCACCTGCTGACATGAGCTTTAAATATGGGCATGTGCGACTATAGGGATGACGATTTAATGGCCACTTACTCCTGCATTTATTTTCTCCTCACTCCTCACTTTGCCCTCGTCTTGCCTTTGCTCTCTCTCTTCCTCCTATGAGGCACCCTCGACTTGCACCTTTGCCGACCTCGTGTCGAGGGTTTAGAGGTAGAGCGAAACCCCCACATAAGGAGATTCAAGGACTCAATAGTCTAGGTTTTAGACGAGTTTGGTAGCCCTCAGTTTTAGGTTCAAACTTTAGGTTTCTTTGAATCCATCATAGTTTGAGTATTTATATCAATGGCCAAACTGATTTGGCCATGGCATGGATGATCTGGCATGTCACCTATACTCGTAGCTCTACCAATCTGATACTCAATTAGGTTGGTCGATAAAATTGAAAGATATTAGTTCAGTCATTTGTGAAATTATAACTCAATCACTAACTTAGAGTTTTCTCTGACGTGAAAGTATTGCACTAGGTAGGAACTTCGCTTCACTTGGAACAGATTTGGAGCTCGAATTCAGTGAGCACTTGCATCAAGTTGAAATTAACATTTACTAGGATGACTTTTGTTACTTGCGTAGATTTACTCATACAATTACATCAAGTTGAAGGTGTACAATTGCATCAAGTTGAAGGTGAAACTTAGTAGGATGACTTTTATTACTAGACCTTATTAGGTGCCTAAGAGGTATAACTAACTCGTTATCTAAAAATGGCATATTTCCAATAAACTAATATGGTGCAATAGATATTAGGTGCTTAAGTAAGTTTATATACTAGCTATTCACTTCAGTTGTTCTGAAATTTGTTTTGGTTGGTTGGTGACTTGTACAATGTGTGAGGTTCCAAAGATGCCGATTTGTTTCGAAGATTGTTTTGGTTGGTTAGTGACTTGTTTGTCTTTATTTGTTTCCAACCTTACCAATGGTCTATAAAATACAGTTGTTGACGCTAAAAATGATGATGCACATAAAATACATGCGCTTAACAATGATGGTGTTACATAGACTTAGCATAGTTAGTAAAGCTACGGTGGTTTAGGGACTCTATAATGTTTTCAATAGCACAGTGGACAATGATAATTAAAAACCTTTACAATATTTTTAATAATCTTATCACATAATCATGACATAGATTATAGAAACATTACATTAGGGTGCAAGAAAAAAATACTATGGTCTATAGTGTTTGTCTAATAAGTTAATACTAGCAAATATACCTGTGTGTTGCAATGGGAGTCCTTTTTCTTGAGAATCCAAGAACGGAAGCGGGGCTTAGGATTTGTTTGGTTTATAACCACAATTTGCCACGTCGTAAGTTAGTCATGCCATAGTTTTTAATGTAATTGTGTGGTTCACTGTCATAACTATGATGTGCCACACTTTCTTAGCACTGTTTCCACATGTTATAGTCTTATTTTCTTGCCAAACTTTGCCGCAAGTGTAGCTTTTATTTTGCTCGCCGCACTTTGATCATGTTTGGCTCGGCTTGTGCATGCCCACCGTGAAGTGCATCTGTGCCGTGAGTCGCGGTACCAAAAAACAGGACTCTAGTTCAAATCCCATGGCCCGTGGCCTGAAGCCAGGAGAAAATCACTGCAACCATAACGTGTTTGCATGATTGTCGCATTCTACAACTGAGAATCTACTTTTAAGCAGTTTCAAACAGGATATATCCGTGGCAACCAAACTACGGCACCAACCAAGCCTAAAAGTATCTTCGTGTCAAGATTCTTTATTGAACTATAATGCAATTTAGTTACTGTAGTGCACATTCAAGATGATCATCAAGCACTTCAAAATTACTTTGACCTAATCATTTATAACATTTCATCTTGTCCTGTTCCACGGCTGAACTTAGAAAAAAAGGAAATCAAGTATTTATGTATCAACCTGGATTTCTCGAATCAATGCAGCTCAAAGGAGAATCAAATATAAAACACCTTGTTTTATATCATATAAAGCATATGGTGCCTCGGTGTGTGGTCTCTCTTCTATTATTGGAGACCTGGGTTCAGATCTTGTGGCATGAAGTTTTAGGCGTATTTTTCACATGCTAGTTGTTTTTGTCGCTGGGACTACCAAGTTCTGAGGAGTGGACGTGCTGAAAGACGGAACACATGCGAGCTGCCATAAAAATACGGACGGAAACCGAACTGGAAAAGGAATTTGAACCCGGACTGAAAAAGGAATCCAGAGGAGGCAGAAAAAAAAGTACAGCAAAAATTTTGCCTCTTTATTATTAGGTATAGATTTAATTTGTCGAGACGTGTATTATGAAGAAGAAGAAGTCTATTTCCATCCAAAGGATGTAGAAGTACAAATTATGTATTTTGTTGTTTATTGCGATAATAATAGACAGATAATGTTGTTATTTTAAATAATCTTTACATAAAGTAACATTATTACACAAATCTGCACTATATACTTCACTATTGCACAAATCTGTAATATATATTTTACAATCGCTCTGGTTTCTACACAAATCTGCACTATCTACTTCACTATAGCTCTGCTTTCTAGACTCCGTCCTCTATATCCTAGTTGTGTCCTCTCATGCTTCTGAATATATTTCACCTATGCATTATGGTCACATCCATTCTTTGTATCACTGTTATTTTTGTACACGAGATCCCATAATTGGTTCCTTAAATATATGCTAAAGTTTGGCATTTTATTGAGTATTTTGATTTTAATTTCTAGTAAGCTAAACTTTTATCTTTCATGATTTGTTACATTTGGTGAAGTGAAAGTTGCACACCATGAGTAGGCTGCTCTAGTAAGTACATTTTTTTATTCAAATGATAATGGTTAACCAACAAATATTATCCAAAAAGAAGCTTACTCTCATTGTATCAAAAGTCATAAGAGTTTAATGTAACATTCAAGTGTAACCTTTGCTCAAGCAATTGTGATCCTCTTTGCTTTATAGTTGTAAAAGCCAAGGATAACCACTACTTTATTTGTAATAATATTACCATTGGATTTATGACAACTAGCAGTACGTAACTTCAACAAATAATATATAAAACCAAATGATTCTAGAAAGCTTTGGAACTTTAAGGAATACGTTCTATTTTTATTAGGTGCAATTAATTGCATGTATTTTAGTAATATTATAAATGCAAATATTGACATAAGTAGAACATTACTTGGGGCGCCCTGCCTTGACCATTTGGCTGACCCTATAACAAAAAATTTCTTGCTTCATTGAAAGACGAAACTGAATAAACTTTTTTATGTGTAAACAATAAGATTCTTGCGCAATTGAGAATAAATCAAAACACGAATGCCATCAGGCATTTTTGAAGACTTCTGTTCCGCCTGAGACAACACTTTGTTTCATGTAGCATAGATTGCCGATAGAAGGTAGAAACAATAAAAAAAGAAGCTATATATGAAGATAGCACTATATAATTAATCAACAAAATAAGTTACTTAATAGCAGAGGAAAAAACTCTAAACTAAAGTTGACAATACTAGCTAATAATGTGAGAACTTTGTTTTAGTACTCGAACTGCTGAAGTTTTAAGCAAAAACTCTATAATAGTATGTATCAAGCTACCTGCCTTGTTTTAGATTTCAGAACTCAAGCCCCAGCAAGTATCAAAAAAAAAATTCCAAACTAATAATACCTCACACTACTACAGGAAAGTAGCTTACCTTTCACAAGTAGTCCTTAGCTTTGGTTAGCATAGCCATAAGCTATATATATATATATATATATATATATATATATATATATATATATATATATATATATATATATATATATATATATATATGAACTAAATACGTGCAATAAGTTCTATTACTATATAATTTAGTTATCATATAAAAAAAAACTAGCTTAAAGGGTCCTTACTGTCTAATTTATAGAGACGGCCCTGGCATTGTCTTAGGACTAATTATATAACATTGGTCGCGATTAAGACTCGTAACTCCATCAGAAGTAATAAATTAGATTAGATAAATACAAGTTCGATTCCCTAATTCACCGGAGTTCAACAGGTTAGACCGGATACAGGATATAGCAAGCCAAATTAATATACCAACCTACAAAATGTGAAACAAAAATTTTCCTGCATCAGATTCATGGAAATGTTGGTCATTCGACAAGTGTTACTTTACAATCAAGACTTGGCACCGCAGATCGATAACATTCTAGTATAGAGGTATAAACTTTCTTAGTGAAGAGAAATGAGGCTCCTTCTCCTTGTCTCTATGATATAGAAGGACAAGGGACAAGATTTGCTCCAAATGCAACAAAAAAGAAAAATGAAACTATTGTGGACTTGGTAAAATTCAGGTGCGTGAGTTTTATTTTCCTTTCAGTCGACGGTTATTGTATATATTTTATACTAAAATTACAGCTTTAGTCTGTTGCAATTTATGTAGACATAACCTATAATTTTCGGTTCGGAAAATAAAAAAAACCATTAGATAAAACCACAAATCCAACAAAATCTGTTCTGTATTGGCACAAAGACAATTAACAATTCATAATTGTTTCTATATTGTGACAAAGACAAAAAAAAATTGATATGTTATGCTACAAAAAGACGAATAACAATTCATAAAAGTAACAATTTACTTGTATACTCATCCAAACTAGTTGATTGTACAAGAGTGTTGCCTAAGATCATTAGAAATATAGATGTGGAAAACCAAACTAGGTACGTTACTATGTGGAACTATTTGTGGAATGTTCGGGTTCATCCATGCATTCATCCAGTCAACCCATCAATAAGCAAAAGAACACAGCCAGCTGTAACGAGAGTACCCAAAGGACATATAGTGAGCATTAATTCTTCTGTGCTGTGGGTGGTCATGTTTCAATTATTTCAAATGTTTCAAGGGTATGTTGCAGTTGAATCATATGGATGTTGCAAAAGTGGATCGGGATGTTGGACATGTTGCATATGTTGCAATTGTTTTCAGAGGCATGTTGCAATAGCATGTTTCGAGTGTTTTAGATGTTTTAGAGGTATGTTTCGTGTGTTTTTCGGACACATGTTGCAATTGTGTTTATCTGGATGTTGCATATGTTTCACACATATGTTGCATGTGTTTTATTCGGATGTTGCGTATGGGTTGCAATGGTTTTCAACTGTGTTTCAGGTGTTTTTTTTCAAGTGTTGCATAAGCATGTTTCAAGTGTTTCAACTGCCTTCAGATGTATATTGCAACCGTTGTATTTCAATGTTTCAAAAGTAGATCTGGTGTTGCATCTCTCCTCCCTCCCACCTTCTGTTGCATTGTCTCTCCCGGAGCCAGCAGGGCATCCATACGAGCGAGGGATGGGCGATGGGCCCAGGACGAGGAAGCTGCGTGTGTCGGGTGCAAGTGAGGGAGCTCCATACGGACGGACGCTACCTCCGGAGCGGGATGGGCACTGGGCGGAGGGGGCTGCGTACATCGCGGTTTGGGAGCAAGCACTACTGGATTCAGGTTCTTTGCCGAGTGCCTGAGGCACTCGGCAAAGGTCAGATTGCACTCGGCAAAGAACACACGGCAAAAAATTGATCGGCAAAGCCCTCTTTGCCGAGTGTATTTTATCGGGCACTCGGCAAAGAAAAGCTATCGTCACGGCGCCGGTTTCGTTGACGGTCACTTTGCCGAGTGCCAACCTTGTAAACACTCGGCAAAGATTTTTTTTATTTTTTTTAAAAAAAATTCTTTGCCGAGTGCCAACCAGTGAGGCGCTCGGCAAAGATTTTTATTTTTTTTAAAAAAAATCTTTGCCGAGTGCCAACCCGTGAGGCACTCGGCAAAGAGCTTTTATTTTTTTTTGAAAATTTTCTTTGCCGAGTGCCAACCCGCCAGGCGCTCGGCAAAGATTTTTTATTTTTTTAAAAAAAATTTCTTTGCCGAGTGCCAACCCGAAAGACACTCAAGAAAGAGCTTTTATTTTTTTTTGAAAATTTTCTTTGCCGAAAAGCAACCCGTGAGGCACTTCGGCAAAAGATTTTTATTTTTTTTAAAAAATCTTTGCGAGTGCCGACCAGAGGCGCTCGGCAAAGATTTTTTATTTTTTTTATACGTGGCAAACCAACCACTAGCTGACATATAGCACTGTAAATTGTATTTTTGATATATTAGTGCTCACGAAAAAACAATACATGCGATAAACATATAAGATACATATGCAAGAGACCAGGTCCACTTAATTCGAAAGGGTAATAAATGGTAGCAAAATGTACCAATAACAACATGATCACCCCATGAGTCCAATGGCTGATTAGATACACACACACGACTTGAAGCTCAAACGAAATAAAATGTTTTGAAAAACCAGTTACAACCAAGAGACTGAACTAGCTACATTATATATTGCCAATTCTACACTTGAAATGATACTAGAATAAAATCGCATACACAAAAGAAACCATATTTGATGCGCCACAAAGAGACAATGGATCCATTAATCGATAGCCATATATAGGGCCCAACATCACTCAATAATCAATACCAAAAAGTTTGATCGCACAAAATAAGCTTAGATAAACGTTACATGAGGAGAAACAAAAAGTTTCAGGTACTCTACATGGAAACTTCAAATAAAATAATAGGATTCTAAGGATGGGCAATTGATGACCAGCAGCATGAAGTTATAATCTGAAAAAGTTCTACAAAAATGGAGTCAATTGGATATTATGATTAGTAGTTTGGGAGAGTTTTCTAGTTATGTCAATTAGCAATTTCTAATGCATCTGCAGAAATTTGATTATTCTTTAAAGCCAAACAATCAGTTAAACGTGTCTCATGCAAAATCACGATCTTAACAAAATAAAGTAAAATCACAATGGACAAAAAATTGTCCCTAAGTTAAACTTTCAGCTTTTTATGCAAAAAATTCAAGGTAAATCTGATAATTTTTGTGGAGTTCAAGACCATGGGTGCTTCAAAGAGAATCGCGAAAGTTTAACATGGTTGGGACGTTAGGTGTCAACAGATAACTCAGTTTTCTCATTGTTAATCATATTTGTGTGATAACTAGTTTGATGCTTTGATGTTCTATAAAACCAAGGAAAGGTTTGTGATCTTTGTTTTCTCAATAAACATGAGCAGCGTTAATTAGGATAGGTTCTTCGACATCAAACGCGGGGTGAATAACAGTAAGTACATGGTTAGAAAGGATGCATGGTACCTTATAGTTGAATGTGTAATCTTAATGTTCTATATGTTGTGACGCTCGAATCGCAAATCGCAGGAGGTCAGGTTTGGTACAACCGCAATTGCCAAACTATTGCCCTTCTTTTCAACAATAAATTGCTTATCACTTTGAACCTTTAATATGCAAAACAAATGATAAGGTGGGTAGCTAGTGAATGATCAGCTGAAAGTGGCACTTGAAAGAAGGAAGGCCTTATGACTTTCCCTGTACAATCAGCCAGTGAGCCATGATTTATTGGACTACTACCAAGACAACCGTCAATTGAAATGGCAAATTAGAAAGTTAGAAAACAAACATTCAGATATTGGATAGATGGAAAGGAGGTAAATGTAAGGAAACAAAGAAAAAAGCAAAGTGGCATTTTATTTTAATGATTTTGTTTGCGTAACCCTATACGTCACTATTCGGCATCATAATCTAGAAGTATGGGTTAAGTGTAGAAAATACTGAACCTAGACTTACGTCTGTGATTGACATCCTGCAAGATAGGTGGCTTTTCCTATTTTTTAGATGGTACAACTGAACTGACACTAACATGTACTCAGTTCCAAAGATATACACGAAGGCAATGCCATGAAAATGTAAAGTAATACTTAGAGCAATCAGATTTCAGAGTCAATTAGCCCAAATGAATGCATCAAGCATATACATAGGAAGGGCATACCTGAATTAATAAAATGGTAATAGTGCAATAGTATATAAATGTCGAATAGGCACATGGGTACGTGCTTTGAAGAAAAAATAGTACACCGCAAAAGAGATTGTGTAGCAAAAAAAAAAAAATGGATTTGTACCTTCATCTTAGCATCGTGATTGGGGAACGCCGCTTGAATGCACACTGATTAATGGATCTGTAGAAAATCATGATGAGATAAATGATAAGGACAATAACATGGATGCTTGTTATCTCTGCATTATTAATTACGCGGCGCCACACGAAGGTCAAAGAAAGACCAGTAGAAACACATCTGTGACCAACTCAGATCCCTCCAAAGATGGTCATAACGAAATGCATCAAAATAGATATGCATGACAATAGTAAGGATCATTCAAAGGGATTACTACTGAACTCCATTCGTGATGATAGGTAAGACAACAGGCATAGATGCATAATTTGGAAATACATAGGAGCCCTGACCTGACTTTGCATAGATGTCGTATGCGATAAAAAATAGGGTCTCCATCGGTAAGACAGGCCTATAATGTTGATCTGAATCCATTCATATTTGATCATTCCCAATCCGCTTCAACGTCAATCTCGGAAAGTAGGTGTGGATTAGCAACCAATCCGTCCATACTTCATATAAGTCAAGCAAAACAAATACTAATCGGACGTAGTTCATATAAGTTGAAGCAAAACAAACGGTGCCGGCGACGTACTTTGGTTCACCGTGAAACAGAGCGGTGTGGGGATGGAGGCGCATACCACCGCGAGCGACGCAGAGGCATGGGCGGGGCCGGGTTTGAGGCCGGATCGCATCTCACGGCCAAGCATTGCCGCTATTGTGGTCGCCGTGGCTGCGGCGATTGAGGCGAGGGAAGAAGTATGAGGCGCGCGCTTGACGCAGATCGGGTAGGGTCACCCGACCTCGACTCGTCGGTACGGGAAGACGAAGGTAGCGATGGTGGGCGCTCTGCGGCGCGGTGGCCTGGAAGGCGCGGCGCGGCGGCTGATGGTGGTGGCGGGCGCAGCAGGCAGACGGGAGGGGAGGGATGGCACAGCAACGGGGCGGCCAGCGTTATGGGCGGCGGCGCTGGGACGGCCGAGAGCTGGCTGGGTCTGTCTGTCTGTGGCTTGTCTGTCCGCCGACCAGTTAAAGTGTCCCCACCCGCCCCTTTGCCGAGCGCCGGATCAGGAGGCACTCGGCAAAGAGGCAACTTTGCTGAGTGCTCAGATCTAGTACTCGGTAAAGATTTTTTTTTTTGAAATGTCTTTGCCGAGTGCCTCTATCTTTACCGAGTGTATCTGTGGAGGCACTCGGCAAAGAGGAAATTTTTAAAAAAAATTTAGAATTCTCTTTGCCGAGTGCCTTATTCTTGGCACTCGGCAAAGACCCCCTTTGCCGAGTGCCATACCCTGGCACTCGGCAAAGTTTTTTTATTTTTTTTGTATTTTGTCTCCAAATTTTTTGTGCAGCCCTTTTAAAGTAACGGGAACTCCTAATTAGAAGTTTAGGATTTTTTTTGGCTTTTTGATATATTTAGTTACTTTATTTTGTTTACTTGAATTTTTTTGAAAAATATAAATTTGAGTTGCACGTGGTACGAATAATGGAATTTATTGATTCAAAAAATGATAGTCATGTTACTGAGTGTAGTGTGAGGCCGTATCCGAGAACGGACCCAAAATTTGGACATCTTGTTCACAAAACATGACCCATGAACTTACGTCACATAGTGTTTTAAGTTCTATAAAAAGCAAGCGAAGTCCGAAAATCATAAAACTTGTTGAGATAATAGTGATATGTCATGTGACGTGAGAAGGTTTTAACGTACGTAATCTTCCAAAATTTTATCATATCGCGTATCACATATGATATTTTTATCATAGCGATATCTCAAACAAGTTTCATGATTTTTGGACTTCGTTTGCTTTTTATAGAATTTAAAAACACTTCACACGCAATTTCGCGGACATGTTTCGTGAACAAGATGTCCAAAATTTCGGATCCGTTCCTGGATACGGCCTCTCACAACACTCACTAACATGACTATCAATTTTCGAATCATTAAACTCCATTATTCGTACCACGTGCAGTTCAAATTTCTAATTTTCGGAAAAAATTCAAGTAAACGAAATAAAGTAACTAAATATAACAAAAAGCCACAAAAAATCTCCAAATTGTAACTAGGAGTTCTTGGTGCTTTAAAATGGCTGCACAAAAAAATGGAGGCCAAAAATAAAAAAACAAAAAAAACTTTGCCGAGTGCCGGCGTATGGCACTCGGCAAAAGGTGTCTTTGCCGAGTGACAAACATTAGGCACTCGGCAAAGAGTGTTTTAATTTTTTTAAAAAAATTTACTCTTTGCCGAGTGCATCCACAGGAACACTCGGCAAAGAAATTATAAAAAAAATTAAATCTTTGCCGAGTGCCGTGCCAGGGGCACTCGGCAAAGTAATTTTTTTAAAAAAAAATTTCTTCGCCGAGCGCCAGATCTGAGACGCTCGGCAAAGAATTTTTTTTAAAAAAAATTAAATCTTTACCGAGTGCCAAATCTGGCGCACTCGGCAAATAATTTTTTTTAAAAAAAAACAAATCTTTGCCGAGTGCCTAACAGCAGGCGCTCGGCAAAGAAGGCCGTGATCGAACGCTGTTTCGCGGGCAGCCTATGCCGAGTGTAGAAATTTTGCCGAGAGTCTAGCACTCGGCAAAGAAGTCCTTTGCCGAGTGTCCGTGTTTGCCGAGTGCAATTCTTTGCCGAGTGCAGCACTCGGCAAAGAAGGTCTTTGCCGAGTGCCTGATTTTTGACACTCGGCAAAGAATTTTGCACTCGGCAAAGTCTCTGTTTCCAGTAGTGAAGGGACATGCGCGTGGTGACATGGGCGTGGCGGGCAAGCACTCTCCTGTTGTGCTGATGCAGCCTACATGAGGGGGCGCGGAGGTTGCGTCAAATGGGAGCCGCGTCCGGACGTGGACCTAGGGCCCGACGTCCGGGCGCTAGACTTGACTAATAACAAATCATAAAAGTAACAATTTATTTATACTAGTTGGTTGTACAAGAGCCTTGTGTGAAATCATCTTAAAATTGAGGCACTTGGGAAATACAGAAGTGGAAAACCAAACTAGGTACGTTACTCCGTGGAATTATCTGTCGGATGTATGTATTCATCCATGCATTCATCCAAGCAACCCATCAATAAGCAAAAGAACAGAGACACTGCTGTAACGAGAGTACCCAAAGGACATATAGTGAGCATTAATTCTTCTGTGCTGTGGGTGGTCATGTATCTTCTCATCCAATCGACCAGATAGACCCACAGTAAGACGATCAGTCCCTGCAAATTAAACCACGAAGCAAAAGTTTTGGTAAGAAATTATCTTTTATTATGACAACCAATATGAGTTACAGAGGAATCAAGCAAAACATGAGATATATGAATGATGGACTATATATATTGGACCACGTGTAAATTGAATGATATATAGGATCGGAGTGAGTATATATATAGGAAGGACCCATGCATGGGTGTATAATAATATATATATATATATATATATATATAGGAGAAAAGAAAAGAGAAGACGATGAGTAAGCAGCATGCATGCATTTTGATTTCCAAAAGCAGAAATTTATTTTTAGGGGCACAAAGCAAAATATGATCTAGTTGATGGACAATAAACCAAAACCATTAATAAAGAATCATATAATAATATATTAAAAACACAAAAATCTGAAAGCGCGGAAGACATATATACAATCTATCTATTACCAATGAATTGTAATGCCCATATATAATTAAAGTTGTTTCAAGCCGGTTGTATGGGAGATGTGCCATCGCCAAAATAATAAAGGGAACTAATAAATTTCGTGATCATATTACTCGATCTCTCCCCTCCAAATTAATTTTCCCTTTGCATTTTGTTTCTTTAAAGATAAAGATTAGATTAAAAAAAGAGTATTCTCCGTTAGTTGAATGAAACACTACATACCTCTATCGATCAGCATCGATCTCGTGTGCTAGCTCTTGAGAACGATGGATATATCAGACCGGCCAGTAAACAAATAAACCCCACGCATATGCACGAGTACATGAATATACGTACCCGTAAGATGCACTTGATAGCTTTATCGGCGGCAGTCCCAATCTCCTCGTCCATGGCGAACACAGCGCGTCGGCCACCGTCGCCGGCGGTGGATCCTCCTCCCGATGTCGGTGTCGGTGTCCCAGCTGTCCCTTTTCGAGGTCCACCACCAACTCATCCGTGCCGCCCCTCGGGACTGCCTCACCTACTCTTGCTCCGCCACCGCCGACGCAGCCGCAAGCGCAGACGCACGAGCCGCGCTGTATTAGCTGCTTGGTTGATTCTTCCATATCGATCTAGGGCGTCGGCCATCACGATTATATTGGCAATATATATATATATATTTATTTATTTATTATGCGGTAAACGCACGCTCGCACGTAATTTATCCGGGCCTCGTGCGACTCGGGTTCCCGTTGTAAAATTTGAGACCTATCTGTACACGTTATTTATATTATACATTATTACGTTGAAAACAATTTATAAAGGGCCAGCCAGGACTAGTTTTGTTCGACTCAGGAACGAATCAGAAAAGCGTGTGCTTAATTCGATCGATCTATTCCCTTGTCAATCGCCGCCGCCGCCGCTCTCCGTCGTCGGCGTATCGCCGGGTCATCTATCGATGCCTTGCGAAGCATTCTGCTGCTGCGACCGCAACACACCGACCCCGAGGAAGGAGGAGGAGCTGGGCGCGTTAATTGACCACGTCAAAGGACGGTACATGGAGCATGCCGCGGAGAGGGACCCTGTACGGGACATATTGATAGCCACCAGCCTTAGACTTGCCAAGTTCATCCTCCGGGTACGTACGTGCACCGTACCACGCTGCTTGTTGCCTCTGCGAATCAAGCATCATGAGTCTCTCTCTAAATCATGCACAGCCGCCTTAGCTAGCTAGCTTAGCTTCCGGCCGGGGTCGTTTATGGTCATGGCAGGGCAGACGGCAGACATCGAGGTTATTAACTTTTAGGTATCAGGTTTTCTTATTGCATGCCCAGTGGCGCGGGGTTCTGAAATATTTAAAATTTATGCATGCATGGTTTGATCCAATCCTTTTCTATCTACAATTTAATGCACTGGGATGAATATCCATAAGCAGGCTAGGCTCCATCATCGCTAGTTTCGTCACAATATAATGATCCTGCCACAAGAATTTAATTTCTACAGATTTGTCATTCAATTATTAAGGAGTGGGAGAGGGAGGAAAGTTGTATCACACTAGTAAAAAAAAGGGCTTCTATTCCCGGCTGCCAACCCCCTTTATTCCCGGTTACGCAGCCGGGAATAGGAGTTCGGGAATAAAGGGTTAATAGCCGAGAATAGAAGTGGACCTTTAGTCCTAGTTGGTGATACCAACCAGGACTAAAAAGGTAGCCACGCCAGCGCCTGGGCTGGCCTCTTTATTCCCGGTTGGTATTACCAACCAGGACTAAAGGGTCTTTTTTCCTGCTTATTTCAATTGATGATTCTTTTTTGTTTTAATTTGGTTTTCAAATACGCATTATTCGTTGCAAAGTAATATACGATATCGCCACAGCGTCTCGTAAAGTTTTCGCCGATCAATGCACGCAAGCAACACAAGTAAAAGTAAACTAAAACATAATATTACATTTCATTTTGTCATCGGGGGATCCGGATCGAGGCACGGGGCTCTCCGGCCGGTGCGCCAGCGCCGTCACTAGGTCTACTCCGAGGCGAGGTGTGGGTGGCGTCCGGGATGCCCTCCGGTGAGTGAGGAAGAAACCGCGGTGGATTTTTACTTACGGGCCACCAACCGGGGTGGCCCGGAAAGCCCGTTGGTAACAAATCGGCGACATCGTGGGCGCCACGCCGGGGCTAGGCCGGGGCAGCCAGGGCTCCTCCTTGAGGGGCACGCTACGCATCGGGCTTTTTCAATCTCAGGTGGGAGGGCGTCCGGGGTGCCCTCCTGTGAGGAAAGGGACGGCGTCTGGGGTGGCCGGGACTAGAGGCGGTTCCCAAGAGTCGGCGGTGCGGCGTAGCGTGGGCCTTAGTGAAGGCGAAATCGGCGTGGCGAGACATCGGCAGCGCGGCCTTGAGGCCTCGGGTGAGGGAGTGGCGTGAGGAAGGCGGCGTCGGGCTACTCCGGCGGTGCAGGTGGGCGAGCCTCGGGGTGGGGACTCAGCGTCAGGCAACGAGGTATTAATCGGTGAAGTCACGTCACGGAAATTCAATTAAAGTGAAAAAATTACCAAACCAATTCGTAAAAATCTCGAACTTGGTGGTGGCTTCACACCTTGGGCATTTGAAACCACGATAAAAATTATGAGATCAATTAGGCACTAGAAAGCACATGGACCGTAAAATTCAAAGTATAGTTAACAAAAGAATATAATCAATTAAAGGGTCTTTTCTCTTATTAAATAAATGTTTGGGTGCTTTCTTGTCGAGAAAGTGACTTAGTTCGATGGCTAGTTAGTGCTTGCTGCTTGCTTGGACCTTGGCTATGAGGTCGTGGGTTCAATGCCTGGCTGCCCCATTTTTTTTTCAAGCGCGCAATATATTATTTTATCAAGAAAGATTTTATCCCGGTTATAGCACAGAGCCGGGACTAAAGGTCATCCTTTAGTCCCGGCTGGAGCCTCAAGCCGGGAGTAAAGATTTATTCCCAGTTGGAGGGTCCAGCCGGGACTAAAGGATAACCTTTAGTCCCGGCTCTGGGCTATAACCGGGACTAATTGTTGCCTGTCGTCGCCACACACTTGGGGCAGGAACTTTGTATCCTTGTTTGATGATACAACCGGGACTAATAGTCCCTTTAGTCCCGAACACAAAAATACCGGGACTAAAGGCAAAAATAGAGGCGGGATGAAAGGTCTGTTTTCTAGTACCAAACCACCTCAGAAAAATCTCAAACTTGGTGGTGGCTACAGATAAGGCATTTAAAGTCTTGAGAAAAAGTTTCAGTCCAATCTGGCACTAGAAAGCACATGGACCTCAGAATCCCAGAGAACCTAGGTGTATAGATAGGGCTCAACGAAAGGTTCTATATACCTCTGTGAAGCACGTCGACTCCGCCTATGTCAAAAAGGCTTAAAAAAAATTTGGCAGTCATTTACACCCAAAATATGGCCCCACACAAGATCTTAGGTTTTTCTGATAATTATTTTTATTATTACATTTTTCTTTGTGCCACGTGAGACGAAATACGGTGAATTACATATTCAAAACAATATAATTTTGCATCAACCTCCACAAATATTTGTCTCCTAGGGCACAAGAGACCATTTGGCAAAGTTTGGCACCATTCCGGATCTTTTCGGGGGTGGACTCAGTTCAACGTATAATTAATCGGTGAAGTCGCGTGGAAATTCAATTAAAGTGAAAAAATTACCAAACCAATTCAGAAAAATCTCGAACTTGGTGGTGGCTTCATATCTTGGGCATTTGAAACCCCGATAAAATTATTATGAGATCAATCGGCACTAGAAAGCACATGGACCGAAAAAATTCAAAGTATAGTTAACAAAAGAATATAATCAATTAAAGAGTCTTTTCTCTTATTAAATAAATGTTTTGGTGCTTTCTTGTCAAGAAAGTGACTTAGTTCAGATGATTAGCTAGTGCGCTGCAGTTTGGACCTTGGCTATGAGGTCGTGGGTTCAATGCCTGGCTGCCCCATTTTTTTGTCCAGCTCGACTATATTATTTTATCAAGAAAGATTTTATCCCGGTTATAGCCCAGAGCCGGGACTAAAGGTCATCCTTTAGTCCCGCTGGAGCCTCAAGCCAGAGTTAAGATTTATTCCCGTTGGAGGGTCCAAATGGACTAAAGATATAACCTTTAGTCCCGGCTCTGGGCTATAACAGGGACTAATTGTTGCCTGCCGTCGCCACACACTTGGGGCAGAAACTTTGTATCCTTGTTTGAGGATACAACCGGGACTAATAGTCCCTTTAGTCCCGAACACAAAAATACCGGGACTAAAGACAAAAATAGAGACGGGATGAAAGGTCCGTTTTCTAGTAGTGCATGGTGGTGATAACTGATAAGCTTGGCTACAAAATCAAACCCTTATTAGAAACCGTGCCCTAACATTGGGTAGAAAGTTGTCATCTCTTTTGGTACTAGTTCCAAGCGCGTTGTATTCTACTGGCTATTGCAATTAGCTATATTTTTTTCTCGATTTTAGATATTTACATGTTAATATTTATCTTGAATTGTGTGGGCAAGCTCTGCCATTTTAATTGTTTATTATGTGTTGAGGACTTCATGTGTTTATGTAGTAGATTTATTGCTATTTTTTGAGTACCTAATTGCTACTCCATCCATCGTGAATTATAAGTCGTTTTGGCTCTAATTTTTTTCGCTATATATATACCTAAATATGCGCTATGTCTACGTACGTATAGAAAAGTTAAAACTACTTACAATTTAGAATGGAGGAAGTACCTAGGACATAAGTGATTCAGTCGGGATTCAAAAAAAAAATCATATTCCTCTGCTTCCTATTATAAGCTATGTGTTTGATTCCTACTTATGAGTTATCATTATTGTCTACTGGCAATCCCACTCCTCCATTGATTACTAAAATTATCTATTGCTTACGATTTCTACAAGAAAAAGAAAAGTCAGATGTATTTTTAAGTTTGAACCGTTTGTCTTTTATACCACGTAAATTAAGGTTCCTGCATTAAGTCCCCAAGAGCAGGAAAGAAAGTAATCATGTTTACCACACCGTATGTGCATGGAAGTCCTACAAATTAGTTTTTTTAATGAACCATTCAAATAACAGTTTGCAGGGCATATTCTAATATTCAATTGCTTCCCCTCAGCCTTTTTTTATACGTTACTATTAGTCGTCTTCTAATCTTTTTCTTGCTTGCAGGGACTAATGATCTTACTATGGGTGCATCTGTATAACTCCATGCGAAGATATGCTATCAGCTACATTGGCAGAGATACAGGATTTAGTACATTTGTTGTGATAGTTGTCTCCGTACCTATGACCGAATTCTTTTGTGTTTTTGGCCAGATCACGAGTATACAACGGCGCAGATCGTTCCCGCTGAGGAAATAGTTTTATTTTTGGGTCTAGCAACTGGGACGAATAGCCATAAGCAGGCTAGGCTCCATCGTCACTAGTTTCATACACAATATAATGATCCTGCCACAAGAATTTAATTTCTACAGATTTGTCATTCAATTATTAAGGAGAGGGAGAGGGAGGAAAGTTGTATCATGGTGGTGGTAACTGATAAGCTTGGCTACAAAGTCAAACCCTTATTAGAAACCATGCCCTAACATTAGGTAGAAAGTTGTCATCTCTTTTGGTTTCAATCCTATCAACTAGCCTAACAACTAAGCTAGGAAAGTAAAGCACATAACCAAGGTAGCAATATAAATACGGAAGGTAAAGATGAGATAAAGATGCAAACTCTCGTCTACTGAGGTATCGAGAAGCATATAAGCTTTTCCCTAGTCCTCGTTGGAGCCCCTCGCAAGGGCCAAGCTCCCGGTCGGGTAACTCCATGGATACACTATGTGAAAAACAGTTTATAGCAATGGGACTTTTTTTTAGCTTTCACCATTCCCCCTCTCTCTCTCCCCTACAAATCGATGCGGGCGGCTAATGTCTACGAGCCGCCTTACAAATGCTGTGTCCATTTGTAGGCCGTCCCTACAAATTCACCATCCACGTCATTGAAATTCCTTTCATGGCCACCGTTCGTCGCCCATCTCTCCCTCTCCTCATCGCAAAAAAAAACTCCCATCCTCTCCCTCTCTCGCTCTCTCACAAG
Organism: Miscanthus lutarioriparius; assembly: GCA_904845875.1. Classification (NCBI taxonomy): domain Eukaryota; kingdom Viridiplantae; phylum Streptophyta; class Magnoliopsida; order Poales; family Poaceae; genus Miscanthus; species Miscanthus lutarioriparius. Next base: position 82,637,674 of record CAJGYO010000009.1, on the reverse strand, counting down.
GCGAGGCTGCGCCTCCCGCGACCCGCGCCGCCAGCCGCCTCGCCCCGTCCCCCTCTCTCCCTCAACCTCTCTCCACGGGCGTGCGTGCTGCCCCCTCCTCCGCTGCTGCCACCACTCTCTCTCTCGATCTTTACACGGCTTCCTCCCACCGTGACAGTCCAGCGGCAGGCGCCGCGCCAACCGAGCCTCGCAGTGGCTCGCATGCCGCCACATCGAAACGGCTTCCCTACCGGTGCATGTGTCCGGGCTCGACGCCATCAAACCCTAGGTGCTGTGTTCGACGCCTCCGTCATGGTGGCCTCTTCCTCGGCGGATCGGCTTGGCGGCCAGATCTGGAGGTACCTCACCCTCTTCTTCTCTGTCTCATGGCTCGTCACCTAGATCCGTCCTCCGTCTCATGGCTCCTCACCCAAATCCTCTCTCCCTCCATCTTCCCCTTTGCGCAGTGCAGGACAGCTAAGGCTGAGGCACCGACCACTCAGGGAGGCAGCAGCCATGGCGGAGATCGCCGAGCGGGCCGTCGTGGGTGAGCTGCCGGAGGAGCCACGGCCGTCGCACGGTGAGGAGGAGGACGATGAGGAGGAGGAGGGGGATGTGTGCCGGATCTGCCGCAACCGCGGCGACGAGGACCACCCGCTGCGCTACCCGTGCGCCTGCAGCGGCAGCATCAAGTTCGTGCACCAGGACTGCCTCCTCCAGTGGCTCGACCATAGCAACTCGCGCCAGTGCGAGGCGAGGTAATAAACCGCCCCGCCCGGCCCTCACCCCCGCCGGATGGGGACGCGCTGGGTCGTTGCTTTAGGGATTGATTAGTTCGATTGCGTGGTGGAATCGATCGATTGAACGTTGAGCTGGTGTTATGGGTGCTGTTTCTTTGTTATGACTTGTAGATTGGGTCAAAACTATGTTAATAGGTGTTCATAATGGATAGGGCTATTATTTATGCCTTTTCAGTTGCTAGAATTAGGGGATTAGGGTTGAGAATCAGGACAATTGGATGGTTTTGATGATTATTCAGCTAGCAAAGGTATTTTCATAATGCTCCGCTGCTGTTGTGGGTTCAGAGTATTTTCAGAGGCATAATAATTCTGTTAACCCCCTCCAGTTTCATCAAAAAAATAATTCTGTTAACCTGCAGCGTCTACTTGTGCTTCTTAGCAGTGAACAAGTTTTAGTTGGTGGTTCCAAGCACAACTCTACGGCTGGGTAGTAATGTCTTGTATTGCAAAGGAAAAAATATACTCATGACGATGATGATGTGTGTGTCTTGTTTGTCTTCAGCTTCACCCCATTTTCTCTAGATAATTTCTGATTTATGCATATGTGCACTGCAGGTCTGTAAACACGCATTCTCCTTCTCACCCGTGTACGCTGAGAATGCTCCGACAAGACTTCCTTTCCAGGAACTGATAGTTGGTGTTGGAATGAAAGCATGCCATGTGTTTCAATTCATCCTTCGGCTTGCCTTTGTTCTCTCAGTTTGGCTCATGATTATCACGTTCATTACCTATTGGATATGGCGGTTAACATTTGTGAGAAGTCTTGGTGAAGCACAAAGGCTGTTCCTCAGTCACATCAGTGCTCAGTTGATCCTTAGTGATTGCCTTCATGGGTTCCTTCTCTCAGCTATCATTGTCCTTGTATTTCTCGGAGCCACCTCATTACGGGACTACATAAGGCATTTGCGTGAACTTGGTGGACATGATGCTGAGAGGGATGAGCATCCACAACACCAGGTATGGCTGTCCCTTCTCTTCCCTTCCTTTGTGTAAAACTTAGCACTGGAACTGGATATTCCTTTTTAGGAGAAATGAAGTTTTTTTTTAATTTAGTTTGATCCAACTGATCATTTTAAGTGGATGCTATATTACTTTCAGGATGAAATTAAAGAATTCATATGCTGGACTGGATCACCTGGAATTGTAAGGTTAAGGTGATGTACTTTAATCCACTAATCAAGTGTAAAACATGATGTATTATTTCCTGATTTACTCAATCCGTGCAGTTATGCCCATCTGTGCTTAATAGATGTCCTGCAATAGTACTCATAATGATTTAGTGGTGCTTCACTGAATGATGTAGTAGCGAAATATTAAATATATAATGATTTGTTGTCCTGCATGCATTTTTACATATATTTATAAATAGATTGCTTGTTTACTTGTAAGTGCCAGTACTTATCCAACTAGATGAAACACAAGTTGCTGCTTTGATAGTTATTTGCTGGTTATGAGCACATGCTGGTTATGAGGGACTTTCATTATCTTGTCTGACAGATCAATCAAAATGCTTCTTTAACCAGGTCAGTGAGGAATATATGATATACACAGTTCCGTGATTTAAAATAACAAGAATTGTCTCTTGTTTGTTCTTTTAACATGGTTATAATAACAAGAATTGTCTCTTGTTTGTTCTTTTAATATGTTTCTGCTTATTGCAAATCTAGCATTAGGCTGATGCTCTGTACATTTTAAATTGACAGATACTTAGTTGAGATATGAGCTTCATGCTTATGTATATCCATAATATATGTTCCTGATAGCGTCAAAGAAAATTCACAAGCATATTGATGCAGTAGACCAGGAATTGTGTATAACTTTAGTTTTGATTTGCACAGTGCTGATGGATAGCCACAAGGAGAACGATGCAATAGCGGAGCTCAGCCGTGCGATATCCTTCAAAGCCGACCTGCACTTGCTGCATCTCCGGGCTTATTTCAATGTTTGAATTATTAGTTCTTGATGACACCATTTGTTCTATATCAGTTTGTTTGCAAAATTATTTGGAATGCATGTTGGGACACCATTTGTTCAGTTAGATTGCATTTCTTATCCACCTGAAGGTTTGATGTGATGGTAGACAAAATATGCCATTGGTGATGATCTAGATCTTGCAAGTTTGATAGAAAGCAACTCCAGAACATACCATAGAATGCAGTTGAGATGATAGAATTAAAACGCAATTCCTATGAACATAATCATTCTGCAAGTTTATTTGTCTGTATCAACAAAAGTGGATGCCTCAAGTCTCATGATCCATTTGTGATAATCTCCATTAGGAACATAAATGTCAACTTTGTACTGTCACAAATTGTTTTAAAGTATTCTTTGTGGTACAAAATAGTTGGTGAAGAAACGTACTCGATCTGGCTTCGACAAATTTCTCCTTTCCATGTTATGCTCATAATTCTGCATGTCTTTGGCAGGCCATCTGGCCGTTGGAGTTTGAGAAGTTTGAAAACAAGTCAGATGCCATTGGAACTTCTGGTATTGATGACCGCATCACCAAGATGATCAAAAATTGGTATTGCAGTGGCGAGACAATTCTTGTTGGAAAGTGTGAACATAAACTGGCTATTGAAACAGAACTGGTCAGCCTTAGCACCCTTTTCTTGCTTCTACTTGGTGGAACATATATCAATGCATTCAAAATATGCTGTGTATTTGACAGAAAATAGCCTGCCGTTGTGATGAAGTTGCGTTTGAAGTGATGTGGGGCCTGGAAAACCACTTGCATATTTTAGTGCCTGATGAGGAATTAGAGCTACGTGAGGAGTGACCATAAGTATTGGAGCCAAGGATTGCATATGTTCCTGCAAAGTCTTAATTATAACATCGAACCAGACCTGGTGAGCACACTAGTCTTTACTGATGTCCAATGTTCAAATTTTCTGTTTTACTGCACCCTGTCATGTAAATTTATTGTGTGTTCACTTGTTCTATAATCCATGAATATCACCAAAGTTTATATTGTGATACTTCCTGGAATATCATACCAACTGTATGCTAAGCACTATGATATCAAAAAGGAAAAATCATCCATGTATCTCAGTATCATTTTCATGTCTTTCATGTCTTTGTGAAAGTGCTAAGATGAATAACGTGTTAGACAATGATACATCTTTTTCATGTCTTTCATGTATTGCTCTACACAGCATATAAATCTGGTTAAAACATTGTTTTGGTAATTTGATTTTTTTTGCGGAAAAATGTACTGTAGGGGCGGTTGGTATTGTAGCCGTCTCTACAAATAGGTATTATAGGGACGGCTGGTATTGTAGCCACCCCTACAAATCGATTTGTAGGGGCGGCTGATAACACCAGCCGCCTCTACAAATCGATTGGTAGGGGCAGTATGAGAACCGCTCCTACAAATGCATGATTTGTAGAGACGGTATGGTAGGGGCGGCTGGCCGAACCGCCCCTACAAATGCCCATTAGCCGTCCCTGGAAATCATATCTGACGTAGTGATAGCCCCGGGCCTTCCCCACCCGCAAGTGGCTCACCGGTGTGCCTTCTGGCAAGCCTCTCCCAGACCGCTCCCTGTCGTCTTCACTATCAAGCTTTCGGCTAAAACGCCATGGGCCTTGTTCCCTCCGGTAAACGATGGCGGCCACACCATAAACGTTGTTGGTGTGGTCTCGCAAGACTACAAGCCCCGCCGAGTACAACAATGATGAGCGTAAGCCTGAGTGGTAAGAGGTATGCAAACCTCACTAAACACTAAGCCTAAACCTAGAGCAAGCGCATGTGAGCATGGTGTAACAAACCTAAGCACTTCGTAAAGCACTTACGCTAATCACCGAGTGTATCACTAAACACTATGCATATGGAGAGCACTAAGATGGTGTAGCAACACTCTTGGTATGTTTCCCCACTCCTCCACACCTCATTTGCCCGGTTTGAGATCCTATTTATAGCCCCAAATATGGCCGTTGGGGGCAAGATCACCCTTTCTGCGGACCGTCGGACCGTACTTTGATGGGCCCGTGTGAATGTGTGGTTCGCTTTCCACCTTTGTTGGGGAGGGAGAGGCGGAAGTGCCTCCCTCCCTTCATGCAAAAAGGCCCAGCGCCTAATAAATCTGAGGACCTCCTTGAAAATTCATGAGTCATAAGGGGGAGGGAGGGAGATGCCTCCTCCCACCTCCCTTATAAATAGAAACTAAGGGAAAGGGGAAGGTGATCCCCAAATTCAGTTAGCTAGTCTTTAGCGCTTTGCCTGTCTATCTGTTTCCTATCTGGAAACTTGCCACTTCAGCCACACTCTCGTCCGTGCGAAGGTTCACGTACACTTGACAAAACATCTAGCGCCACTTCGTGGTCCGTGGCCCAAGCAGAGCGAGGCTACAGCCTCGGCTCGGGGACCTTCGCACGCTGCGGCCAACACGAAGCTATACTCCCGCTCTGCACAAGCCCACGAGGCCCGACTTCCGTGCCGTCTCGTCAGCACGTGCTGGCAAGGCAAGTGAAGGTCCAGCAGCAGCGACACGTGAAGACCCTGCGGCAGCGACCTGCGAAGGTCCTACACTCCGGCAGCAGCGGCACGCGAGGGATTCGTGGAACTCCTGTGCAACTCACGCCAAGCTCGGGTCGACCTCGCAGTGATTAGTGAGGGTTATCTAGACCGAGATAAGCATTCCCGTGGCCTTTCTATTTCTGTGCTAAAAAAACATGCATATCTTTTTCGCTGCAACATCGACTAATGTCCAGTACGCAACCTTTGTCGCGGCCGAGCGGAGCAACCCTCGTCGTTGCAGCCGGACTGAACTACCCTCGTCGCGGCCGGACAAAGCTACCCTCGTCGCTGCCACGCTGAGCTACCCTCGTCGTCACGGCCCTCGTCGCGGCCGGACAGAGCTACCCTCGTCATGACTCTTGTCGCAGCCGGACAAACCAACCCTCGTCGCGGCCAGACAAGAACCAGCCTCGTTGTGGCCGGACAGTGTCACACTCGTCTGCAGCTAAACAAGTACCCTCGTCCGGTCCCGGACCACCCTCGTCGACCTTCAGACGGGAGTGACCTCGTCGGCCTCCCGGCCAGGCGGCAGCCTCGTCGACCTCCGACCCACGCCGGGTCCAAGCCGTCCAGCAGGATCGAGCGCGCCCGCTACACCTTTGGCCGGCGCGCCAGCAGTACAAAGACGACGGTCTTCCACGCGACCACGCCCCTATGGCAGTAAAAGCTAAGAACAATCAGCCTATCCCGAATTTTGCAAAAATTTCATAAGCGCGTGGTTTCGAATCGAACCCAGGCTGAAGTGCTTGGCAACCTGTCCTAACACCGACGCACTAAGTATGCTTGTGTGCTTTTCTAGAGACCCGTAATTTACTTGTCCAGGTTCGTCATGCTCCTCCTGCAGCAAAAAAGGCTTGCCGATCGAGCGAAGGTGCGTCGAAGGAGCGCTGGAGGTATAACGGCCCGAGATCTGCGAGGGTCTCAGCTCGCCAAACTTGGCCAAAGATAAGTCACCCGGCACCTCCTTTTGTAAAGAAAAAATTCCACAGAAGTGCATAAGCACACATAATATATACTGAAATATTTTGTAGCTTACAGGCTCACTATACATGCGTAATAAGAAAAAATAATAATAAAAGCTTTTTCAGCATTTAGTCACTTACCGGCCATTTGTTAACCTCCGCAGCTTTATTACCTTCGAGTACACCATGCTTATTTTGCACAAGAACACCTAACTCCCTATAAGTCCCTCCTCGGCAAAGTCGTAATGCACGTCCTCCATCTTTGCACAATGTCAAAATTGTGTGCATGCTTTAATTGCTCGCTGATCGCTTGCTGTTTTATAGCCCGATAACAGTTCAACCTAACTGTAGATTAATCACTCACACTACCTGAAAATGCCTAAGTCATATTATGTTTGTAGGCTTCAAATGTTGGGCACCTTCGTGAGTTTCTCCCACTTGTATGAAGTTTATAACCTTTGTCCAGAGAGAGAGAAGTTGTATACATCTTAGATTATTTAAAGAACTAACCTTCAGCTAGTAAACAAGCTATAATTGCTCAGTGTTGGTCCCTCGCCTGCCCTGCACAGATAAGCAGTAAGCTTACCAGCCCACTCACTCACTATGGCTAGAGGTAGAAGAAGATATTGAGAACACCTCACACACACAGCACAAGCCCAGCGCTGGCCGAAAGCTCTGCTTCTGAATGTGGCAAACTGAACTATCTTCACTGAGTTGCAGTGGAAAACTATATATACAACTCTACCCATCTAATCCTAGTACAAAGACATATCAGGCTGTCAGGTTGCTACAGTGACTATATGTGACAGCAGGGATGACTTTGGCGCATGCCCTATTGTGTGGCTACAAGGTGCGGTGGGGGTCTTTCGGCCTTTGCCCCATGCATGCTACATGCAGCAACAACAGGGAAGCCCTTTCAGCGCCTACCCCTGCCGTGCGTACAGAGGGAGAGAAGCATATTACTTTATAATTCTTTCCCTAATCCTGCTGCTAACCCTATGTCGATCATCTTCTTCAGCTCCGTGAACCGAAGACGGCCGAGCGGCTTTGTGAGGACGTCCGCGAGTTGCCGACTAGTTTCGACGAACTCGATGACGATCTGCCCTCCATCGACACAGTCCTTGAGGAAGTGGAACTTGACGTCGATGTGCTGGCTTTGGTCATGGAGAACCAGATTCTTCACGAGGGCGATGGCGGGCTGGTTGTCCACCATCAGTGCTGGTGGGTGAGCTTTCACACCGGTCAGCTCGCCCAGCAGCCAGCGCAGCCACACAGCTTGGCACGCCGCTGTGGCCGCTGCCACGTACTTTGCCTCGCACGTGGACAGCGCCACCACCTTCTGTTTCAGCGACAGCCATGAGATTGGAGCCGACCCGAGGAAGACGAGCACGCTAGAGGTGCTCCGCCGTTCGTCGATGTCCCCCGCCATGTCTACATCGCTGAACACAGTGAGCTGCAGCCCACTTCCGCCGGTCTTGGGGAAGACGATCACCTGATCTACCATCCCCTTGACGTAGCACAGCAGCCACTTCACCGTGGCCCAGTGATCCTCTCGGGGATCCTCCATGAAGCGTCTCACGTAGCCCACGGTGAACGCAATGTCCGGCCTCATGTAAACTAGGTAGCGCAGACCACCGACGATGCTCTAGTAGAGTATAGCATCTACCTTCACCGCGGTACTAGCCTTCATCAACTTCAGCTGCTCCTCTATTGGAGTCACGCACGGCTTGCACTTAGCCATGCTCCGTTCCAAAAACTTTGAGGCGTACACGCTCTGACCGAGCGTGAGCGCCTCCTTCCCCTATCTCACCTCGACACCGAGGTAGTACGAGAGGGCGTTGAGATTGCTCATTCAAAAATGAGCCGCCATCTCGCCCTTGAATCTATCGATGTCCTCCGCACGTGCGCCGGTGATGATCAAGTCGTCCACATACACGCCGATGATGAGCTCCTCCTTCCCCCGTCGCCGCGTGTAGAGTGCATGCTCGGTTGCGCACCGCGTGAACCCAAGCTCACCTAGCATGGCGTCAAGCTTGGCGTTCCACGCTTGTAGGGCCTTCCTCAGCCCGTAAAGCACCTTGCGTAGTCGGAGCACCCTGTGCTCCGCTCCCTTAATGGCGAAACCCGAAGGTTTCTTGACAAAGACTGTCTCTGCCAGCTCACCGTTGAGGAAGGCCAATTTTATGTCCAGGTGATGGACGCGCCAGTCCTTCACTGCTGCCAAAGCCAACAGCAGTTGGATAGACTCCATGCGTACAACCGGCGCAAAGACTTCTTCGAAGTCGATGCCCTCGCACTGGACAAAGCCTCGGGCGACGAGGCACGCCTTGTGCTTGACAATGGCGCCGCGCTCATCCCGCTTGATCTTATATACCCACTTCAGGCCGATCGGACGGCATCCTGAGCTCCCAAGTCTTGTTTTCCTCGATCACCTTCATCTCCTCCAGCATCGCCCGTCGGCAATTTGCATTGCGCTCGGCCAGTGCGAACGTGGGTGGTTCCTCTGCACTGACGAGAAGCAGCTCTAGGTCATTGAGCAGCCGACCCGCCAGGCCTAAGGACCCTATGCCGCCGACAATGTCATCCAGCCTATGGAACCGCACCTCCTCACCGTCGTGGAAGGCATCCACGAACTCGGTGATGTCGCTTGGAGGTGAGGCGAACTCGATCGACGTCGATGGAGTCCCCTGCTCTGTAGGAGTGGTCGGCACAACACCTAAAGTGCTCAGCACCCCGGCTGCAATGCTTGGCACTACTCCTAGACCACTTGTCACCACTCCTAGAGTGGTTGGCACCAATGCAGGAGTACTCGGCACCAGTCTTGGAGTGGTCAGCACCACTACAAGACCTCTCGGCTCTGCTACAGGAGCGTTCGGCACCCGTCCTGGAGTGGTCGGCACCACTCCTGAAGTGCTCAGCACCGCCCTAGGAGTGCTTGGCTCTATTGCTAGAGTGGTCAGCACTTCCTCTCTAGCGTCTCCACCACCGTGGATGACCAAGTGCTCGATGACGAAGATGCTGGTGAAGCCGCCAGCTTCCTCCGTGCCCGGACTATCCCAGTCCCAGGCCACCTTCTCGTCAAACATGACATCACGTGAGACAACTACCTTGCCTCCGCATGATTCGTAGAGCCAGTATGCCTTGGTACCTTCCTCGTAGCCTAGGAGCACCATTGGTGTGCTCCTATCCTCCAGCTTGGTGAAGACCGGCTTCGTCTTCCTGACGTGGTCGATGCAGCCAAATGTCTAGAGGAAGGACACGCTCGGCTTGCACCCATACCAAGCTTTGAATGGCATCACGCCCTTCAGGGCCTTTGTGGGTGCGCTGTTGAGGATGAACACTACTATGGTCACCGCCTCACCCCCAGAACCTTGCTGGCATGCTCTTGGCCTTCATCATGGATCAAGCCATGCCGACCACCGTCTGGTTCCGCCGCTCGACCATGCCATTCTGCTGTGGCGAGTATGACACGGTGTGGTGTCGCACCATACCCTAATCCACGCAATACGCAGCGAACTCCACTGAAGTGAATTCACCACCGTGATCAGTCCGCAGCACGCGCACCTTCTTGCCGCTCTCTGCCTTCGTGCGCGCCTTGAACTTCTTGATCGCATCCACCACCTCATCCTTGCTCGTCAGGAATTGCAGCCACATATAGCGACTACAATCATCCACGAGCAGGAGGAAGTATCGCCGACCATCGTTTGTGGCTAGCGTGATTGGCCCACAGAGATCGCCGTGGACGAGGTCGAGAGCGTCCACCATGCAATACTTGGCTGCCTTTGGGAATGGCAGCCTCCTCTGCTTCCCGGCCAGGTAGCTATCAGACCATCTTCTCTAGCCAACCGAACGCGTAGAAGATGAGATGGCTGAACCAGGCATGCCACAGCCACGGCTCCTCGGTGCGCCGTGCTGCCAGGCACATCGGCTGCTCCACCTTCAAGTCGAGCAGGTACAATTGATTTCATGAGCGTTTTACCTTTGCGAGAAGACATCGCTCCGCATCCCAAATCTTCAGGATTCCGCTCTTGATCAGTACCTCGCATTCGCGCTCGTCCAGCTACCCGATGCTGACGATGCTTGAATGCAGCTACGGTATGTAGTCACCATGGACCAGCTCGAGGGCCTCTGCTACGCGGTACTTCACTGTCTTCTGGAACGGCAACCTCCTTTGCTTCCTAGCCAAGCAGCTGTCACACAACTCACCGGCGTGCTACATGTGAGGCAGCCCAGTCACCATCTTCTACAGCCGACCAAAGAGCGTCGAAGCTGAGATGGCCATACCGGGCATGCCACAGCCATGGCTCCTCTGTGTGCTATGCAGCAAAGTAGATGGGTTGCTCCACCTTCAAGTTGAGCAGGTACAGCCGGTTCTGGGACCTCTTCACCTTGGCAAGAAGTCATTACACCTGGTCCCTGGTCCTGAGGATGCCATCCTTGATCAATACCTCACTGTCGCGCTCATCTAGCTAGCCAATGCTGATGATGCTTGAACGCAGCTGCAGGATGTAATATACATCCGTCAGCGCGCGCTGCTTGCCATTCTGGCACCTAAAGATGATGGTGCCATGCCCTCGAATCGCCACCCTTGAGCCGTCACCGAACTTCATCGTGCCGGTCACGTTGTCACCAAGCTCAGAGAAGGGTTCCTTGGAGCCCGTCATGTAGTTGCTAGCGCTGGAGTCCAGGTACCACCGCTGCTCCTGCTTGCTGCCCACACATCCGAGGTGGACTAGGGCGCGTGGTTTGTTGAGGTTGACAGCCTTCAAAGCCTTGTCGTGCCCTTCCACTGCCATCACCTCTCCCTTCTCCTTGGCCTCAATGTCATGCAGTGCACAGAACGTCGCCATCAGGGAGAGTGGAATCATCAGCCTACGCTAAATGAGCCTCAGCCTTCTTCTCATGCTTACGATTTGGGCACTTCTTTATCCAATGGCCATCTTCCCACAGCGCCAGCAGGCATTGGGGTCGACCTTCTTCTTCTTCTTCTCCGAAGAAGCCTTGTCGCTAGAGGAGGCTTCCCCAGACTTCTCCTTCATCCGGATAGCCCACTCCTCCTCTGTCATCAGTAGCTTGCCGCTGTCTGTCGTTGCTGTGGCATGCTCCATGCGCTCGTCCACCGCCCGCAAATGGCCTGTCACATCCTCAATGGTGAGGGTGGACAAGTCCAGCATCGTCTCTATGGAGAGAGCGATCTAGATGTACTTCACCGGCATGGAGTGGAGGTACATGGAGACCGCCTCTTCTTCATCGATGGTGACAGCATGGCTCCTCAGCTTGTTGATGACCAACTGCAAGGGCCATCACCTTCAACAGCTGTACCAACTGCAAGGTACATGGAGAAGTCCTCCACCAACTCACCATCCTTGAACTTGAGGTTGGCGTACTCCCGCTTCAACAGTAGCTGGGCCATCGCCTTCTTTGCGTGGTCGGAGCCGACGCGCATCACTGCAATGGCCTCCCACGCCTCCTTAGCAAAGTTCTTCACCCCCAACGGCTCCCTATACACGCTACCACAAAGAAAGCGAGATAGCCTCCAACGCCGACATGTCGTCGTCTTCTTCATTGTCGCTGCCCTTGTTAATGGCATTGCAAAGCCGTCGGGCTCTGAGCTTGATCTTCATGGTCATCGCCCACTCACCATAGTTGGTGCAAGTCAGCGTCGGCCAACTGGTGCCGCTGACCTCTCGCACTGTGTGCACGACGACCTCCCGAACCGTCCATCATCGCCATCGGTTGGCCCGGCGACGGCGCTTGTACGGCTCTTATACCACTTGTTGGTCCCTTAGCTGCCCTGCACAGGTAAGCAGTAAGCTTACCAGCACACTCACTCACTATGGCTAGAGGTAGAAGAAGATATTGAGAACAACTCACACACACGCACACAGCATAAGCCCAGCGCTGGCCGAAAGCTCTGCTTCTGGATGTGGCAAACTGAACTATCTTCACTGAGTTATAGTGGGAAGCTATATATACAACTCTACCCATCTAATCTTAGTACATAGATATGCCAGGTAGCCACGCTGCTATAGTGACTAGATGTGACAGCAGGGCTGACTTTGGCACCTGCCCCTGCTGTGGCTATAGTGCGGCAAGGGAGCCTTCGGCGCATGCCTCTGCCCATGCTACTGATAGTGCAGCAATGAGGGGGAGCTACAAGATCTGATCTGATGCAGCAGCGTGGAGGAGAGAGCGATGAGATTACTTTACACTCAAAGACTAACGGATCCTCGCAATATAATCAAATTACATCATAAGTATACACCCCTGTTCACATGATTTAATTAGTCGGTCTCATCTCGTATGTTTAAAACATCTAACCTTTGCTTATGAGTCGAAGAGATCAAATAAGGTTTACGGGCAAACTAGCTACTATTGCTATTTCCAGCCAACAAAGGTCCACGAAGGTCCAGCAGACTCAGAAAAATTACGCATCTGCGATCTTCCCTCAGATATGCAAAGAAAACATACATGTTTCAACTTATTGCATATATGTATGGGCTGAGAACCCTCAGCAAAGGTGCCTCTCAATTCACAACATAGCACCTCTCGATGTACTTGCTCCACCATGCACCCAAGACATAAAGGCTAACTCCACCCGGGCATGAAGGTCCAGGAGACTTGACCGAGAGCTGTTGGGGGAAGCACCCCAGCACCTTGCTCCTTCCTCGACCCTCAACCCACAGCTGACCAAACTAACTCACCTCATGCGGATGCTAACCTTTGCCGCAAGGGTTTCTCATCCATGGTGTCTTCTATTTGTGCTCAGGTGGTGCGCTCGAAGGTCATACAGAGCGGGAGAAATCTCGGCGGGAAACTGGTGAGAACGACGGCAGAAGGTAGACCCTCATCGCGAGAGCCTCGCCTCCCACCGTGAGAGGGAACCATCCCAGGGGCGATGATAGTCCACCAAGGAGATGGAGACCCAGAAGACGACAACCAAGGGAGGAAGATTACCGCCGTGCCCTTGGGTTGTGTATGGTGCTTAGCCGCCGGAGGGAAACCCTGATGTAATTCTACCTTGCTTCCGGGTATAACCTATAAATACCTGGAGTGCTCATGTAAGAGTTAGGTGGATTCTTTTCTGGACAAATTAATGAGCATTTAATTCGCATTTTTCTATTACCACGCTCCCCGCTAACTTCGCCTCTCGAAACCCTTATTTGCTCGTTTCTACGGCATATCTTACCCGTCTACCTGTGGGAAACCTTCGGTCTCTCCCCCCGCGATCTCTAGCGAGGGTAAGAGACTAGGAGTAACCCCACGGTTGGCGCTGACCATGGGGACCCCATTGTACCACTCATCAAAGCAATGGCAACAACAAGAAGAAACACCCAAAGGGATCCACCCTCGCCATGAGGGTCGGATACAGTGGTGGGAACCTCCATAGGTGGAGGTAGTGGAGCCCCAATACAACAAACCACCAGCCAACCAACGGGGGTCCAACATAGCTTGAATGAGCCCCTAACGGCCAGGACTGAAGCCAACCCCCAATCCAGCCCACCTAGAGTGGAGGAGGTTGAAGATGATGAAGACACAAAGGCAAGAGACCTCGAGGCCTTAAACCAAATGCATGAAGAGCTCCAAGAAAAGAGGCGCTGGGTCAAGGCCCACCCAAGGTAGGCGCACATACAAGTCATAAGGCAAAAGGCAGACGAGGCCAAGGAACAACTCAGGCAAATGGATGAATACACGGTGTGCCGGTGCGTAAAAGTGACCAACACATAAATATTTGTAGTTTTGCCGTATGTTGTGATCGGATGTGGCCTAGCACTCGATGACACAGGGTTTATACTGGTTTAGGCAATGTACCCTACGTCCAGTTTGAGTCGGTCGGTGACTTTATTCTTGAGCCTAGGTGCTCGAAGTTTGCTGTGGGGTTACAAACAGAAGGGAGAAAGATGGGGGGTACAACAGGCTCGGTCGGACTCTGGTCTGAAGGGCCGAGAGTGACGGGAGCTCCTATGCGCGCTGAGTGTTTGAGGGTGTGCTCGAGGTTTGAACCTAGTGGTTCTGCTGTTGTGCGTGAGTGAACTTGGGATGTTGTCGACTGATCCTCCCCCTTTGGGAGAGAGCGCATCCCCTTTTATAGATGAAGGGGATGGCCTTACAAGTGAGAGAGAGAGAGTGTGTATGTATGCTAAGTCTTGTTGCCTACGCCGTCGGGTACAAGATGATTGTAGGCGCCCATAACACTGTTTAATGTCAGATGCATGTGGGAGGTTGCATTGTCTTCTTCTGGTATGGCAGACGTCGGTGACTGCCATACTGTTGATGCCCAAAGGCATGCAAGGGATTTTACCGTGCTCGTCTGGTATGGGAGTTGCGGGCACCCACAATCTTGTAGGGGCAAATGTCGGCGCCCACAATACTTCTTGGGTTCTCGACATGCACGGAAGGTTGCAGGCACTCTTCCCGACATGTCCGGTCCGTCTTATCCTGCAGTGTCTGAGTGTCACGCCTCGGTATTACGGTTGACTTGAGTGCCCCTTACTTACTTGCTCCGTTTGTTTCTGGTCCTCATCGAGCGGGCGTCCCCGTCCGGTTGGTCCTAATTGGCTCCAACTGCGCTAGTCGGGAAGAGCTGTAAGTAGGGGTTCGGTCGTCCCGGTCGGAGATGGGGTCGAGTCGGAAGTGGTGTTTGGCGAGCCTTCCGGTCGGAGAGGCCGTCCGAGGCGGGCCGAGTCCCAAGCGGCGTTGTTCCTCCTTAGTGAGGCCTTTGGTCGAGAGGCGGGCGGAGTCGAAGCGAGCACCGTTCCTCCTCGGCCAGCCTTCCGGTCCGGAGATTGGATCGCCTATCCGGCCTATCGTTTTAGGTATTTGGGCGGCCCAGAGTTGCGCGTCATTCGCAACATTGTCTACTGGGCCGAGCCTTTGTTGGGAGGCCAGTCCATGAGGGACCCCAGGTTTATGAACCCGACAGGAGACCCCGAGCCCCCGGGCAATTCGGTTAGAATCGTCTAGGGGATTTTTGTCTTGACGGTGGGTGCTGCCATGCAAAGATCTGCAGCAGTGTAGCCCCGAGCCCCAGTGCGATTCAGGCGAATTGTCTAGGGGGTTTCGTTTTTTGCTAGCGGGGAAGTTTTGTTTTGTCAGCGGGTGCACGCGAGCGCACCTGCGGGTGTAGCCCCCGAGCCCTCGGGCGATTCGGGCAGAATCGCCTGGGGGGTTTTGTCAGCGGGCGTGAGTGTGCTTTTGCTTACTAGCATGTGTAGGAGATCCCCGTTGGTTAAAGTACTAGCGGCATAGGTTTGTGTGACCTTGCTTTTAGAATTAATTAGGTGAGCTCTAGCTAGCCCGGCACCTTTGTTGCTTAATTAGGATCATTGCAAGGTGCTAAAGAACATAGATAGAGGGGTGTAGTCTTGGCTAGACCGATAGTTTTAATTACACACTTGTTTCGGTTAGCCGACGCGATTAAGTTTTAGAAACGACTATTCACCCTCCCCCCCCTCCTCTAGTCGTCATCTCAACCCTATAGCGGTGCGCTCTGGTGGGTCACCGGGTTGCAGATCTCGAGGCCGCCATTGGAAATAGGCATCATCACCTCCCAAACCCCCCGGCAACCCTGCCATCAGAGCTGAACTAGAGTAAGATCTCATCAACTTGGGATGGGGATTGGGATTGGGCGGGATGAGCTTACCCTTAACCGGGGATTGAGCAGGAAACTCGAATCCCCGGTGGCTTGATTCCTCACGGTGTCCTATCGGGCTAAACATGGTGACCCCGACAGGAACCTTCACCGCGGTCACCGTAGGGGACGGTAGGACCCCGTGGGCATGGCGTGTGCGGCGTCGAGGACGGTGCGGCTCACCGACTTGCGGAGGGCGGTCATCTCCTCCCGCGATGACTCCACCGACGCCTTCGTCTTCCGAATCGCGCCCACTTCGGTGCGCAACTCCTTCACGGTCGCCTCTATCTGGGGCTTTTTAGGTGTCGAACACCTTGGCGGCATCCTCCAGGGACTCGACGCGGGAGCCGATTGAAGACTCGACACATGACGATACGTTTGGTTAGGTTGGTCTGCACGGATTTGAGCTTGTCGAGGATCAATTTGGATCCATGGCGCCTAGCTGCTTGCGGAAGCCGGTGAAATGCTCGTGGTCGATTTGGTGGGGTTCCAGGGTGGAACAGACTCCGGCGATCTGCTCCTTCACCGACCAGATCAGCCTTGGCATGGACCTACGGGTTCACCACTCGTCGCTTGAGCGCTAAGGCGATCAACCAGCCGTCGGGGTTCTGATCCTAGATCAAGGTGAAAGAAACAAAAAATCAGCCAAGGAATCGATGCTCGAATACCAATTTTGTTTGAACCGAGATAGTTTATATAGAATTCAGGCAAGGTAGCAATAGATCGGAGTTGTAGGAGGGGAAGCAAAGCAGCAGGACGGGGTTAGAGGAGTTCTTGTAGGAGAAGCAAGTTTGTTACAATAAGGATCATGAATGAATATCTCCTCTTCCCTATTACATATATATCTATAGCACACTTGGCTGATCACGCGGCATCCACTCAGGCCCCATGACGCTTGAGTTACAGTTCTGGCTCTCGGCCTCTTTGGACCTCCGTGGCCCATGATCCTCTTTTGTGGCTTCAGCTTCAGAGTCTTTAGAGGCTTGTGCCAGATGCGGAACAGTGTGGGGCCATAACACTCCCTCCCCTTGCGCACCAGGGGCGGCTCCAGGCGTTGGGCGCAGGGAACTGCTGACGAAGAAAGTCCAGGTCCTCCCAAGTAGCAAGAGAACAGGCAGGTTGGACCACTTGATTAACCCTTGAGCAATAGAACGCATACCCTTGGTGACGGAGCAGTTCTGAAGAATGCGCTCAGGAACACTCCAAAGCACAGCATCCGATGGCGGAGCAGCTGTGACAGAATGGCGAGCACCCACCAACTTTTTTAGTTGTGAAATGTGAACAGAAGATGAAGCCGGGAGCTCCAACCGATGAGCCACTGATCCCATATGATCAATCACACGATATGGCCCAAAGAACTTAAATGACAGTTTCTGATTGCTCCGTTGTGCCAAGGACGACTGAACATAGGGCTGAATCTTGACATACACCATATCGCCCACCTGAAACTGACGTTCAGAGCACTGAGTATCAGCTTGCCGCTTCATTCTTTGCTTGGCCCGATTGAGATGTTGGCGAATGACATCAGTCATCAGAGCATGATCAGTCAGCCATGTTGATAGATCAGTGACTGGCAGATCAGGAGCAAGAGTAATACCAAACTGCCGAGGAGGATATCCATAAAGCATTTCGAACGGAGACCGTCCCAAAGCAGAATGCCAAGTAGTGTTGTACCAGAATTCAGCTTGATCCAACCATTGACGCCACTGCTTCGGGCACATGTGAACGAAATAGCGCAAAAATGTTTTCAGGCATTGATTAACTCGTTCAGACTGCTCATCAGATTGTGGATGATAAGTTGTGCTCATCCGGAGTGCAACCCCTGCCAATTTGAATAGTTCCCTCCAAAAATTGCTAGTGAAGATCTTATCTCGATCCGAAACAATGGCTGTTGGCAGCCCATGCAGCTTATAAATATTGGAAAAGAAGGCCTGTGCCACCACCGCAGCAGTGAATGGATGCTTAAGAGGCAGGAAATGAGAGTACTTGGAAAAGAGATCTACCACAACCAAGATGCAATTGGAGCCACCCGAAGTTGGTAGACCATCAATGAAGTCCATCGAAATCACAGTCCAGGCACGATCCGGCACTGGTAGAGGTTGGAGAAGACCGGGCAGCTTGGATCGATCCGGCTTGGCTTGCTAACATACAGAGCACTCCGAGACATATCACTGGACAGAAGACTTCATATCATGCCACGCAAACAATTGTTTTAGTCGTCCATAAGTGACAGAGACCCCTGAGTGACTGCATCAGATGCTAGAGAAAGCTTAGCAATTAAATCCTTAGCATGATAATCAGCAGAGTAAGAAGAAATAACTTCCTCCAGCCATTGGGGGTGACATACTGACATAGCAGCCAGCTGAGCAGGTGGACAGCGAGACAAAGCGTCTGCAGCTCCATTTTCAACGCCCTTACGATAAATAATCTGATATTGTAATCCCATCAGCTTGCTGAACACCTTCTACTGCCACGGCGTATGCAGGCGCTGCTCGGTAAGCTGAACAAGGCTGCGGTGATCTGTAATTTTCTGAAATTGAGCATGCTGAAGGTAGCTGCACCATTGCTCCAAGGCCATGAGTATTGCCATATATTGTTTTTCATAGGTGGATAATCCCCTGGACCTAGGACCCAAACCCTTGCTCAAGAATGCTAAAGGGTGGCCATTTTGCATCAGGACGGCACCAATCCCATGTCCACTGGCGTCAGTTTCGACTACAAACGGCATGCTAAAATCAGGCAGAGCCAAGACAGGGGCAGTTGTCAGAGCATGCTTCAGAGTTGAAAATGCCTGTTCCTGCACATCAGTCCACACAAACACCGCTCCCTTCCGAAGCAACTCAGTCAGAGGCCGGGAAATGATGCCAAAATGTTTGACAAAGCGCCGATAGTAACCGGCGAGCCCCAAAAAGCTGCGAAGTTCCTTGACTGTGATTGGAGCAGGCCATTGTAGCACTGCCTGTACTTTGTCAGGATCCGTAGCAACACCAGATTCCGAGATAATGTGACCCAAGTAACGAAGTTGGCATTGAACAAACACACACTTAGACATTTTTACCTGCCAGTGATCCCTCTGAAGGAGCTGCAGCACCAATTTGATATGCTCGAGATGTTCCTCATAGGTGCGACTGTAGATAAGAATATCATCGAAGAAAACGAGCACACATTTCCGAAGGACGGGGGCTAAGGTAGTATTCATGGCCTTGAGGAAGGTGCCAGGTGCCCCTGTAAGCCCAAACGCCATCACCAGAAACTCGTACTGACCGGTATGCGTCTGAAACGCTGTTTTGAACTCTTCTCCAGGCTTCAGATGAATTTGATAGTACCCTGCAGTAAGGTCCAAGCAAGAGAACCAGGAAACATGTGTCAATTCATCCAACAGCTCCTCAATTACAGGCACCGGATACTTGATCTTTGCTGTGATTGCGTTGAGTTGACGAAAGTCGACACAAAACCGAAAAGTGCCATCCTTCTTCTTAACAAGCAGAACTGAAGAAGAAAATGGGCTAGAGCTCGGGCAAATAATACCAGACTGCAGCATATCTGTGATCCGATGCTCAATCTCATCTTTGATGGCCGGCGGGTAACGATAGGGACGCACCGAAAAAGGGGTGGCACCCAGTAACAGAGGAATAGCATGATCACAATCACGCTCAGGAGGGTAGCCAGTAGGAGGCGCAAACACCGACTGAAATTCCAAGAGTAAACCGGCAACCTCAGGCGGCAATGGCTGCTGACGAGCTACAGTATCATCTGACAACACAGTTGTGATTTGAACCACGGAACCTGGCGGCAAAACAGATAGAGAGCCTTGGAGTAATTTCAGCTCGTTGCCAAGAGTGATGAGGAGCCATTTGTGTCGCCAATCAACCTGCATTGGGCTATGCGCCACTAACCAATCCATTCCCACGATTAACTCAAAAGATGTTAGGGGCATAAACTGAACGTCAGAAACGAACTCACAATCTTGCACAGACCACTGTAAGTTCAGAAACTGAGATGAACAGAGCAACTGCGTTCCATCAGCAACTGTAACACGCAGAGTGGAGCTAAAGCTGGACATACCATATAGCTGCCGAGCCAGATTAGACAAACGTATGAGTACTGCCCGAGTCCACCAAAATACGAGCCGGTTGACCCTGCACTGCGCCCATAAACTGAATGGAATTAGCAGAAACAGTACCAGCAGAGGCGGCCATTGAAATTGCCAGCAGCAACTGAGAACTTTCTTCAGAGTTGGACTCTTCATCAGCACAATCTTCAGAATGGCACATGTCCCAGAACTCCTGTAAAACGTGCAGCTGGATTGTTTCTGCACATTTATGATCTCGTGACCATTTTTCTCCACAGTGAATACAAAGGCCACGAGCACGGCGATAGTCTCTCAACGTTGACAGCTTGGACTCAATGCTAGGCGCGGCGAGCTTCAGGGGCTGGGGCTGCTGGTGCCGGTTTGTCCTGACGCTCTGGCAGCGGTGGAGGTAGTGCCCCCGCACCGGTGCCTTGGCGAACGTGAACGGCTCCCGCCGACGAACATCACGCTGCCGAGACGGATCCACAAGTTCCTCCTGTAACAGAGCAATATCCAAAGTAGTGGATCGCTGTAAATGTATTGCGCTGCGAATATCAGAGCGTAACCCATCCACAAAGCGCATTGTGTAATACAATGGATCAGTATTTTTGCCATAAGCAACCAATTGCTCTACTAACCCAGTATATTTGTCTATGTAATCCTGAACAGTATGAGTTTGGTGGATGTGAAAAAGTTGGCGAATGAGAAGAGCATGTTGGTCCTTGCCAAAGCGCTCCATGTGGCAAAACTGATCCCAACTCCCCGCCCTAACACTCTCCTCAACGGACTGCAACCAACGGCGCGGCGGCGGTCATCATGCATAGTGGCAACCTTAACCCAACGGCGGCGGGAACATAGTACATGTCAAAGTAATGAAAACAACGACCTAGGCCATAACTTGGGATTTTCACCATGACAAAATTCATCTTAGGAATGTGTTCACGACCATCACTGAAGTCGCGATAGGCATCATCACCTCCCGAACCCCCCGCCGCACCCCTCGCCATCGAGCCGAACTAGAGTGAGATCTCATCAACTTGGGATGGGGATTGGGATTGGGCGGGATGAGCTTACCCTTGACCGGGATTGAGTAGGAAACTTCGAATCCCGGTGGCTTGATTTCTCGCGGTGCCTTATCGGGCTGAACATGGTGACCCCGACAGGGAACCTTCGCTGCGGTCACCGCGAGGGGCGGTAGGACCCCGTGGGCATGGCGAGTGCGGTGTCGAGGACGGTGCGGCTCATCGACTTGCGGAGGGCGGTCATCTCCTCCCGCAGCGACTCCACCGACGCCTCCGTCTTCCGAATCGCGCCCACTTCATTGCACAACTCCTTCACGGTCGCCTCCATCTGGGGCTTTCGGTGTCGAACACCTTGGCGGCATCCTCCGAGGGGACTCGGCGCGGGAGCCGATTGAAGACTCGACCGCGACGATATGTTTGGTTAGGTTGGTCTGCACTTGCATTTGAGCTCGTCGAGGATCAATTTGGTGTTGGGATCCATGGCGCCCTAGCTGCTTGCGGAAGCGGGTGAAATGCTCGTGGTCAATTTGGTGGGGTTCCAGGGTGGAACGGACTCCGGCGATCTGCTTCTTCACCTACCAGATCAGCCTCGGCATGGACCTAAGGGTTCACCACTCGTCGCTGAAGCGCTAAGGGCGATCAACCAGCCGTTGAGGGTTACGATCCCAGATCAAGGTGAAAGAAACAAAAATCAGCCAA
This sequence comes from Miscanthus lutarioriparius, assembly GCA_904845875.1. Classification (NCBI taxonomy): domain Eukaryota; kingdom Viridiplantae; phylum Streptophyta; class Magnoliopsida; order Poales; family Poaceae; genus Miscanthus; species Miscanthus lutarioriparius. The sequence goes on along the minus strand of CAJGYO010000009.1, from coordinate 82,615,990 downwards.
GGAATCTATGCTCCGAGTACCAATTTGTTACGAACCGAGATAGTTTGCATAGAATTCAGGCAAAGTAGCAATAGATCGGAGTTGTAGGAGGGGAAGCAAAGCAGCCGGACGGGGTCAGAGGAGTTGTTACAGGAGAAGCAAGTTTGTTACAATAAGGATCATGAATGAATCTCTCTTCTTCCCTATTACATATATATATATATATATATATATATATATATATATATATATATATATATATATATATAGCACACTTGGCTGATCACGTCAGCATCCACTTAGGCCCCATGACGCGTGGGTTCTGGGCTCTCGGCCTGCTGGACCTCCGCGGCCAATGATCCTCGTTTGTGGCTTCAGCTTCAGAGTGTTCAGAGCAAGGTTTTTAATTTCGGTATCGCCAAAATTTTGACCACCACCGAAATTACCGAATTTCACGAAATTCAGCTGAAATTTCGTCAAAATTTTTTTAGAGATTAGCACATGAAGTATGTTTTTTTTAAAAAAAATTTGGATCTAAACAAATATTAGTATGATTTATGACTACATATCTATTAAATAGAAGAATATGCAATATAAATAATAGAAAAATATAAGATTAGAGTTATATAGCACATGTATTAGTGTATTAAAAAATTTGGAGTTTTCTTTGGCGCCACCACCGAATTTAATTGAAATTCGGCCGAAATTCATGAAATTTTGAACCCTAGTTCGAGAGGCTTGTGCCGTCTGACGCGAACAATGTGGGGCCATAACACTCTCCTCGGTTGTCCTGTCCCCTTTGGTGAGGAGCGGGAGGCGAGGGCTAGCGGCGGTGGTGGGCGAGGAGAATTTGGCGTCTGAGGTGAGGTGGCGGCGCGCCGAGGAGCAACAGACGGCTCGACACGGAGGAGGCGGGATTCGTCAGCAGACGCGTCAGGATCTCCCAGACAATGAAATCCTTGGGTCCCAGCAGGTGGCCACCGCCGGCCGCTGCTGCCATGATAGTGGCCGCGATTGGATTTTGAAGAAATCAGAAATGGATAGTTTTTTAGGAAAGAAATGGATAGGTATCTTTGGCTATACCAGGGTTCTCTTGTTGGGTTGGGATATTTTTTATGGGCGGAATGACACAACGTGTTGGCTGTGTGCTAGGATGTCAGGTACCCGCGGGAAACCACGGACGAAGTTGCTTACCTGACCCGACCCGTACATTTGCGGGTACCCGACCCCATCTTACTCATGCCTATATTCATCTGGTACGAAACGCCCACGGGTCAAACGGTCATCTCTATAAGACGAAATGAGGGCCCAGCTCTGGCCTCTCATTGGGCCACGTCGCTCAAAAAATCCGAACCGTCCGATTCCAAGCCGACGGTCCCAGCATTTGCACCTAGCATCTTCGGACGGCTCAGACATCGACCGGCTCGCAGCTCCGCGCTGCCTACTGATCGTCGGCCTCCGGCATCCGCCTGACCCGCCGCTCGTGCCTTCCTCTGCCTGGGGACGCCGCGCCGGGGTCGCCGTGGGAGGGAGCCCGCCGAGGCTGCCGCGCCCGAGCCCCACGCCCGCTCCGTGGTGGCCGGAGCCGCCACGCCCGCACTCCTGCTCGCGCCGGGGTCGCCAGGGCCGCCGCGCCCGCACCCCCGCCCGTGCCGGAGCAGCTCCCACGCGCGTCGCCTGTTGCCGTGGCCAGCAGGCCACGGGCCGCCTCCGGCCAGGACGAGGCCACCTGGGGTCGCGGCCTGCCGTTGCGTGGCCGTGGATCCACTCCCCACGCCGCCGGCGATCATCCCCCGGCCGAATCGATGCGGCCTCTGTTTGAGCTGCGTCCGTTGGGTGAGGAAGAAAGAATGCGTCCGTTGGGTGAGGAAGAATGGTGAAAAATGATTAGGGAAGTTTTCGAGGGTTCTAGATACAGAGTAGCGACCACCTGTTCAGTGAAGAGACTCGGCCCAGAGCCCACTCTGTATCTCTGGCGTCTACAGCCATACCAAGGTAATTGCTTGCAAAAGTATGGCGGTGTTTAGTTCCCCAAACTCTCATTTTGTCACTATGTAAAAAAAAAATCCCATCACATTAAACTTCGGTACATGTATGGAGTACTAAATGTAGATGAAATCAAAAACTAATTTCACAGTTTGATTGAACTTTGCGAGACGAATCTTTTGAGCCTAATTAGTTAATGTTTGGACAATAATTCGTAAATACAAACGAAATTGCTACAGTGTTTGAGGTCTGTGCAAATACCGCTTCCGGCCGAACTATGATGACTGTTTATGCTACGAACCTCATTCCTTTATTGGCCACAGCAATTTCAAATGTATTTTCTAATACATAAATGTTCATGTGTTGTCAATTAGAACCCGAAGAATACTACAGTTCTCCATGCTCCATATGAAAGATGGACAAAAGCATCCGGTTCTGAATTCTGTGCTAATTTCATTGTGCGGGAAACATTGTACAAGTATTTTTCAACACATATGTTCCTCTGTTCATCGTGAGCACCTAGGCAGCTTAATGTACAATGACCTCCGACGGACTCTACACCGATCAAACGTCAGCAGCCCACAAAGACGTCAGTTGATTTTTCAAAGTAGCAGCTTGGTTAGTGCAATGATGTCAGCTGCTCCACACCTCCGACAGGCTCTACACCGATCAAATTCAGCAGCCCACAAAGACGTCAGTTGATTTTTCAAAGTAGCAGCTTGGGCTCTGTTCGGTAGAATTTATTGTTGCTGCGGCTGATTTGTAGTGCTAATCAGTTACGAAAGAAAAACACTATTCCATAACTTAAAAAAATATGACTAATTCTGACTTATAAGCTCGAGCGAACAAAGACCAGAATAATGTCAGCTGCTCCACACCTACGACAGGGACTTACCCTGCCTGCTGCAATGAAGGTTGCGTACGCATGATGCCTACCACTTGTCCTCGCTTACTGGATCTGAAGCCCATCTTAAGGAAGCATTAACGCATAAGAAATACTATGCATGTGCCTCTTTTGACGACAGTGAAGCAACCAACAAAATTTGTTTGGCTGCACTCTAATAATACACATGTAGCCTTCTGGCTTTCAACTATTACCTTTCCAATGAAAGCCTCTTTGGAGACCTATATAATGCTCCACATTGTTTCGAGAGAAGCAGGAATACTACACAGCACCATGGGCTGGCCCGCTATACGTAGGGCGCGGCAAAGCCGCGCCAGGCTTTCTAGTCCTTGTTCTAGTAGAGGGGTAAAGCAATAAGAACTAAAAATTCCAAATTTTAGATTTAATAGCAAAAGTGTTCGTGCGTTGCAACGGGACGTATTTGGAGTTAGCTATCTTTATTAAGTTTAATTGGGCAACCTTATCTCAATTAAATGACTGTTCATTATAAATGCAGGTGCAGTAAACAGGGGTAAAATGGTATTTTCCCCTCATAGTTGATGGTGTTAAAGGCCACATCTAACGGCAGTGCTATATAGGGAAAAAAAATTAACCCAATGCTAAAAAAAGGAAGCATCTCATATTCCCGATACTTTTCTCTCTGTCATGGTAGATTGGAGTTCGACACAGATCGCAAGTCAACTCCATAGGCCGTGATAGATTAGAGTGGTACGGTGTAGGTTTATGCGCACAAGGTTATTTTAATTTGGGAAGCAAATAAACCTATAATGAGAATTAACAGAACTGGCCGCAAAAGCTGAGCCATGAGCAGATGGACGCGATGACGGAGAACAATCCCAGTAATAATAAAAAAAAATAGCTTTATCTAATTTATATTTGCTTACTTTCTATTTTTATACTATCATGCGCGGATACTCCGAGGAGGTTCGTATCCCGTTACGATACGTATCGGGTAGGGATACTCTTCCTGGATACGTATCCAGGTCATACTAATGATTTTGGATACGTACGGACTGGATATGCATATACACGTATCATAGCTGAGTTTCGATACGGCCCAAGTAACAAAAACGCCCTTAAGGCCCAACTAAGGATAGCACATGGCATTGTACGCGTCTACCAGCCATCGTGAGTTCGTGACCTAGCCGGCTAGCCGCAACGCACCCCGCACTTCCGTCTCTTGCCCGCGCAGTTTGCAACTTCCCTCGATGCCTGACTTCCCTAGGCTCCTGGAGGGACCGTCAGGCAGCAGCACCGTAGATAAAGAGTTTTATTTTGTTTTCTATATCTATTTTTATTTTCAGTAGAATTCCTATTCAGCCGCCTTCAAGAAGCCTAGTATATAATAATAGAAAGAGTCTATTTAGATTAGGATTTCTATTCAAATTACCTTAAGAAATCCTCACGTACAGATCCAATATGCTTTGGAATCCGACTCCGTATCACGCTAGGCAAGAGCTATTTTAACTAATATGAACACGAGTTATATATATATATATATATATATATATATATATATATATATATATATATATATATATATTCTTAAATGGTACCGTAGAATAACTTATTCTATAGCCATCTTGATTTACGATAATATTCGTACCAATTTACGATAACATGAATATGCATTTGTGCAGGTAGGTTGCTGCTAATAAACTTCAGTTCTCGTAAATTTGCCTACGTTCATGTCTATTTTTCTATTGCCCAACAAAAGTATTTAAGAAGGTTGACATCTTACATCAAGATTTTTCTTATAGAATGGTCAATACAAAAACATATATCTTAATGAAGCGGGATACTTTGCTAACCGAAAGAGCAACGAGGCACATAATTCAAGACTTAGACATAGTCCCTCCGTGACTTTGACAAAGTTTACGGAAGTCCAGCATCTATAATATAAAACAGTTTAATTAAATTTTCTGTAAATATGTTTTAACGGTGTATTTATTTGAACTTGTAAATGCTACTATATTTTTCTAAAATCTTTGTCATCTAGAGATATTTGACTCGAGAAAAAGGTCAAAGTGAACTATAGTTTAGAATAAAGAGAGTACAAAATAAATGCATGTTGAGTACTACCTTCGTCCCAAAATAGTTGATGTTTTTTTATAGCATTCAGGTTTTGTCCCAAAATACTTAACATTCTCGCTTTCTAATACACCCTTCTCTTTTCCCAATACATTAGTGTTTCTATCTCTCTCCTTCTCATAAGAGATATTTTGATCTTTTAGCTATAACATTGGTATCTCTGCACAATCATATAACATCCATTATTTTGTAACATATGGAGCAAGTGGATAATTAAGCTACACAATACGGAGAGAGTTTGGCAAGACTTATTTCAAATCAAATATGTTCGAAACCTCATACTAAGTGGTTAAAAAGTTGTTGACTCGCACTTTTAGTCTTGTCTTATGTGATTAATTCATAAGTATTTCGAGGTTTAAGCTTTTAAGTGGAAATCAAAATAGATTTTGGAGGTATATGATTATGAATCCATGCTTTGAAATTCCAGTACCTTGCTTTGTTTATTGTTGTTGAATGGAAATAAGCAACAAGCACTGGTTGCAAAAAAAAAAGTAAGTGACACATCCTTGTTGCAAGGGTTGCTAATATAAACTTGGCAGAGAAAAAGGCTTTATATATAAGACACCTAGTCAATAATGCAATTCAAACTCTATGCAAGAAATTTGGCATATGAATAAACCTCTAAAAATAATAAAAATATTTGCGCTGTCACAGAACAGTCGGTACCCATGCACCGTGGAGTCAAGGCACACTGGAGAGTGAGTCAAGTAGTGACCAATAGATGCCGTGTTTTTTTTCCACAAAGGAGATAGGGAGTGGATAGCGTCTGGTCGTCTAGACGTCTGCGCCTGCTGCTCGCCCCAAATGATAACATCAAACACGCACATAACAATAACGCGCATGGGTCCAAAATTGTCAGAAACAACATTGACCGACACGGCACAACACCCATGTGACTCAACAGGACTCGAAACGCTCATGTATGCATGCACCTCCTGCCTCTGCTCGCCCGCACGATGCTGCTACGCCCTGCCTTATGCTGCTGCTGCCGCGCCTGTCAGGCCGGCCTTCCTGTTGCTGCGGCACACAAGTGCCTGCTACTGCGGTACACATGCGGCTGCTGCTGCACATGCATGTGGGGGCCGCCACGCTCACTTCGCTTCCCGCGCACACGCGGGACTGCTGTGCCCAAGGGGACCACCTGCTCCGCCTGCGCCCACTTCCCGCGCCTGTTCGTGGAACACTTGCAACATGTAGTATTTGTTACAACATTCCTCTGAAAACAGATGAAACATTTAAAACATACTCTTGCAACATATGTGTATGCCCACTGTAACATATGCAATATTTAGATAAAACACTTATATCATACGTTTGATACAACTAAAATATTTGAAAACATACACTTTGTAGCATACGTGTATGACCACTGCAACATATGCAACATCTAGATAAAACACTTGCAACATATACGTTTGAAACAACTGAAACATTTAAAAAACATACAAGTCCAGTGTACGTGTATAGCCAGTGCAACATATGCAACATTCAGATAAACCACTTGCAAACATACGTTTGAAAACAACATAAACATTTAAAACATACACTTACAACATACGTGTATAAACATTACAACATATGCAACACAAGATCTATTTTTGCAACATCCAAATAAAACATATGCAACATACATCTGAAACTCATGAAACATACTGTTGTAACGTGTGTTCAGCTACTTGTTGCCGCCTAACAGATGCTCGTTGATGCGAAGCTCGATGCCATGGCGCGAAGGTCGCCCACGGTCCACGGACCTCGGCTGTGCGCAGCGCGAGTCTAAACAGGAGGCGTGAGGTGCGGCGGAGTGCAGCGCGAGGCGCGAGGCACAGGCAATGCGAGGCGCGAGCAGCGCGTAACGTGAGGCACGAGGAACGGATGGGGCACGAGGCACAAGGTGCAAGGGCGTGAGGCACAGGGGCAGACAGGTCCGTCCCGTCCGCCCAGACAAACACGGGGTTTTCTAATGGTTTTGACTCAAATCAACTGTAAAATAAGTGGACTCACGGGCCAGTCAAACAGTAAATTCCGATTTGTATCTAAGATAAAAAAAATCCGAATTGTATCAGAAAAGTTTCTAAACATGTATTTTACAATTTTTTTGGAGCAATTACTGGCCTTCCAAAAAAGATCCTAAAAATAAAACAAAACATCTCTATAAAACCGAAAAGTAATAAATAGAGGAAAACCTCGCAACCCACCCCGACCCTGCCCTTCCTTCCTCTTCCCGTTCCCTCCCCTTCCCCTTCCGGCAACCGGCGAACCCATCCATCCGGCGGCGGCGAAGATGATCATCCCGGTGCGCTGCTTCACATGCGGCAAGGTATCGCAGCTTCCCCCCTCCGATCCGTGCCTAGGCGCGCCTGCGGGTTCTCTGCTCCGTGCGCCAGGGTTTAGTTGCGTCGTCTTCTCAATTTTGGGTCATAATCCATCTAATTTGTGGCTCAGGTGATCGGGGACAAATGGGATGCATACCTTGAACTCGTCCAGGCGGACTATGACGAGAGGTAGGTTGAGTTCTCCCAACCAGTAGCTACCGCCTCTAATCTAAGAATCTATATCTGTTCGCTTTTTTCTATATGTTCAAATCCTTGTGGGATGGATTCAGTTAGTTTGTTAATTAACAAGACTCTGACAATACTCACCAGGCACGCAGGATTGGTTGGGGGGGGGGCGGCAATGTGTGTCATAGCTTTGGTGATCTACTACGTCTGTTGTGCAGTATGGTGAATTTACATGAACCACATATCCAGCTTGAGTTCTGTGGTGATTCCTGTGGAAGTGTGGACTAATTAGAGTAATATTGTATTTCTGAAGTGCCTTTTATTGAGGAATCTGATGCTTGTATGTGATAGGAACGTCACAGATAACCTGATTCTGTAGCATTTGGTGGTCTACACATGTTTGACCCGACTCTGTCTGGCATGTTTGTATGGTGTTCTTAAGTAGATTTGAATGTTGTTAGGAATTAGGATCATCCAAATCTATTTCTGGCTTCAAAGAAAGGTAAAAGCAAATAAATCCTTGCAGTCAGCTGCAGTAATTCAACACAGATTCACAGAGGTGCCTGTGCACAATCTTTGGGTGTGAACATACTTCTACTTTTCACATTTTTCAAATAATGAGAAGATGCATACTTAAGAAGGAAAATAAAAGAAGATGAAGCTGCTGTTGCAATTGTTGAGGTGTGGTAGCTCTTCCCATGCATTATCCCTAGGAAACCATGCTTCACAGATACCAAATAGAGTTAAACAAGTTAGGTAAAAAGGTAATTATCAGGGTCTACTGATGACTAGAGAGCACACAAAATCATTAGGATGTGACTAGAATATGGCTCTATGGATTTAGGAGTTTTTCCCATTAGAATTTTGATTTTGATACATGTGACTCAGAAACTGGCAATGCTTCAATTTATGAATTTTTGAAGTTTTATATATAGCAGTTAAGCCTAAACTATGATAAAACTTGCGGGGCCTGCATTTGCTTGAGATTGAATCATTTTTTTAACCATTCCAGAACATGGACTTATACTTGCAGTTTGTTTCTTTTAGCAAAGCCCCCTGAACCTTTTGCCAACAGTATGTTTGCACTATAGGAGGCTATGATCTTTTCTAACAAGAACAGTCATTTCTTTGTATCGCAGCCAAATCTCCTTTTCAGGCATAAGGTTGAGTTTGGTGCCATTTAGCATTAATTTAGCTTAAAAAATTACTTCCACAATTAACTTTCACGTCACATGCAGCATTATTAAGTTGTCCCGCTAATCATGATTGGTCAGGCACTCTGGGACGACTGGTGCAGTCAGAAATCTTATTGTCCAATTAACTTGTGATTAATCATGATTAGTTGTCCGATTAGCTCAAGGATGACAAGCCTGGAGAGAGAGAGAGAGTTGTGAGATGCTCAGCTGGGCCTGGGGGCACTTGGCCTTTGTTTTTGGCCCAGAAGTATATGACCATGCTTGATGCTTGCTTTGTTTACCAATTTATGATTATGACAATGTCTTTGTGCAGTGTGCAGTGTGCAGTTGTGCTCTGGTGTAAACTTGTATCAGTACTTTAACTACTTGATGCTTAACTTAATAACTTAATACTTACAGTTAAATTGTATACATCCTGGGTAGTAGGGCAAGTAGGCCAGACAATTATACTGCTCCCTAGCCAACTAGCCACCAAATCAGATCTGATCAGCTGATTGGTACCCATACGACTAGGCTCGATGAGGTGATCTGAAAAGATTGAGGATGGGTGTGCTAAGAATCATTTAACAAAAAGCTTCATATATTTTTTCTATGCAATTCCTTTTTATTGAAATGATTGCAGATTGTCTTCAATTGAATCAGCTGGTACGAATCCTCATATGGGGTCACCTGTGGTAGTTTAGTTTATATATATCGAATAAAAGAACTTGCTGAATGTGGCCTTCCACGGTACAATCTTACGGATTTATGGAGAGCTGGGAGGGTTGTACAAGTTTAGCAGACTTTCAAACTTCCGATCACATAAATATGAAAATGTTTAGCTAATCTGGACACTTCTACCAAATCCCAATTAAGCAATGTTTTCCCGGTACATCTATTTGCAGGGTAGCTCTGACTGCCTTGAAGTTAAACCGTTACTGCTGTAGGCGAATGCTGATGACCCATGTCGACCTCATTGAGAATCTCCTCAACTACAACAGTAAGTCGAACTGTTCAGTACTGTTGCGTGCAGTCTTCACTAAGATTCGTTTTATTATTTCCCTAGCATGTCACTAACACTCTCATTCGTCGACAGCGCTGGAGAAGACTGCCTGACACTGACAGTTAAGCGAACCTGGCAAGCTCGACTGCTAGTCCGTCGCACCTAGTACCCTTCATCGGAGTGTTATCCTGTGTTAGTGCTGTTCTGTGTTTCTCCTAGTCTAAGATGTGGCTATTTCATGAGTTTACTTGGAAGGACTAGGTAACTTCTGAGTCCAACCAGGGATTTGCCATTCTTCCATGTGACCGGTTCTGAACAACTTAATACAGCAAATCAGCAAGAATCATGGGCGTAGTAATTGGCATGCATCTGCTCTGTTAATTGTTATCCTTAGTGTCAATTCTCCATATGCTCTGTTCTCTAGGGGTATTGTTTCTGTTCCCTGCACTCACCGATTTGCGTAACTGCAGAGCTTCATGCTCCGTATGCGCCTGTTCTATTGTGAATTTGCCTTTGTTACCTGTCATTTCCACGTCTGGAGAGACCTATGAGTCTATGACGTGCATAAATCACCTGTCCTTGCACCGTCGCGAGAGGCCTGTGACTGTGACTTGCCCATTAGATAGATTAGATTGATAGATTATTATCCATGTGCAAGTGTAACGATTATTCTGATCGTTCCTGTAACGGCCGTGGCTCGGTGTCGGTTTGCTCATGTTGTTAGTGGTTGAATTCTTGCTCTGGGTAGTAATAGAATTCTTACTCTCATTTAGAGAGGATAACACTAGGAGTTGGGACAATTTTCTGGTTTATTTCTCACATAAATGCCATGCCAACATGAGAGTTGGGGATACATATTTATAGGCTGCTAGCCAGCTAATTATATCCTAGATGCTGTCCTAGATGCTAGTCCTAAATGCTAAGATGTTGTCCTAGCTAGTCAAGAATGCTGTCCTTGATGGGCAGCAACACCACCATGGGCAGCAAGACCACCATGCTGCTGCAACCCCACAAAGACTGCTGCAGCCCCACAAAGACCACAGAGACTTATCCATCATTCTTCCCCTAAGTCTTGTGCGTCGTCTTGTGGGAAAGTTGAACCAACTTGATCCTCCCAAGAGGCTTGGTAAGCAGGTCCGCAAACTGATCCTTGGTGTTGATGTAGCTCGCCTTGATGCTCTCTTCCTCCAAACAGCCTCGGATGAAGTGGTACCTTACCCGGATGTGCTTACTCCGTTTATGGAAAACGGGGTTCTTTACCAGGGCCAGAGCGGACTTGCTGTCCATCCTAAGCTCCACCACTCTAATGTCTCTGCCTAGGAGATCACTAAGCAATCGAGCGAGCCAAAGCGTCTGAGTCGAAGCGGTGGAGGCCGCTATGTACTCGGCCTCGCAGCTAGACAGGGTCACCACCTGCTGCTTGACCGACTGCCAGTTAACGAGGCACTTGCCGAGGAGGAAGAGGATCCCGCTCGTGCTCTTGCTGGTGTCGATGTCGCCGGCGTGGTCGCTGTCGCTGTACCCGACAAAGTGTGCCGCCCCAGGGCACCTAGGGTAGTAGAGGCCGTGGTTGAGAGTCCCCGCAACATAGCGGATGATCCTCTTCACAGCTTGCTGGTGCTCCGTCGTCGGTCGCTGCATGAACCGACTAACGTAGCCGACGGAGAATGCCAAATCCGGCTGTGTGTGGGCGAGGTAGCGAAGGCTCCCCACAAGACGTCGGTACTGCGTAGCGTCCACCTCCTCCGTCATGCTGTCGCGGCTCAGCTTCAGCCTCTCCTCCATCGGAGTGAGAGCTGGGTTGACGACGCGCTTGGCGTAGGCGGTCTGTCGAAGCGTGATCCCGGAGTCATCCTGGTGCACCTCGATTCCCAGTTAGAAGGAGAGAGGCCCCAGGTCCTTCATCTCTTCCTTGAATGCCGCCACCTCCGCATCCTTGGTGCCGGTGATCACCAAGTCGTCGACGTAGACACCCACCAGCAGAGCATTTCCTCCACTACCCCGTCGGTAGATGGCCGCCTCGTGCGGGCTTTGCTCGAAGCCCATCCCCTTTAGCGTGGAATCCAACTTGGCATTCCACGCCCTCGGTGCCTGCCGCAAGCCATAGAGGGCCTTGCGTAGGCGGAGCACCTTGCCCTCCTTGCCGGGGATCGCAAATCCCGGCGGTTGGTGCACGTAGACCTCCTCTTTCAAGTCGCCGTTAAGGAACGCTAACTTGACGTCCATGTGATGAACACGCCAGCCCTCCTGGGCAGCTAGCGTAAGGAGGAGTCGCACGGACTCCATCCGTGCCACGGGAGCAAAGGCGTCGTCGAAGTCGACCCCCTCCTGCTGCACGAAACCTCGTGCCACCAAGCGAGCCTTGTGCTTGATGATGGCGCCGGCTTCATCCCTCTTCAGCTTGTACACCCACTTAAGGGTGATCGCGCGGTGACCACGAGGAAGGTCAGCAAGCTCCCAGGTGCGGTTCTTCTCGGCCGCATCCATCTCCAACTGTATTGTGGCGCACCATGCCGCGTGTCTCTCGGCCTCTGCAAACGACCGAGGCTCACCGTCGTCACACGCAAGGTGCAACTGCGCCTCCAGGTCGTGAGGCACTAGTCCCGGCACCGGCTGGTCACCGAGAAGGTTCTCCATCGTACGGTACCACAACGGCTCGCCGTCGTGGTACGCGCGATGCGCTCCTCGTCGTGAGAGAGCGAAGTAGCGAGCTCAACCGGGCTGTGCTCGACTTGAGCTAGTGTTGGAGTAGACGTGTCCGGCGAGGTGCCTGTCGGTGCTGGAGTGCGTGGCGGTGTCGGCTGTGGTGGAGCCGACGAAGAACTCATCGCAGCCGAGGTCCTGGCTGGAGAGCATGGTGCTGTCGGAGTAGCAGGCGCCGGGGTCGATGGAGGCTCGGGGACTGGGGTAGACACGCTCGTCGAAGAAGAGCTGCCTACTCCCCCAGCTCCCTCGAAGTGGACGTACTCGACAGTGAAGTCGTCGTACGTCGGAGCCGAGCCGTCGTTTACCGCCTTATCCCACGCCCATCCTCGCCCTTCCGTCGCGAACACAACGTCCGCTCATTGTGCGCTACGCCTGTGTGTCTTGGTCGAGGATGCGGTAGGCCTCGAGCCCTCCGCGTGGTGATGAACACTCTGGAGTGCTCACAGCCGTCGTCGAGCTTCTTGATGTGGCCAAGCTCCTTGGCGAACGCAAAGCGGCCAAGACCCGTAAGTGGGAGACCGCCCGGCTTGCGCCCATGCCAAGCCTCGTCTGACGTCCCGCCGTCGGCGCCTTGGTAAGCGGCGGTTGAGGATGTAGACGGCCGACACCACCGCCTCTCCCTAGAAGACAACCGGCATCCCCCTCTGCTTGAGAAGGGCCCGAGCCATCCCCACAACCGTCTGGTTGCGCCGCTCGACGACGCCGTTCTGCTGCGGGTTGTACGGCGCGGAGTAGTGGCGCGGCGAATGCCCTCATCGGCCTTGATGACGCGGTCTCACCGCCGTTGTTTGGTGCGCATCACGCAGCGCGGCTTGCGGCCGCACTCTGCCTCCAGCGACGACCTGCGAACGCTGATGGCGTCCGCAGACCTCTCCCTGCTTGCCGGAGGACCATCACCCATATGTAAGCGGGAGAGGTTGTCGACGAAAGCGAGGGAAGTAGCGTCGTCCTCCCGTGTGGCGGTGTCACCGAGCCACACAAGTCCCGATGCACAAGCTTGAGCCTCTCCTTGGCTCGAAAGCTTGCCCGGCCCGGAGAAAGAAGTCGCCTCTGCCGTCAACACGCAGACGTGTCCGCAGAATCGCTCCCACATGGTCGAGGCACGACAGGCCTCACACCAGCTCCGTGGCACTGAGCCGCTTTAGGGCCTCGAAGTGAAGGTGCCTGAAGCGCTCGTGCCACTGCCACGCCTCGTCATCCCGACGAGCAGCGAGACAGAGGGGTTGTGCCACATGCACGTTACGGACGTAGAGTCGATTTGCACTTCTGGTCACCTTGGCAAGAAGGCGACGACGACGATCCCAAATCCTCATGACTCCATCCTCAACCACCACGTGCGAACCGTTCTCATCCAGCTGTCCCAAGCTGATGATAGAGTTCCTCAACGCGGGGATGTAGTAGACTCCGGTGAGCAGCCTGTGCTCACCAAACACGGCGGTGAAGATGACAGAGCCGACGCCCTTGATCTCCACGCCGGAGGCATCCCCAAGCTTGACGGAGCCTCGGACGCTAGAGTCAAGCTCGGTGAAGAACTCCCGTCGACCGGTCATGTGATGGGTGGCACCGGTGTCGAGGCACCACCCGTCAGTCTTGTCGTTGCCGGAGCCATCGCCGAGGAGGACGTGTGCTTTTGGCTCGTCAAGGTGGAGGAGAGCCGCTGCGGCCAGTGCCGCTGGAGGTAGCTCGATGCTTGCATGTGCCATGAACAGAGCCGGCTCCTCTGCCTGTGCGAGGTGGGCCTGGCCACGTCGTTGCTGTCGATAGTCCTTGGCCCAATGGCCAAGCTGGCCGCAGTTGCGGCAGGTGTCGTCTCGTGCCGGCTTGTGCCTGCCGGTGGCGCCGCCCTGGGCGCCTCCGCGGGCATCACCCTCGGCACGTCCTCGCGCCTCGGCCTGGGCGTCTCTACACGCCTTGCGTAGCTTGCCATGCTTGCGGCCGCCTGTCGTGGAAGATGGCTCCCCCTTCTTCCGGTCACCTTGGCTGGCAAGCCACTGCTCCTGAGTGAGAAGGAGCTTCCCGCCAGTGGTGATGGGCCCCGAGAGAGCCTGTGGCTCATCGCTGTCGACGGCGACCTTGAGGCGACCTATCGCCTCCTCGATCAACATCGTGGAGAGATCCAGCGAGAGACTTCGATCGAGCGAGCCATCTGCTTGTACTTCTCGGGGACGCAGCGGAAGAGCTTTTGACGGCTCTCTCCTCGCCGTAGGTGTCATCGCCGAACCGCACCATCTTACGCAGCGAGTGTTGAGACGGAGAGCAAAGTCATCAATGTCCTCACCTGGCTTGAAGGCCAGGTTCTCCCACTCCTTGCGAAGTGCATGTAGTGTGGACTTGCGGGCGCGGTCGCTGCCGATGCGTGCCGCAGCGATGACGTCCCAAGCCTTCTTGGCAGTCCACTTATTGGTAAGCGAGAACTGCATCTCGAGCGGGACTGCATCGATGAGGGCATCCAGCGCCCGTTGATCTAGGTCGTAGTCGACGTCGCCGTACCGGACTGCCTCCCACATGTGCCGCACCTGGAGCTTTACCCTCATCACCGCAGCCCACTCGACGTAGTTGGTCTTAGTGAGGGTAGGCCACCCACCGCCGGGGCCGACGTCCCTGACGACAGCCTGGAGCCCGTGGTAACCACGGTAGCGATCCGGGGAGAGAGAGCCACGCTGCCTGTGAAGGCCGCGCTCTCCATCGACCCGCCCGCCACCGTCGCCGTGCGCGCCTCCTCCAGGAGCGCCACCGTCGTGCACGCCTCCTCCAGGAGCGCCGCCGGCACGTCTGCGCCTGTCTGGGCTGCCGCCGCGCTCGTGGGCGTGCGCGGCTGCCCACTGCGCCGCCCGCGCTCGTCCTGTCTCCCTCCCTAGCAGCTCGAGGTCCACGTCGGCGCTGTCGTCAGCAGAAACGGAGCTGCTAATGCTGCCGCGCAGAACCTCGACCTTCGCTGCCGCCGCACGCGCTGCATCCGCCGTCGTCGCCGCTTTCGCCTCCGCTCAGCTCTTGCTCGGCTCCACTCTTTGCCGACCTCGGCGCTTTTGCCGCCCGGCGTAATCTCTACTGCAACAAGTTCGGCCTCCTGCCGACGCCGCGTGCTCAAGGCGACCGAGCGCTGAGACTGCCCTGCGGACATGACGCGCTACCGGGGGCTGCTGTGTGGGGAGAGAGGCGCTGCTTGACAGCTGCCTTGAGAGGAGAGGAGGAGCGTGAGCGGCCGAGCTATTCTTGCTCTCCAGTGAAAATTTATTCTTGCGAGGTGGGAAAGGAGATGAGCGAGGAGATGCTCGAGCTCTGAGGATGGATAAATACAGCTCGATATACAGTTGTTAGTCGCTGAATTCTTACTCTTTGTAGTAGCAAAATTCTTATTCTCATCGAGAGAGGATGACACTAGGAGTTGGGGCAATTTTCTGGTTTATTTCTCACACAAATACCATGCCAACCTCGAGGGGTTGGGGATACATATTATAGGCTTGCTTTAGCCAAAGTACGCAAGCGTATAACAAGATCTTTGATCTGAGATCTTGTCACCAGATCTTTGAGATCTTGTCTAACTAGTCAAAAATACTGTCCTTGATGGACAGCAAGACCATCATGAGCAGCGAGACCTCCATGCTACTACAGCCCCACGAAGACCCCATTGACTTATCGATCACATGTTGTCATGCACGCGCGATAGTACTTTTCAAGATCCCTTTCAGTGTCTCTGGGGTTTTGTCCATGTGCGTGCTCCATGTGATGTAACATGCCCCAACTTGGCTGTTGGCTCTTGTGATATGATGATGAGCCTTAGCTTTCGTTTTCTCGGTCTTTTCAACGAATCTGTTCGACCGACCTGCTCAGATCGCTCGCTGTCCTGCTGCAGTTGACAATTACCGGTGAAACCGACAGTGGGTGTATAATTCTTGGGCGTGCATCGTCAAAGCCTGTGTACTTTATAGATTAATATAATGGTTTATTGTATTGTATTGTGATGGCATCATCATACAAGTATGAATTCTGCGTCGCAAAAAAAAAAAGAATGAATTCTGCAGATTCTGACTTAATTTTATCATCTTCGAGCTATATAATATAAGGAATTTCTCCAAGAAAATAAAACTAGTTATGAAAATTCAAGGCACTGTATGTAGCTGAACATGTTCAGTCAAAACGCTGGCAGAATTCACTTTTCTTAGAAGGCACAAAAACAATCTCTTTTTTTTCCTTGATAAACCATAGTCCTGAACAAGGACACTGTACAGAATAAAGATGATTGATTTGGGTGTGGAAAGAAAGCCACAATTTCATTTCATATGATTCCTACTTTATTTGTCATCCCTTTGGATGAGACTACCTGGGTATGATGAGTCTCTTCAGACAGTAAAACAACAGGGCGCCTCTTCAGAGAGGAAGAGAGACCCCCAAAAGAAAAGAAAAAGAAAAAAGAACTATGACATAATCAAAGGATTTCCTGGTGGAGGGCACTGTATGTGCCGACTCTCATCCAAGGCGCAAAATTGAAACTTAAATTAGAAGAAGAAAAGAAAAAGATCTATACACTAATAAGGGGTAACTCTGCCATGGACCGGTGGTCAGTCAAAGCTCGACGACCGGCTCCATCTTCCCTTCAGATACTCTTCCAAGGAGGTGTTGGCTGCAATGAAGTCGTTGCTGCTGACAGAGGCGGAATCATCGTCGACATCGAACGCGAGGTTGATGTAAGACTGGATGTTGGCGTTGCTCCTTGGCGCTGGCGGTGTCATCACAAATTCATCGCTGTTGCTGCTCTCGCATGACAACCCGACTTGTGATCCTGCCCACTTGAGGATATCAGTGTCCCCTTCGAGAAGCTTCAGAACCTGGTGTGTGCATCCAGATGCTTGTAAGAAAAATATAAACAGCATGAACACTTGCGCAAAGCATGCATCAAGAAGGGGGATACTTACAGCATCAATTTCAGGACGGCTCTGAGGTGCTTGTCTGATGCAGAGGGATGCAGCAAGGATCATCCTCTCAACTTCATCGGTATGGCCTTCAGTGGGCAAGTCTGGATCTACAAGTTGTGTGAGCTTTCCTCCTTGTATGATGGAATTTGCCTGCACAAAAGAAACAGCAATTAATTATCTGTTCCAACCAAAGGAAAATAACCATTACTTCTAACAAAAATCAAACATGAACTGACAGATAATGGTAGTTGGTAGAAACAAAATGCCACTTACCCACATCACTAGGCTCCCCTGCCCTTTTGGACAACCAGTGCAAAGCGGTTTCCTGCCAGAGATGAGCTCCAGAAGGACAACACCAAAAGCATACACATCAATTTTGTTGTTCACCTTGCCATACATGAAGTATTCAGGAGCTAAGTATCTGTCAAGACATCTCTATGTCAGTAAGGCAATTGCTACACATGGCAAAACTGTGAAACAATTGTTCAGACAACTAACCCAAAAGTTCCTGCAACATCATTGCATGTCATCTGAGATGTCACATCAGCAGCCCAGACTGCGAGACCAAAGTCCGATAACTGCATCATCACACACATATTGAAAGTTTGAGATCACTTAATTTTGATACTGCACACTAACTGATGTATTCTGTGCTATCTGACAGAAATATTACCTTTGGTTCAAAGCATTTTGAGATGAGAATATTTGATGACTTGACATCCCTATGGATCACTGGAGGACTGTTGTTATCACTATGGAGATAATCCAGAGCATGAGCAACTCCCACAGCCACGCTGAACCTCTCAGTCCAACCAAATATGCTCTTGCATTCTTTTACACCTGCACAATAACAAGGTTAAGATCACTTTACATAGCAACAGCATAGGCAGAAAGCTAGCAGGTCATGAAGCAGCTAAACACACCATGCAGTATCTCTTCCAGGCTGCCTCTTTGCAAGTACTCGTACACTAACAGAAGGTCATTATTCTTGAAGCAGAAACCGTCGAGGGATATCACATTCTTGTGGCTGAGAGAACTGACAATCTCAATCTCTGACACAAACTCCTTCAGTACCTCATCAGAATACTTCAGGATCTTCACTGCTAGCTCCCTGCCATTTGCCAAACAGCCTCTGTAAACTTGACTGGTGCCTCCTTGTCCAACTACACACCCTGCACAAACAACCAATCTTACAGGTTAACACTATATTATGCCTACAAAAGTTTGAAGTGACAGAGATACATGTAGAAGTAGGTGTTATAACAGAGAAAAACCAGATATGCATACCTGGCGAGAAATCAGAAGTGATCTTTGCAAGCTCACTGTAACTGAATGAAGAATAAATGGATGAGAATTTCTCTTTGAGCAAGGTCAGTTCCTCTGGAGTTTCCTTCTCCAATTCTTCGATCACTACACAAGACTTTCCTGAATTGCTCCTCGAGGGAACAACCACACGGTCACGGAGGATATGACTGGTGCTCGTGGAGTCCGGGCTTGTGGTTCTGTATTCTGAATGGACTGGTGATACTGCTGAATACCTGCCTGGGAGCCGCATTGCCCACTGCACCACAGACATCTTCGACTTGTCAGGCACGGAAGCTTTCCGGACTGGCAAGAACTTCTTCCTCAGTAGGGGCCAGCCAGTTGCTACTTCTGGCGATTCATGTCGGCAACCCTTCACTGGGACTAATGCTAGTGAAACTTCTTTTGGCCGCGCAGGAGACCTCATTGGCATGGTGATGGCACGAGACATGCACCTTCTGTCCTTTCCATTCTCATCCCAGAGTTTGTCCCCTATCATGGTCGACAAGAGCTTCCGGTAGCTCCTCCTCGGTGTCTCAGGTACTGCATTTCAAAATCCACACTTGAGCAGTAAGGATTCATAGCAGCTCTGAAAACCACAGAATGAACAAATGCAAATGAAATTATTGAGCGACATACTTGCGCTAGTGCTTTGGTAAAGTTCGTGTTGCACCCCGTGTCCAGCATCTTTATGGTAAACAACTTTGCCATTGTTCACCGCAAGGACCGAGCAGCTGGGTGGAACTCGCTTCGAGCAGTACTTGGCAACTGATGTGAAGGAGGATCTATATGTTTCGCTATCAGAACTAAATGTATTTGCACAAAGATGGCAATACTTGGTAAGGCAATGTATCAAATTATGTACCCGAAGGACCGGGAATTGTTCGCAACGCCAAGGATGAGATGTGCCGCACCACAAGCAGCCGCTTCTCTGACCAGAGTTTTCCGGATAGATGAGCCTCCACAGACCTTGAGCTCCAAATTAATCTGTGAGTGTTAATTGAAGAACAAATTGATGAGAATTCTGAGGCAGCCTTTAATAAAAAATGAAAAGTTTGAAGGCAAACTTTGTTGCCAAAATAAAATGAAATAAATAAATCTGCAGTTCAATCGTAGTAGGAAAGATGAGTACTAGATCGGTGGTTGTAAAAAAAAAACAAGGTGTCCGAAACTTGAAGGCGTTGGAAAAAAGAAAAGAAAAGAGACAAACATGACCATCCAGAAAGGAAGTGGCGGCAGCACGAGTGATACGGCAGAGAAGTGGAGACTCTGAAACGAACGAGGAATTTGACGGGCTGCTGGACTGGACCAAAAATTTCACGCACGGGGAGCATCTTTGAAAGCGAAATCCAGGAGAAAAGGTCAGAGCTTTGAACGCCCAGCAGCATCGAACGAAACCCAGAGAAACGGCTAGCGAAAAAACAGAGTGAATGAAACTTGTAATAAAACGGTAAGATTTGGGAGGGAGGGCCGGAGGGACGGACCTGCTTGAGGTTGCAGAAGCCGTCGTAGACGGCGAGCACGGAGGCGAGCGAGTCTGCGGCCCTGCTCCGCTCATCCAGCCCCACGAGCAATCCTGGAAAAAGGCGAGAGAGAGAGAGAGTGAGAGTGAGAGAAAAGGTAAATAGGGTGGGGGATTGATTTCACCTCATCAAAATCGTCAAATGGGGGAACGAAACGGGGTTTCCAAGTTTGCATGGTGAGCGAATCGAAGTAGTAATAAACGAATGAACGGGACGGAGCTCAATAATCCACACAAGCAAGCAGCAAATCCCAGCAGCAGAAACGCTCCAGGGATTACCGGTTTCAAAACAAAACGGGTGGGATTTGTGTGGATTATTAACTAGACAAGACTTAGGAGGAGGAGGAGGAGGAGGGGCCGGCGGGCGGGCGGGCGGTACCGTCGGCGGCGGTGGCGACGTGGAGCGCGACGACGCGGTCCGCGACATTGGCAACCTTGACGAGCGCCCAGGTGAGCAGCTCGCGGCTGGCGGCGTCGCGCCTGATCCCCACCACGACCGTCCTGGACGGGGACGGGGACGCCGGCGCGGGCAACGCGGGCGCCTCGCACTGGAGCAGCCTCATGGCGCCGTGTCGCTGCCGCTGCCGCCTGCGTCGGTCGGTCGGTGCCTCCGAGGCCCGCGCTCGGCGCTCGCTCGCTCCCTCCTTCCTTGGTGGCGACACAGAGGGAGAGAGAGAGAGGGAGAGGGGAACTGCAAGTGAGATGAGAGAGAGAGAAGAAAGAAAAGTGGGGGGATCCGCGGGAGGCTGCGTTTTATGCGGCCTCCTGTTTCTTGACGTTGGGCCCTGCCCCCGCGGTGAAAAACGTCTCCGTCTCTTCGTGAAAAACGTAAGGTGCACAGTACCAGACTTAAAATTAGTCTCCAACAGAGTAACTATACGAGAGATCTATTTTGGGTTATCTAAGAGGCATAATCTAAATATGGGCATCCTCTCTCCTGAAAACTCATTTGCAGAAAGAATTTTCTTTTGGGTCTTGTTGTGGGAAAAGATACCGAATAGTTATTGAACTTTGTGCCTATAATACTACCTAAAGAACGAATAAATCTTTATATTTTAGATGTTATTATTGAAAATAACCTTACCAGTACTAGTAGTAGTGGAATGGAGAGGATAGGAGATGGGGCCACATGCAAGGATGCCCAAAGCATGATCCCACACTGTTGAGAGTCTAAACACGAACATGCATGAGCACGAGGCACCCTGCTCTCATCTCATCCGAGTATCCCACATGACATGAGATCCTACCTTCGTTGTAGGTATATACAAATGCACTGTTGTATGCCCGATTATTTAGGTTTCTCCAGGTACTCCCTCCAGTCTTCAAAATAATACAATTATGGAATAGTGTCATGCTTTTAGTATACACAAATTATATATAAAAAAGTAAAAATATTTACCGTATAAAATAAATGTCATTAAATTAATTACGAAATGTATTTTCATAACAGATTGATTTAGAGCCATAAATATAAATACTATTTACTTAAAACTTGATCAAACCTAAAACACTTTAACTGGCACGTATACTATAGTTATATCCTTTTAGGGACAGAGGTAGTAACACAGGAAAATTGGTCTCACTGAACTCCCCTCAAGTACAGTAATTAAATTTCAATTCGAATTCTGCTTTCTTCTCCTAAGTTTGGAATTTTGCAGGGGCAACAGTTGCCATCATGCCCTAATTTAAGAGAGAGAGAGAAAAGGAATAATTGCCCACATCGTCGTGGAGTGTATGCAAATGCACGTGGCTGCCTGCCTATGTGGAATCTAGCAGTTTGATGACGTACGGGACGGGCACTTTTCAGTTTTGACCTCGACCGTCGTTGTTGTTGCCGTTGGTTAGTTGCATTGCATTGACAGGTCAACTACGTTTCTCCCAAGGCACACAAAAAATAGGGATCGGAGCGAGAGTGCACACATACCTCGCTGGCTGACCTCATATGCATCCTTCCCTCTATGAAGATCACTGGCGCAGCGCGCACGAGACCGGATCCGACGTGTCACGCGTCACGTGTGTACGTGCACAGCTCAACTACCGTCCGACGTACGTGGCGCCATGACCTATATACACCTGGCCTCCTTGCTCGTGCAAGTGCGAGGTCGACGACGACGACGACGATGATGCCCGTCGTGCCGGCGTCGGTGAACCACACAAGGTGAGATTAGTAAATCGTAACAAGATCTTTGTGCCGGGATTTGGATTTCATCTCTCGTGACTCACCCATCGGTCGTTATTATTAGCTACTCCAGGTTGCTTTACCCAGTAGCGGATTCAGGAAAAATTTTAGGTGGGGTTTGAAACAATCTGAATGACGACAATGAACATACCTCCGATCGCCTTTCGATCTTAAGCTCACTTTCTACACGATAAACTTTATCTAAAAATTCATGAGGGCTCAAGGGCGCTCTGGGGCTCCCGTGTCGATAGGGAGCCCCGAGCCCGCCCCGGATTCAGCTGGCTGTACCCATCATCGCTGACGCTGTGACGCACATATATGGATCTGTCACCACAGGCTCACAACCCTAATTAACACAGCTCGGCTGCCGGCGTTAAGGAGGTGTCAATATGTTTTTTTTTCTTCTAATTAAAACAATTCCTTTTCAACTACTATACAAGATCATTAGGCGCGCACGAGCTAGCATACACACGTATGGGTGTTTAGCACGAGCTAGCAATGCAAGTGGGGTAGGGTAGCTAGCGCTCTCGCTGCGGCGTCGCCATACATATATGGGTGTTTAGGCCGATCCCGTGGTTTAATTTTTCTTCTCATCAGCAAATTTATTATTTTGCAAACAAAACAGTAGTGTCATCATGATATACAAATTATGCAAGTCTCCGTATGGGTCTGGCGCCATGAATGTATAGCTCACGGATACATGCATGCATGTGTTTGTTCACGTACGTGTGCGCAAGTACACGGTCCTCCCGCGGTGGTGAAAAGTATCTCATTATTATCTCCGTATGGAATCCGGTTAACAAGCTATTCTAGGAGACCTACCAAACAGGGTCTTAGGCTTAACAATGATAGTTTTTTTATTTTTCACTATATGTATTCTGCCCGTAACATTACGAGCAGAGCTGACCCGATAAAAAAAGGCCAGCGACGTCATGAAGGACAGGAACCTGCAAAGGGCCCTCTTGTTGGGATCCCTAGTCGCATACCTTGTGGTTTGGGATCTCTAGTCGCATACCTTGTGGTGGCACTAGTGGCCTCTCGGTACTTTTGGGGCCTACATGGTCTGGAGATGAACCGGCCACTCAATTATGGGATATGTAACGTGTGAGTTTTATATAATAAAAAATCATTTCTATCTTTTGCTACATTTAGATATCAACATCTTCAATCGTTCATGTTTACCATTAACCTTGCTTTACAGAAGCTGTCCTGGTTTTCTCGATCTGGATAAGTCTGGTACAAGAAATTACACGTCATATTACACGTCATAAAAGGGGTCCTCTGCTACCGAAGGACTCACCTAATAGGGTCGTCTTTGTAAAGAGGAGCTCAACTCACCTCCCAGTGCATAGGTATAAAAGGGGTCCTCTGCTACCGAAGGACTCACCTAATAGGGTCGTCTTTGTAAAGAGGAGCTCAACTCACCTCCCAGTGCATAGGTAGAATCAACAGTTCGGTTGTTTTCACCATGGATGGGTGCATATGCCCCCCTTCAAAACACAGATTCAGTGACAAAGTCAAAAATTTCACTATATACGCACCCATTTTAATTTACTTCCTTGTGTTTTAGATGGAGCTGACTTCCAGTGAAGGAAGGTTGCTAACTGCATGAATTCACTCTACTGCAGCGTTAAGATTCGTGACACCCATGAAGCTAGGCGTGATTGCACTTTGGGAATGACTCGATTTCTTGCTCCTTTTGGATGGCTCATCGCCAGGATTGTACCGTAGCATTGAATGGACCAGTGTAGCTACAACCTTTGTAATTTGTAAGCTGTCACCGATGTTGTTGCTTCTCCTCTCCACCATCTCCTTGAGAAGCCCTATGAAGCTAGGTTCAGATGCATCTGCTTCTGTGGAAATCACGGATGCAAAATTTCCCCTTTGATCAACCCTTTACAATGTATCGCGGCAATGGTGGACAATAGGGCTGCCTGCAGTCTCTTACCATCATTTTGGTTTTCACATATTGGATCCATTTCGATTTCGACCGGGAAGTGATCACTATGTTTTGTTTTGTTAATAGCAATGAGTATTTGGATAACCTGTGACATGAATGCTCTAGTTAGTTCAATTGAGCAGCTAACTAGTAATGTATTCTTAATATTCTCCACATGTGCCAAATTTCACATATACTCCGAATTAAAGTTCACTTGATGTCCGAGTTTGGAGAGCCCTTATAATACGAATTGATATCAAGATAGACTAGTTTGGATAGGCTACCCACCAAACAGGGGCGGATCTAGCACCCCCCACACACACACACTCTACCATTGCCGAGCCCTCGTGGAGTCCCCTGAGCCTCCGCTAAGAATTTGCGCCATGGTTAAGTGGAGAAGACGAGTTGAGTCGCTGCTGAAGGTATAAGTGAGAGGAGATGTTAAAGTATATGTGAATTATAAATTGTTCCATATCATCTTGAGCTTTTGCATTTAGGCATGATAAATCCAACCTATCCTGCATAACCCAAATCAATGCACCGCATGAGATAGGCCTATGATTTTCAACCCACTACAAGCATAGTTTAGGCACTTTGAGTAATGAGTCTTCATTATCAGGCTTCTTTGGAGGACCTTTGAGTAAATAATTTTTGCCTTCATAATCCTCAGATGCACCAGTCTTATCTATGAATATTTCCACAAATACCAAAAATATTGGAGACATCTCTGCCACTGATTTTTACCCTCAATGGACCTTCCCTGATAAGTGAGAGTTCATCCATAGCTACCACTTTACCCACCGGTTCTGCTATAAGCTTTACTGCATCCTCTGTTCTAGCAAAGGAAGGGAGACCTTAGACAATTTAATCCAACTAGTGCTTAAGGATCAAGACTTGGTCTGTTCACCTTGGTATGAACGTTGTATAGAGCCAGTTCCATCCGAGCACACGACGGATAGCAGGAAGGGTTCGCCGCCAGCCGGTCGGTCACAGAGGCAAAAGCCGTCCGGCACGGCTGGTGCGTGACGCTATTGCTCTGGTGTCCCTATCTATCCATTGTCCTTGCCCGACCGCACCTGAGTGACTGCCTCTGCCACCAGCGAACGAGCCAGCGATGTTTGCTGTTACCTACGCGTACACGAATGCTTGCCCATGCTGTCGCCCAACAAACTTGAAACTTGAATGGAGTTAGTTAATTATATAAACCCCCGGCGGCTGATGGAATCGAAGGAGCCCAACTTGATTCAGAGATTCATTCAGGTACGTACTTGTCTCGGCCGGTACGTACATGCACATGATCAATCTTAGCTTTATGTGTACTTTATTTAATGGGTATGGGATCATCACGGTCTGTTTCTATCTTTTGAGAGACTACGTGTCCATCGTCACTAGAGCTTATAGTAGTGCTTGTGGTGATTTGGTTAACTTAAAGATTATTGACCAGTTTAGTCTTTTGGAAATGTTTATGGATATAGAATTTGGGTGCGTACTATGACAGAGGGTGCGTGCACAACTGCACATGTACATACATATTCGTGTGGATGTCTGCTGCCTCTCTGTACTCTGTAATTCGAAAACAACTGCATATATACGATAGCCTGTAGACGGACATGTCAACGTGTTTCATGACTTCTTGTGTTGGCAGTGTCACGTACAGTACACGTGCAGCGCCAGTACTGCATCCTGTTGTGCACCGCAATAACTTGGCACCGAATTGATTAATGTTGAAGCTCTGCGTACATATGCATGCCTGTCGGTAGCCGTATCTTCGGCGGTCCGTCCTTCCATAATATAGCTAAAAAAAAGTTCAATTTCCAGAATATTGCTCACTCCATCCACAAAAGCGATGATTTGCATTGGGATCGGGAGTGTCGTCGATCGTTGCTTTTGTAAAGTGAAAAGGAGCCAGCACCACATATAATCCCGGTTGATTGGTTCAGTAGCTACGGAAGCATCGATTCCTTGTACCGTTTCGTGTTTCCCGTACTAGCCAAAGCTTGGGATTAGCATGCATGGAGTTTTCGCAAAAGCAGACGATTAATTTTCTGAAAGAAAAAAAAATTGCCAGACACAGGTGATGCTACTATATTCGTATTAACCTTTTCTGTTTTCTATATTTTGTATGATATAAATGAGATATTAATGATAAATTATCATACTGATCAAATAAAATATGTTGTAATTTTATATAACTAGTAATTTTGCACGTGTGGCATGCACACATGTTTATAAAACACTATTCGAAATGCACCGGAGGTTAACTCGATACATAATGCAGTTACGATTAATCATATAAACAAAATGCGATTAATACCTACGAAGGTGGCCTCTTGCTTGGTCGATGGACAATGGAGAAGTGAATTCGCGGCTGCAGTAGACGCTATGCCAAGGACCCAGGTTGCCTCCATCACAAGAGACTCGGGGCCTTTTTTTGATCCATTAGCATTAAAAGGCAGTTAGGCTTGACGATGCCGAGACAAAGAGACCGACGGCAAGAGACAGATAAACAAGGAAGTTGGCACATGTATTAAGTGCGTATAGACAAACATGAATTCTACTATGAGCGTGAATTTAGATGTGCAAGTACATGAGGGCACAATTTTACCAATCAGCGTCCACGCGGGCAGAAGTCATTTCACCTCGTATGTATGGCGGCCAGAAAAAAAGGAAAAAAAACATGTATACATGGATAAAGAAAGAAACACGGGGATATGAGAGGAGTAAAATTGTAATAAAACTGTAACTTGTTGAGTGAAAAGTTCGCTGTTTTATAGTGTGATGGAATTAATAAATAAGATTGGAGCGCCGCTAAGCGTTCAAAATGAGCTGTAGTTGCCTTTTTTTTATCACCTAATCAGTTTTAGGCCTTGTTTAGATCCCATCAAAGTTCCAAGTTTTTTTACTCTCTCTCTATCACATCAATTTTTAGCCGCTTGCATGAAGTATTAAATGTAGGTAAAAAAAAAACTAATTACACAGTTTAGTTGGAAATCACGAGATAAATCTTTTGAGTCTAGTTGATCCATGATTGAACAATATTTGTCAAATAAGACGAAAATGATACTATTCATCAGGTTGAAAAAAGTTTCAATCTAAACCAGGCCTTATAATAGCTTCTTCACTTCTTCAGAAACCTGCGTGCTCTGCTCCCTCGTCAATCATTCTCCAGTCCGGGCGGGCATTGAAGTCTGCAACGGTTTGGCCGGTTTGTCAGTTACTGGTTTAATTAACCGGATCAACGAGATCTGAGACTCGGAGTTGCTCTCCGGTTGATTCGGCCAATCCCAACTTTAAACTACTACCCTGTCTGTAACGATAATGATATGAACCGGACATCCGGGCGGCCAAACGCACCAATCTCGCGCGCCACTTCTTATCCCATCTCATGACCACTCCGCTCCCCCGCGCCCACTCACGGCCGCTCAGTCAGCCCACTCTCCCCCTGCTTCCTCGCACGCACTCGCTACTGCTCCGCCCGCCCGCTCTCTGGGCCGCCCCTGGGACAGACACCGCGCCCGCATGCCAGCTCGCTGCCGCGCCCGCCCGCACATGCTCCCTCTCTCCCTCCGTCCCTCACTCCTCCGCGACCTCCATGCGACCCCGCACTCCCCAGCAACCTAGCTCCCACTCCCCCAATCGGAGACGAGGACGACGGCGGCGACTTCAACGAGGTAGGTCAGTCCTTCTCTAGATCTGAGCCCTCCTCGTCGTCGTCGTCGTCCTCCTCCTCCTTCTCCTCCTCCTCCTCCTCCTCCTCCTCTGGATCTGAGGAACGTGGCAGTGGCTAGGGTTCCGACGAGCTCTGGTGTCGGTGTTTCGAACCGCCGACTAGTAAATTTGTGTTTGCACGTCTGGCCTGGATGGTGTGCTCGGATGACACAAGGGTTTATACTAGTTCGGGCGGAATGTCCCTACGTCCAGTTTGAGGCTGCTCGTGTTACCGTCACTTGTTTATAGTAGGGGTTACAAACGGACGAGAGAGGGAGAAGGTCCCAAGTCTCTGATGGAAGCATGGAATGGAGTTGTGAACTCAGTTCCTTTCAGCGTTTTGTCTTTCGTGGGCGTCCTGCTTCCCCTTTTATAGTTGAAGGGAAAGACGCATGTTACACGGGAGAAAGAGAGAGACAGAGATAAGCGAGGGCGAAGAAGGCCTCCGGGGTCGCGGCGCCCTTCATCTCCTTTATGCGGGTCCCACCGGTCCTGTAGATGATGACGGGGATGACTCCACATCGCGACCCTGTTCGGTCGTGGCACTCCATTCCATTCCGGTAGGCGGCATGGTTAGCAGATACCCCCGTCGGAAGTCGTACGGGAATTAGGTAGCATAGCGCCAGCACGCTCGACACTGTTGGTGACGTGAGTCCTCAGGTATGGCCCGTCGTGGCCGCGGGTCACGTCAAGATGCACCACTCCCATTCTGGTGTCAGAAGTTTGACCCTGGGTTCATACTCTTAGACCCGTAGTGGTTGGATACGGTACGGACCCCCGTCGGGCAATGCGGAATGCCCCTTCGAGGGGTCTGGCGAGGCAAAGTCCGCGGCCGAGGGGTCAGGCGAGACGGAGCCCGTACCCTCGGGGTCAGACGTGACGGAGCCCACGCCCTCGGGGTCTGACGACATGGAGCCCGCACCCTTGGGGTCGAGATTGATGGAGCCCGTGCCCTCGGGGTCGGGCGACACGGAGCCTGTGCCCTCGGGGTCGGGCGACACAGAGCCCGCACCCTCGAGGTCGGGTAGGACGGAACCCGTACCTTTGGGGTCGGGCGAGACCAAAATACGCTCATGACCATCTGTTCGAGTTAGCATTCGCAGCCATCAACTTCCTTCTTCCAAGTATCCCTAATACTGATACCCGACAGTAGCCCCCGAGCCTGCGGAGGAGTGGGATACTCCTTCGAAGGCTTTTTTGGATGGAAGGATTCTGAGGGCCTTGATCTCCCTTTGCGGGCCGCGGGATGTCTTGGTAGGGTCGTGATTCCTTTCCATCGCGTTCGGACTCTTTGGGAGCATGCAACTGTGGGATTCGGGGGATCAGAAAAGATCTTTCTTGATTTTGATTCCTCCCTAGGATCCGATCAATCCGCCATTGTCATGCGACCACGTATCTGGTCTCCTTGCAAGTCCAACTTCCCTCGAGCCCCCACGCGTAGCAAGGGTCTGGTCAAGGGGTCAGCTCATCCTGTGGTTGTCCTCCCTCAAGCGTTTTTTCGATAAAACAGAGGGGTTGAGCTGTGCCATGTTTTCCTCGATGGACGAATCATGGTGCTCGGTGAGCTGTTAACGGGCTAGTCTGAGTGGGTCCCTGGCTTCCCGTTCACGGGGGTCCAGCATGGGTCAGCTTGTGGCCGACTCCAGATTCCTGACGACCAGTCCATATAGTTCTCGGGTCCGTTCGACCGGTCCTAAGGTCTCGTTGCCTTTCTTCGAGAAAAAACCATGGACCGTGCACCAGCCAAGACTCGAACGTGGGTTGGGATGCCCATGGCGCTCATGCGTCTGGGTGCTGGCCGCTAGCGGGCCCATCTTTAACCACCCCTCACTCTAAAGGTGCCTCGGAGCGGCTGTGAACCCGTCGATGGGCCAACCTTCAAACTCCTGGGCCTTAATGGGCCGTGGGAGCATTTTTAGCTCCATATTCCTCCTTACCTGTGGCGGTTTTCAGCCCATCGAGGGGCGAATCGTCGCCTGGCATGCCCTTCGATGGGGCGGCTGGGGGTGGCGTGCGCATGACTTCCGGAGGGGCAAAGTGACGAGGCGCGGCAGGGGCGTCGATCGAGGCCGATGGTTTGCCTCTTGCTCCACCTTCCCTTATAACTAGGGGCTTTTCCCTTCGTCTTTGATACGCCTAACCGTAGCCTCGTCCTCTCTGCTTCTCTGCCACAAGCGCTCGGATCTCTTGCTCTCGCTCTTTCGCCGCCAGTGAAGTTCTTATTCCTTTGTCCTTGCTTCCCATGGAGTCATGGGATCGCTCCGACGTCACTCACGCACGCATAGAGGGCCTCGTCAAGCGCGGTCTTCTCTGTGGGAGAACCGAGGCAGTGGAGTGGCTCGTGCTCGATCATGAGGAGGCACCGGCGCCGCCCGACGGCTATGTCGTGTCCTTCGCGCCCCTCCATGAGTGCGGACTCGCGATTCCTCCCTACCCATTCCTCGGGGTACTGCTGCACCACTACCAAATCGAGTTGCAGCACCTGAATCCCAACGAGATCTAGCACATTGCGGCCTTCATCACACTGTGTGAAGGGTATCTGGGGATCGAACCCCACTTCGAGCTATGGAGGTACCTCTTCTTTGTCTCCCTGCACAAGAAAAGGGAGAGAAGTGAGGACCTATCGGTGTCGATGGGATGCACAGGTATCCAGCTCTGGGGCCATTGGTCCACCGAGTACATGACCTATCAGTTGTCGAGGTCCAACAAGGGATGGCATGCACTTTGGTTCTATGTGAAGAACGACGCTGTTGCCCCCTTGTCGGACTTCACCGAACGCCTAATCGAAGAGGCGCCACCGGTGTGGGGGTGGGGACCTCCCGAGAAGCAAAAGTAGAGGCTTTGTGACCTCCTAGATGCCATCGCGCTCCTAAAGAACCATGGTCTCCATGGGGCCAGTGTCATCGGGGCGTATCACGTGAGGAGGGTGGCACGCACCCTCCTGCTATATAGGATGACGCCCGGCGCG
This sequence comes from Miscanthus lutarioriparius, assembly GCA_904845875.1. Lineage (NCBI taxonomy): Eukaryota > Viridiplantae > Streptophyta > Magnoliopsida > Poales > Poaceae > Miscanthus > Miscanthus lutarioriparius. Next base: position 82,585,117 of record CAJGYO010000009.1, on the reverse strand, counting down.
CAGCTCGACGGGACGGTGCTCGCCCAAGGGCCGCTCTATGACAGCGAGGTGGCGCAGCACATCAAGGAGGCGATGGAGGAGTCCAATGCCATGTTCCTAATCCCGGGACATCCCGCGATGTGGCCAGACGCAGGCTTCATCGAGTTGCTGGCGGGGTTGGGCTTTCGGGCCTCCATCACACTGTTGCCAGAGCATGCGTCCGTGAGGGCGATGAACCGTGCCGTAGACAAGAAGAGGAAGAAGAATAAGGATGAGGAGAAGGCGAAGCGGTAGGTGAAGGAGCGAGCGAAGCTAGATCGAGGAAGGCGCCGGCAAGGTTCGGAGGAGGAAGAAGAAGAATGAGAGGGAGGTCACGGTTCCAGGTCACCGGTCCAATGGGATGAGCTGGGAGGTGGGGATGAGGACTTGTCTTTGCCGCATGTAGGGCCCTTACCATGGCATGCCCCGAGGTAGGAGGGGGAGGACGTGCCCCTAGAGCCGGCAGAATCTGGCCGCTCCACTCTGTCTGGGCCTTTCGGGGCACCCTCGGAGTCGGTAGGATCGAGACGCTCTGCTCCGTCCGAGCCTTCTGAGTAGAGGGAAGGCTCGAAATAGCAACGTGCCGATGAGGTGCGGCCGGGGTTGGGTGGACCGACCCAAAACGTCACCGTCCGGTGGCGTCGAGGTGAGTTAAGAATTTCTTCGCTCCTTCGCTCTAACGAATTTTTGTTGTAAGCTGACCATCATGTCCTTCGCAGCATTGGAGGACGCAGGACTCTCCTGAGGCTTGCACTAAAGAAGAGGCTCGCCCTTCGGCAGACGCGCCAAGAGCCGGCTGGTGTTACGCCAGAGGTGAGCAGGAGTGGCGCTGGAGCGACCGCAGCGTCGACTAGAGGGGTGCAGCCGGTGGCTGCGTCCGTGGGGGAGCAGATGGAGGAGGGCATGTCTGGGGCACCTATGGAGAATGTGGTGTGGCTGGGTGTGGCCACAACATCACAGGAGGAAACGACGCAGCCGAGGCCATCATCCGCATAGGTGGCCACGACATCATAGGCAGAAACGGCGTAGGCAGAGCCATCATCCGCGTAGGTGGCCGCCTCTATGGTAGGGAGGATGCAGGAGGACACACCCAAGGCATCCATGGTGGACGTGGTGTGGCCGGGTGCGGCCGCGACATCACAGGCGGAGACTGCGCAACAGAAGCCGTCATCCGTGCAGGTGGCCATGTCTGCGGTGGGGTGGATAGGAGAGGGCACACCTGAGGCATCCTTAGCAGATGTGGTGATGGGGTAGGCCTCCTCGTCCATGTCACCCGCCCCCTCTACCACCGGAGGGGCCGCTCCAAAGGAGTTGCTGCCGTAAGAGGTGTCAGTGCCGCTTGGGATCGGCGTGGAGCCATCCTAGTCTTTGGTCTGGATGGGCGGTGACCCTCATGCGTGGGGAGAATCCTAGATCCGGTTGGCACCCCGGCAGGAGCCGGGGGCGATGCTTTTTGCCCTTGATGACGCTGCGAAGGAGAGGGAATGGGAGAGCGTCCACATGGAGGTTGGGACCGCGGTTCACGCCCTAACCACCACGCTGAGCTTGTTGCATGACGTCGTTGTCCTAGTTGGCCAGGTATGATATGACCGTGTTTTCGACTCTCATTTTCCCTTTTCGTGCCTCTAAGACTTGTCCTCTCTGTAGTCCCTTATGCTTCGTAGCCCAGAGAAGTCCCAATTCCTTTGTCGCAATAAGGACATTTGGGACCGCCTCACCAAAGAGACGCGACGGAGTGATGCGCTCGCCACACAGCTTGCCGCCGCCTATCAGGGGGTGGCTGAGCTTTCCCCCACCACCCGAGAGCTAGCCGACCTTCGAGTCAGGGAGAAGGATGCTCACGAGGATGCCCATGAGACCGAGGAGAATCTTGTGGCCCCGATCGAGAGGACGGGCGCGGATACCGTGGAGTCTGAGCGGTATGGAAGGAGCGGGATGATTTGCTCTGGGTCGTAGAGGGGCTCCACATGGAGCGCGGCTTGGCTCGCCAGGCGTGTGCTGATGCCCAGCAGCGGATCGACCTCCTCGAGGGTGAGCTTGAGGGGGAGAGGGACCTAAAGGTTGCGGGCGAGGGTGTGTCTGCCAGGCTCGCCACGGAGGTTGGTCAGCGCTAGGAAGAGGTCTGGCGCCTGGAGACCGAGGTGACCTAACAGCGCGATGAGGCACGCAAGCTTCGAGCGGATGTGGACAGTAAGCCTCCAGTTTCCCTTGTTGTCTTTCTCCCTAGAATGTGTGGTAGGCCTTTTGACACGGTCGGTATGTGACTTGGATAGATCTCGATGCCAAGATTGGGGCAGAGGTGACGAAGAGCCGTGGCCTAGAGAAGGAGCTCGGCGAGGTGAAGGCCTCCCTCCGGAAGGAGAGCGATCAGCATGATACCCTTAGCATCGTCGTCCAGCTGGTCTGCGATGACCTCGAGCTGGCCCTAGAGCAGGAGACGAGCTCGCTCGTGGTCCGCGCCATCCGGATTATGGATCGGGCACACAAGACAGCGAGGAACGCGCTTCACTTTGGCGTTCATCGGTCATTTGCGATCGCTCGTTCTCACTACGAGAACATTGATCAGGCGACGCTGAGTCAGGGCTTCGTGCCTGGTTACTCTGAGGCTGAGCTAGAGGAGATCGAGGAGATAGTGGCCCCCCTAGCGTAGGATCTAGCTATAAAGATTAAGGACGAAGCCATCCCCCCGTGGGGTTAGTTAGTTGGATGAGTCGGGCGGTGAACTTGTAATAAATGGACAAGTTTTTAACTTTTGTTCTGGTCGAAAAGACTTTTGGCCCTTCTCTTTTTTATGTATAAAAAGGTTGATGCAATCTGACCCCTTCTGATGTTAAGGTTGTAAATCTTGAGGTGCGGGCGAAAAACTCTGATCACGCTGGTGAGTAGAAAAGCCATAGCCACTGGGGCATAGGTTTCTTATGGTCTGACCAGTTTTACTCAGCATTTGTTTCCGCAACTCTTGCTTCTAGATCTTAATCGTAAGGAGGGGTCAGGCACAAAGAATGTTTCTAAGTTGATATATTCTTATCAGCCCCCGAGTGAGGCTGACCCCTTGCCATTGCTGGGGTTGGGTGTCATTAAAGATCGACTAAACGATAGTGAAATCGACAAGAGAAAGCGTTTTTGCGTTTCAGAAATATCATTCTTAATTTTCATAAGTACGCCCATAGACTAGGGGTAAAAGCGATGTAGCTGCTCGATGTCCTAGGTGTTGGTTAAGACTTTGCCGTCGATGGACTTGAGCTTGTAGGTGCCTGGCCAGAGCACCTCCACAACGATATACGGTCCCTCCCATGGTAGAGAGAGCTTGTGGTGGTTCTTGTTGCTCTGGACTAGGCGGAGCACTAGGTCCCCGACGTTGAAGGCCTTGCTCTGGTACATAATTTTTTATGTTGCAGTACATGTTTTTCGATGTTGCAGTACATATTTTTCGATGTTGCACTACATAATTTTGTGATGTTGCGGTATTTATATTTTGATGTTGCACTACATAGTTTTTTCATATGTTTGTGATGTTGCACTTGAAGTGTTTTCGTGCTCTTTTGGGACAAGGGGCGCGGTGGGGGAACGGGGTGCATTGAGGATCGGGGACACAGGGGCGCGGTGGACGCAATATTGCGTTCCATTCCGTTGCGGGGGCGGGCGAGTTTGGGAAGGGGAGCGGCGTCCGGCCGCTAGGATAACCGTGTCTAGAAAAATGCAATTCTAGATGCATTATTGATTAAAATTTTAAAATTGGATCAAATATATAACTAAAAATATTAATATTTATGATATCAAATAAATATATTATATGATAAATTTAATAACATATATATATATATATCTTAATATCATTATTTATAAATTTTTTAATAGTTAGTCAAACTTAAGATACTTTAACTAGCTACCGTGCCAGAATTGTAATATTTTTCAAACAGAGGGAGTATGAAATAGTTTTTACACTTGCTAAGTCATGTCAATACTACACATGGTAACTATATTGATAATGGATAGTTTGTTCAAAATTAATTTCAGCCAATCACATGTCATCTTCTCTTTCTATCAACCTGTCACATCTCTTCATATTTTGTCCCCGTGTAGACATACTTTCTTGTCTAGGAAACTATTTCTTCCTTTCTCTTCATTAATTACGATGTTGTATTATCATTTTGCTTAATGGACATCTTATTTTAATTAATAAATATATAGAAATAATATAATTCTGTAAGTCGGGTCTGCACTTAGGCTAGCCAACGAATAGTCGTGTGGCAACCAGAGTCTCTTAAGATTATAGATGGCCAACGGTCCAGGCCGGCCCAGCATGGCCCGAAGGGGCTCGGACCGGCACGGCACGCCGTGACACTCGGCCCGTGTCGAGGCGGGCGTCATGCCTGACCAACGGCCCAGGCACGGTCTGCTGGGCCGTTTTTGGGGCCGGGTCGGCCCGGGAAGCACAGCCCATCCAGCGTGCCGGGCTGGCCTGAGGCCCACAGAGAGAGAGGGAAGTGGAGAGCAGGAGGCAGGGCAGCCACGTGATGTGGCGCGCTCGCCCTCGAGGCAGATCCGGCCACCGGCGTGCTCGCCCTGGAGGTGGGGCGAGACGGTGCAGGGCCGGGCCGCGCTCTCCTTCAGTTGCGCTCGCGCTTGCGTCCGTGGCCGTCGGCGCGCTCGCGCCTGGCATCCGCGAGCCTGGTGCGGCGGCGGTGTCGGGGGCGGACGTGGAGGAGCTGCAAAGGACGAGCGGAGGAAGCTCCAGCGACGCTGGCGCATGGGATGAGAAGCATCGGGAGAGGAAGAGAAGCATGCGACCAGGGGGGAAGGGTGAGAAGGGCGCGTGTGCGCTGTGCGGACTGCGGAGTCGCATCCGCACATGTGCGGAGTCGGAACGGGAGGCGGCGGCTACGCTCTAGGATGGGAAGGTAGTTAGAGTCACTGAGGATAAGATTCTGTATATATTTAATTGGGGTATCAGGCTTTTAACGGGCATGTGGTATTTTTCGGGCCGTGCCACGTCGCCCGGCGTGCCTGGGGAGCAGCCATGGGGCACGGCTCTATGCTTGAGGCCGTGCTGGACCGAGCTCACAGCTCACCGGGGCCGTGGCGTGCTCGTGCCGGGCAAAAATGCCGTGCTTCAGGCCGGGCCGTCGTGCCTATCAGTAGCACCATGATGGGTCGACGGGCGATGCGCCGGTCGTCAGAAGTTGTCGCGCAATGGATGGATCGCGCGCAGCATCTGTATGCATCACCGCGCCGCGCGCGTGCCATGTGCCCGTGGCCGGACGGCGCGGCGAACGCATATGCTAGCACGAACGCTCCGATGGATCTGCAGGTTGCGTGCTTGTGCTTATTCCACCGTGCCGCGCCGCCGTAATCCAAGCTCCTACCTTCGCCGCCGAACGTGACGGCTGGTGATCGAAGAGGCACGGGACGGCCGCCGTCGAGTCCTATCGAAGCCAGCGAGCCAGCCAGGCAGACCAGTCGGCGCGGCCGGTCTCCCTCCCCGTCGGCATCCGCATCCATCCCTGTCGGCTGTTAATTGTCCCTGTCCGACCGCACGCCACCGCCCACTGGCTACCTCTCGCGTTTTTCGGTTGGAAATGCCCGCGCGCGGCCACGCACCGACAGACGCACGTGTCATGGTCTGTCTTTGTGGCTGCTACCCGACCGGCAACCGGGCCGGGCCTACTCGACTGCATCGCCGGAGCCGGACCCAGCCGCATGCGCCGTCCACGTATGGTGCTGCCACACAAGCACGCTGTCAGGCTGTACAAGTAGCACAGCATTCTGATAATCCACGCTCTACGTACGGCTCCAATAATTACTCCAGTGGCCTGTTGACTTTTAGCATCGTACGGGTAGCATGCTTGCAGTAGGTGGTTGATCGAGTTGGTTAGCCAGCACGTGTGTACGAATGCACAACGAGGTTTCCTCCCTTCTCTGTTTATTATTATCAGCTCCCTTTTATAGCGGAGTATCTTTTGTTCATATATATATATATACTACACCTCCAACGAACTACAGTAGTACTTGAGCTACCTAGGTACGCATACAAGTGGTTAGCAGACAGCAGCAACAATCTACAGCTCACCTCAACGGTGCGGGGACCACCCGAGTCCGTTCCATCTGGACACACTTTCCGTGCAGCAACATGCGACTGTGGCAGGCCGTTGTCTGCCAGCCACCGGCTCCATTGCAACATGTGCTCTACCGGATCTACTTTTGAAACATCAAGATGAAACATTTGAAACATACGACTGAAAACAAATGAAACATACGCTTGAAACATGCGTGTATAGCAACATATACAACATCCAGATCTACTTTTTGCAACATCCAGATGAAACACTTACAACATACATATGAAACACCTGAAACAATTGAAAACATATGCTTGAAACATGCATGATATGCGACATCTAGATATACTTCTGCAACATCCAGATGAAACACATGAAACATACGTATGAAACAACTGAAACACTTGAAGCATACGCTTGCAACATGAAACATATATACTCTTGCAACATGCGTATAAAGCCATTGCAACATTTGAAACACCCAGATGAAACACTTAAAACATACGTCAGAAACAACAAAAAACAATTGAAACACGGCATCGTCGGCGGTCATAGCCTACCTGTTTGGAAGCTGCAGTAGCCACTAAGCTCGTGTCAGGGGAGACGTCGAGAACAACGACCCATCGTACACCTCAACTGCAGGGCTCTGTACCGTGTTCGCGTCACGATCAGCGGGGAGGACAGGGAGTGGATGGAGACCGCCCTTGTGGAGGCGTTGGAGTAGCTAGAGGAGCAGGACGGCGTCACGGGACAGACAATGGAGGAGGACTATGAGGAGAAGGTCAGGGAGGTGGAGGAGGTGTGCGGCCAATCATCAAGCATGTGGGACGGTAGGGATGGGGGCATGGCGTAGGATGGGCATGCGGCGCGGGATTAGCTTCTGGTGAATGGATAATGGATAAGAGAGCGAATGGATAAGGGAGGGAATTGAAGGTGAGCGGTGGACTGTTTTCGGTGGGATGTGGGCCTGCGTCCGATGCGTCTGGACGTCAGGTTAGCATTATCGTTCTCAATTTATTCATGGTGCAGAATTGACGGCAAGAGATGCGTGTGCGATCATAGGCAACCATACATGTAATCACGGGGACCGGCCGGCCGGGTTAGTTACGTTAAACCACCTGTCGGCCCGAGCTGATCGACATGATATAATCACTCTGTTCGTTTGGGCTGGTTTGGTTTATAAGCCATGGCTAAAAGTACTGTTGGCTGGTTTGGTGTGAGAGAAAAATATTGTTCGTTGGCTGATAAACCATGGCTTATAAGCCAAATACGACCATCGTATCCCTGAATGTCGCGAGTGGTAGTATATTATATTTAATTAAGCAACATCGACACAAACAGATGCGTGCATGCAACAAGTACGTACTATATACTACGTTGCTTGTACGTGGCTGTTGTTGTTCAATGAGTGCTCTGCTTACTACATTACGTAGTTTGGTTTAATCATCATCAGCATTTTCCGGCCGTGATTACTTACTTGTTGCGTACTCGTAGTACTGTACGTAGCTGGTGGCACTTGGAATTAATCATACGCAAAAGATTGCCCTGTACGGATGGGCATGTACCTTGTTTCAAATGAGTTTCATGTTTCAAATGAGTTGGTCTCAGGTAATACGTAGTAGTACGTGTTTCAGGGACTGACATGAGACTAGCTATCACACACACGAACCGCGGGGCCACCTTCGATCAGATCACCGTGCTTAATAAACTAAGAAATGTCTGAAAAATCTACGTTGGTATCGTGGGGAACTCTTTTTATAGAAATGTCTGACATTACAAGGATTATCGTGGTCCAGAGTAGCTGATCTGCGCAAACACTTGAAGCGTAGCCGCCCTGCCGCCCCGGGCGGGCACATGGACTCGAAGCAAGCAACTGCGAGTGGATCGAGAAAACTGCTGCAAGTACAGATGCAGTGGACGAGCGGTTAGAGGTTGGGCACGAGATCCGAGACCCAGAATCACTCCACTACCCAGAATCATGTTCCTTTGCAAAACCAGGACTCCAACTCCAAGAGGGCGCTCGCAGCTCTGTGTTGCCTGCTGTGCCGCTCTCTGCTGTCTGCTCCTTGCTGTATGCCTGCATGTGAATTCAGGATTTAACTCTAAAGACTGTGTGGGGTTCTCGAGCAGAAGCACCGTCCACGTCACTTGAAATGTTCTCCTCCGTTCGATCTCGCCATCCAACGGCCTAGATTGGTCGGATCGGATTCCGCCCAGAGCGGCTTCTCCTACTTCTAGCGCGCTTCTCCAGTTTCTTATCAGCTTCTTCGGCTTCGCTTTTGAATCCAGGCCACCAAATATATATCTCAGCTTCCGCTTCTCCTTAGTAAAAAAACACAACTCTCCCGTTCCCCCTCTCTCTCCGCTTCCTCCCTCGTGCTCTTGACGCCAGGGGCGTCGCGGGGCGCGAGCGGCCGCCCTCCGCCTCCTCCACCTCTTCCTCCGCCTCCTCCTCTCTCCCCTTCCCTCCCGCGGTGGCGGTGGGCGCGAGGCGACGCACAGTCTGCAGGCGGCACGGGTGGGGCCTGGCGGCCTCCTCCCTCTCCCCCTTCCTCGGTGCGGTCTCCTCGATGCCTCCTCCTGCCGGGCGCCTGCGTTCCTCCTGTCGGCGAAACCCTAGGTACGATGCCGGATGGGCCAAACCCTAAACTCCGGCGTGCGCTCTCTCCCCTTCTCCCTCCCCTTCCCTATATTCCCTCTCCTCACTACGGGGATCTTGGCCCTCCCCTCTTCACTGCAGCGAGCAAAGCTCGCCCAGTGTCCATCGTGTCTTGTTGTTCTCTTGTGTGCAGAACTGATATCCTTCCATGTATAGTGATTATAAATTGTTACATTCATATTCTCTACTGAGGCTTGGGGATGGTGCAATGATGATCTTTTAGGACTGAGACAATGGAGTTATGCAGTGATGAGTATATAGTTATTTCATTCTTCAATGAATCTTGTGACAATGTCGTTCTATGAGTTGCACATTTTATCCATTTGTTAGTCATCATACATCCATTGTCAATGATGTCTTCGCTTCATACAATTTATCGGTTCTTGTATTACTGAGCGCAACCCATTGCCGATGATGTATTTGCGATTGGCCTTGCTAGAAAGGTAATTTGTTACTTTTCAAACTATACGTATTATTTATGCATTGTACCTTTTCTTACCTCATATTACTTTTCATGGTTTCTGTTAAGTGTTTGTGAGAAAAATACACTAATAGTGTTCGGGCAGCAAGTTGGAAGTATTGCATGTACAAACAATTTTTACTCATCTTGCATTGGTTGGTTGTTGGGAGCAATTTTAATAAAAAGAGATTGCCTGCATAGTCAGTCATCATTGGTAAGTGATGGAATCTAATTAAGTTACCTTGTGTGCTGTCCTACTATAGCTGTCTTGGTTGATGACATGCATGAACCTGAACTTATGCATCCTAATACTAATCCTATATGAAACTGAGCTATCTTGGAAGGTGTCTCTTCCACCAAGTAATCCTAAAATTATTTGAACTTCCTTTTTATAATTCATCTTAGTACCATTGTGATCATATAGATTACATATAATCATGTAGTTAACTGTCCATTGGTATTTACAGCAAATTGGTCCTCGCTTGCTTATTGCGGCACTGCCTTTAATTGATAGAAACCATGGTTATGGCAGCTGGTTAAACACCAGCATCTGCATGTAGCAGTTATATGCAGACATTGGGGAAAGGAAGGTGTTGTCAGTTCTATGTACAGAATATAGTATATTAATTTATAATGTAGTGTTCAAGGCTACCTGATCGGTAACCCCCCAACAACAGACCCCAAATTTCCCTGCCATTACAATTAGTGTAAAGAATTGATGGTTATGCCATTACAATTGATTGGCTGGTTGCAGTCAAGGATGGTAGGGTGGTCTTTACTTATATGTTCAGGTACTATACCGTGTGTGGCCTGTGCATTTTTTCCTGAATCGGTGGCCTAATTATTGCTGCTGGTAACGAGTTGCTGCCTGGCCTCGCCCGCGTCGACGAGAACAGGTGGGTTTGGGTTCATCCTTTTCAAATTCTTGCATATGTACATTGATTTGTTTCTGGTGAACTATTGTTTGATTTCTTCATTGTAGGCAAAAGGGGGGAACCGAGCAGTCCACACGCGAACGCGGCCTTTTGCACCAGTAGAGAAATGGCTTTTGATCCACTTCGAAATTTGGCTTTAGTCCCGATATTTTTCGCGCTCGAAACTAGAGAGATCTTTAGTCCCGGTTCGTAGCTTCAACCGGGAGTAAAGGTCCCTGCCCAACAGCTACTGTGACAGGCTTTTGCTGCAGGGGACCTTTAGTCCCGGTTGGAGCTACCAACCGGGACTAAAGGTTAACTTTTACTCCCGGTTGGTCCCTCCAACCGGGAGTAAAAGTCTACTCCCGACTGGAGGCTCCGTCCGGGACTAGAAAATGACATTTAGTCTCGGTTTCTGTGTCCAACCGGGACTAAAGGTCCCCTCCTATATACCTCTTCTTCCTCCCCGAGCCCGAGCCACTTCGACCTCAGTGTTCTTGCTTCATCGCCGGCCTCTCTTATTCCTCATCGCTGGTAATCACAAGATTTTCTTCGATTCCTCCATTGATTCTTCGGTTGTAAATGTTACCTACTTTATACTCTCATGTTTCATCAGTAGCGTATCTCATTTTGTGGACTAGATATATATGATTTTTTATGGTGGAATTTTTTTTATTTGTAAGCCATTTAAGCTCAAAATCATTTTAAAGTTTGCATATTTGGATGAAGGAAGGTTAAAATAGTTATTCAAAACTAGTATTCAGCTTTCATTTCTAGCATGCACAGCACACTTCATGGTTTAGAGATATAGAGAATTTTAGAGTTTTTTTTTAATTTTATTTGTTTATAAAATGAGAAATTTATATTATATTAAAAATGAGTATAGAGAGTAGATGGCAACTGCTTCTGGGTCCTCGGCCTCTCATCGGGTTCCAAAGCGACTGAGGCCGGACCTCCCTCTCATTGCATGCGACAAGTGTGAGAAAAAGATTGTGATGGAGTACCGGGTGAGGAAGGAGTGTCTCAACAAGGGCCGTATCTTCTACAAGTGTTCGGATCACAATGTGAGTTATTTTGTCGTATTTGATGATTATGGTTAATTTATACTTATTTTCATGATGATTGTGATTAAAGTTCTATTTTTTTGTTTTAATTTCAGTGAGATGGCACTAGATGTTCAGGCTGGTACTGGGAGGAAGAGTATGTTGAACACGTGCAAAACTCTATTGCACAGGCGGCTACGGCGGCTGATGAGGCAGTGATCCTGCGGAAGAAGCCCATAGATGTTGAACAAACGCATGATCTGTCTGTTTTAGTTGGGATTGGTCGCGAAATCCTTATGCTGCTGAAGTGCATTTTAGCTTTAGTTTTTTTAGTGGTAGTTGGGATTGTCTATATTGTAGCGAGACTTTCATAAATTAATACCTTGTGTGATGACATGCATGTCGTATAATTAACTAATTATGTTCTAGGTTTTAATATGGTATGTATGTCATGTAATGCAGATGAGCTGGCATTGGATGTACAATGCTGATTGCCGCTCCCAAGAGTTCATTGAGGGCGTGCATTCTTTCTTACGTGTGGCCGAGGCAAACAAACACGATGGTTTCATGTGCTGCCCATGTGCCATATGTAAGAATTTGAAGGAATATGCTAGCTCAAGGAGTCTTCATTCACACTTGTTGAAGTCGGGTTTTATGCCAAACTATATTTGTTGGACGAAGCACGGAGAAACCGGGGTTGTAATGGAAGAAGGTGAAGAAGAACAATGGGACGATGATGACATAATTGCTGAATATGGTGCCTTCAATGATACTGCAATGGGGAAAGCTGAAGAAGAGGTAGGGGCAGAAGATGAGCCCGCTGATGATCTTGGTCAGGCCATTTGTGACGCACAAAGAGAATGCGAAAGTGAAAATGAGAAGATCAAGTTCGAGCGCATGCTAGAGGATCACAAGAAATTGCTATACCCAACTTGTGATGAGGGGCAGAAAAAGTTGGGTACCACACTGGAATTGCTGCAATGGAAGGCAAATAATGGTGTATCTGACAAGGAATTTGGGGAGTTACTGAAAATCCAAAAGAAGATGCTTCCGAAGGATAACGAATTACCCGCCACTACGTACGAAGCAAAATAGGTAGTCTGCCCTTTGGGATTAGAAATCCAGAAGATACATGCATGTCCTAATGACTGCATCCTCTACCGTGGTGAGGAGTACGAGAAGTTAGATGCATGCCCGTTATATCATGCATCACGGTATAAGATCAGGAGAGATGACCCTGGTGATGTTGAGGGCGAACGTTCCACGAAGAAAATCCCTGCCAAGATTATGTGGTATGCTCCTATAATACCACACTTGAAACATCTGTTCAAAAACAAAGACCATGTAAAGTTGTTGCGATGGCACAAAGAAGACCGTAAGGTAGATAATATGTTGAGACACCCTGCTAATGGGTCCCAGTGGAGAGCAATCGATAGAGAATTCCCGGAGTTTGCAAATGACGCAAGAAACTTAAGGTTTGCTTTAAGTACGGATGGTATGAATCCTTTCGGGGAGCAGAGCAGTAGTCATAGCACTTGGCCTGTTACTCTATGTATCTACATCCTTTCTCCCTGGTTATGCATGAAGCGTAAGTTTATTATGATGCAAGTGCTCATCCAAGGCCCGAGGCAACCTGGCAACGACATCGATGTGTACCTGAGGCCACTAGTTGAAGAACTTCTACTTTTGTGGAACAGACCAGGTGTACGTGTGTGGGATGAGCACAAACAGGAGCACTTTGACCTGCGAGCATTGTTGTTCGTAACAATCAATGATTGGCCTGCTCTAAGTAATCTTTCAGGACAATCAAATAAGGGATATAATGCATGCACGCACTGTTTTGATGACATTAAAGGTATATTCTTGAAAAAATGTTGAAAGGTCGTGTACCTTGGCCATCGTCGATTTCTTCCTTAGAATCACCCCCTAAAAAAGAAAGACAAGCATTTTAAAGGTAAGGCAGACCACCAGACCAAGCCGGGCAACCGAACTGATGAGGATGTACTCAATATGGTCAAGGATGTGAAAGTAGTATTTGGAAAGGCACATGGCAGCGAACCTGTTCTGAACGACGCCGACGGTCACGCACCCATGTGGAAGAAGAAGTCCATATTTTGGGAGCTACCCTATTGGCAAGTATTAGAGGTCCGTAGCGCGATCGACGTGATGCACCTAACGAAGAATCTTTGTGTGAACCTGTTAGGCTTCATGGGTGTGTATGGGAAGCCTAAGGACACACTTGAAACACGACAGGACCTGCGGTGTTTGATAGAACGAGACAACCTATATCCAGAGAAGACAGATGATGGACGCCATTACTTAAGTCCTGCCAGCTACACTCTTAGCAAAGAAGAGAAGGAAAGCATGTTTGAATGCCTAGCAAGCATCAAGGTACCATTTGGATTCTCCTCGAATATAAAGGATATAATAAATGTGCCAGAGAAGAAATTTCTAAACTTAAAGTCCCATGACTGCCACGTGCTCATGACACAATTGCTTCCAGTTGCATTAAGAGGAATTCTACCTCCAAATGTACGTCTAGCCACCGTGAAGCTATGTGCATTCCTCAATGCAATTTCTCAGAAGGCAATCGATCTAATGGATCTAGCTAAACTACAGAATGATATGGTTCAATATCTTGTCAGCTTTGAGTTGGTGTTCCCTCCTTCCTTCTTTAATATCATGACACACCTCCTAGTTCACCTGGTCAGGGAGATTAGCATTCTCGGTCCTGTGTTCCTGCACAACATGTTCCCCTTTGAGAGGTTCATGGGAGTCCTAAAGAAATATGTTCATGACCGTGCTCGACCAAAAGGAAGCATCGCTAAGGGCTATGGAACAGAGGAGGTCATTGAGTTTTGTGTTGACTTTATTCCCGACCTTGACCCGATTGGTGTTCCTGAATCGCGACACGATGGGAGACTAAGTGGAAAGGGGACACAAGGGAAGAAAACATATATTGGTACGCAGGACAATTATTTTAATAAAGCACACTACACAGTTCTGCAAAACTCATCCTTGGTGGATCCGTATATCGAGACACATAAAGAGTTGCTTCGATCCGAGTTTCGAGGGAAGTCTGAAGCTTGGATTACGCGTCAGCACATGGAAACTTTCAGCGACTGGTTGCAAAAAGAATGTCAGGGTGATGAGAGTATTGATGAGCAACTGTATTTGTTGGCTAGGCAGCCATCATGGCATATCCTCACATACAAAGGGTACGAGATAAAAGGGAATACATTTTACACAGTAGCCCAAGATAAAAGGAGCACCAACCAAAACAGTGGTGTCCGCATAGATGCCACCGACTCTAATGGAAATAAGCAAACATATTATGGTCGCATAGAGGAGATATGGGAACTAAACTATGCACCTACTTTTAAGGTACCTTTGTTCAAGTGCCAATGGGTAAAGGCGACTGGAGGTGGGGTAGCAGTCGACAACCAATATGGAATAACAACCGTGGACCTCAACAATATTGGGTACAAAGACAAACCGTTCGTCCTTGCCAAGGATGTGAATCAGGTGTTCTATGTCAAGGACATGTCTACAAAGCCGAAGAGAGGGAAAAACAACAACGACCCAATCAATGAGCCAAAGCGCCACATAGTTCTTTCAGGGAAAAGAAACATCGTCGAAATTGAAGACAAGTCAGACATATCAGAAGATTATGAAAAGGATGACCGAATTCCACCCTTCACAGTGAACAAAGACCCAAGCATCCAGCTAAATGATGAGGACACTCTATGGTTACGGCGCGATCATAACCAATGGATATACGTTAAGAAGAAGTTCACTACTGTGCCCGCTTGATATATATAGTGTATTCATATTTCTGTCGTGTATTCATATTTTCCACGATTTAAATGAATTTTCTGCTTGACGGTCGATTTCCTGTGGAGAATGTGTGATGAAAAAACAAATGATCAACGCCAATAAGATGTGAAAACTAATTTCCTGTCGAAAAGCAATAGTTTTAATGATTTTAATTAAGTTGTACATTTTTGTATGGTGAAAATTATGATTATTATTTACACTATGTTAAATATTTATACGGTAAAACAAAAGAGTTTAGGTTACAGATTTTTCTTATGTACAATAATGCAAAACCAGATCCCGGAATTATTTTTGTAATTTTTTGCTAATATTTTATTTACTAGCCAATTAACAACTCTATGCATGTTTATATAAAATAAATATATAAAAAAGGAAAAACTTCTAGATACTGGCGGGAAGCCAAACTGCAGCCCACCTTTACTTCCGGGTGGACCAACCACCCGGGACTAAAGATGAGCTGCGTTTTCGCAGCCCGCCAAAATCACCTTTACTCCCGGGCTGTGGCTACACCCGGGACTAAAGGTCAGACCTTTAGTCCTGATTCTAACCATCACCCGGGACTAAAGAACCTTTAGTTCCGGTTCTAACCATCACTCGGAAGTACATGTCCCCCTTTATAAACCACACCCTTCTCCCATAGTTCTCTTCCTCTCTGTCTCCGCCGCCTTCTTCTCCAACCGGATCCAGTAGCCGCCAAGCCTTCTTCTCCATCGCCTCATCTTCTCCACCAGATCGATCCGATCCAGCAGCGCCGCCGCCCCCAGGTGACCACCCTAGCCTCGCCTCGTCACGCGCGCACGCTGTCACCGGCCCCACGTGCACGCGTGCTTCTTCTTTGGCCGGCCAGCGCATGCCTCGTGTCGTCCTCATCCCCGGCCCACCTCGCTCGTCCTCACCGGAGCGCCGGCCCTTCACGCCCGAGGAGGACACCGCCATCGTTTGCGCCCATGCCGGCGTAGCTCCACCTCGAGGGCACCACCAGCGTGCCCAGCCTCTGCAGCTCAGACCGCGCCGAGGCCATCACCGACGACGGCGCACCGCGCTGCGACAATCCTGTCCTCACCGAGACGGAGCGCATCAAGGCCGTCCTCCTCAACAACCAAGAAAAGGTCCCTCCTCCTCCTCACCTTTGCAACGTTCTGCCGCCGCCGTTTTAATCGCCGCCGGTTCCATTGGTAACTCGCACTGAATCTTCTCTGCTCTCACGTTGTTGCAGTCAGAGTCCGATCGAGTTGCTGGAGCTACTCCGGCGGTTGCAGGAGCTGGACCTCGCGTTTGACACCTTGGATGTGAGCCACCGCCGCCACCATAATCCGTTTATGATGGATTAATTGCTCCAACCTTTTCTAATCGAATGGATGCGTGTGCTGAGCCCTCGTGCCGACAATCTTGTAATGCGATTTTGCGCTGAGCCATCGAGCTCAGTGGAGCACGGGCGCGGCCCAGTGTCTCGTCGTTTCCTCCTTTTTGCGCGGTAGCTTATGACGACGCCTAGCCCCCAGATCCGAGACGTTCGACGGCGTCCGTGACATTGTAGTAGCAGGGCACATAGTTCTCGTACTCGGGCGGGCATACCTCCACCTAGAAGTCATGCCTTTTATTTTTTAGAATTAAATTTTTCATGAAATGAAAAACTTAGAAAATTATTAGAAAATTGTAGAAAATCCGTACTAGTTAAACTTGCGGACCGTGTTCATCTCGGCTAGCATGTTCTCTGCCGAGCGGTAACGGACATCAAGGAGGAGCTTTGATTCTACGAGGGAGAGCGACAACGGTCGTGGAAGACCGTGTTCCCTTCCTCATAGAATAGGAGCTCTTCCGTGGCCATGTACGGTGCTGTCCAGTGGAGAAATGCTCGCCGAGATGATCACGTAAGCAAGGTCAACTAGTACGGATGGTTATTTATTTAAACATGTTTTGAGCTAGAATTTGATGGATATTTGATAACTTCAGACCTACAAATGTCATCTACAAACATTACTATCCTCGAGGTGGCACGTCCTGCAGGAGTCCATTTTATAGATATATCTAGTGGTGTAAAAGCTAGATGGCTATCCCGAGAGACAACATGGATGAAGAAATGATGGATATTATCAACACCGGCACTCAATTTGTCGATGGTGACCAGCAGGATGTAGATGATGGGAGTCAATACCTGGCTCTTGAAGATAACCAAGAAAATATTGTGCAAGAAAATACTGGCGAGGTATATATATTTATATATATATTTGATTATTATATATATATATTTGAATATCTATCATCTATTATGTGTACACATGATATTTATTTATTCTTTTTTTAAACATAGCCCTCTGGATCGACGACCACAACGGCGAAAAGCAAAAATATTCGAGGCCCGAAAAAGCCATTGGAGAGGCACTACATAATATCGGAATTCAATATCGAGTCAGGCGAACCACTTGGTCCACATGCAAGGAAATTCGTGCAACACTGTTGATGCCTTTTAAGGGACAGACTTCCGATCAGTGCCCGTGAATGGAAGCAAAAGATCAACGAGCCTCATGTTAGTTTTGTCTCTGATCTTGATAAGAATTTAATTTGGGATGATATCCTTCAACATTTCACGTTGCAAGCGGATGATTATGATGATATCAACGATGATGAATTGAAGGAGCTAGTTTGAATGTGGGCTATGAAGAAGATGGCCACACAATTCCAGATTTGGAAGAAATCCCTATACACGAAATACGTCAAGAAGAACCTAACTCCCAATTTCAATACTAGGGGCCCACTCGCGAAGTTGAGGCCCTACTAGAATGATTTTGTATAGTATAAGACATCGGAAGAGGGTGAGGAACGGGTGAGAAGGAACCAAGAGAATACCCGACAGAAGGTATACCACCATGGCATGGGATCAGGTGGATACACGACTGCCAAGTGGGAAAAAATGGAGCGGACATTCTTGCCAAGGGTATCACACCAGAATCACTCAATTGGCCCAAACACGTGAAGAATTGTTTTTTTGCTTATGGGGGAAGACTGGACCTAGAGACCGGGAAGCTGGTTCATGGCCAAAAACTCAAAAGAGCAACACAAAAATTTTCTTATGCTCTACAAGATAAAGCTATTGGTGTGTTCAGGCCCAATAGAGAGAAGGATGAACCGACGTATGCCATCGGGACTGCTGAACACAGTGGCCGAACGAGAGGTTTAGGACGGAACATTTCTTGGGAGGATGGTTTCCCTAATGACAGAGATACCTACAGAAGCCGGCAGAGAAGGAAGGATGAGGAAGCAGCGCGGATCAGCAGGTTGGAGGAATATGTTCATGAGTCATGGGAGGCGTTGCTTCAAGCACAGGAGCGCGAAAAAGACATGCAAGCTAGAAAGCAGGACGAAATCATAAAGCAAGTGCAAATAGCAATGAGTGCCCAAAGGCAGGCATCAGATCTAGGAATCAACATTAATATTAGCCCCCCTGATCAGTTGAAAAAAAGCTACGCTTCCACGGAGTTGCCAAATCAAGATGACGCAATGCTACGTTTCCTCGTGGATGACATCACTGCACCGTTTACATCATGTGAGCTACATATTCCAAAAGAGAATGCCACAATCATGGTGGCTCTTGTCGTTTTTTCTCCTCCAGATCCTACCAAGACACCAAGAATCCATAGGGCAATAATATCACCTGGATATGTTAGATTCTCAGTGGATACAATTAACAAAGGTTTTAGTGATCTGGCTCTTGACATTCCAGGAGGTGATGGAGAGAAGACTCTAGGAGAAGCAGAGAAGACATTCATACTATGGCGCAAGCGCTACATCATTATTCTTGGAGTCTTTAGTCCACCGCCGCTTCCTCAACTGCCAGACAATAGGTGCGGACAAAAGTGAACGAAACAAATTTTTCACTAATTTTCTATTGACATGCATGATTAATAATAACAATTTTTTATACCTAATTATTCTTTTTTGTACTCACACAGCAGGGCCTCCGCCAACCTAAGTCCAGTTATTCAATCTCTATATCATCATAGTGCTCCGGGCAATGATTATGCAACGCCGCCACCGCCGCCACCTCCAAGGAGGTCTCCAACGCCTCCAAAGAGGTCTCCAACGGTTGCCCTGCCTCCCTGGATGACCAAGAAGCAGCCAGCTCCTAAGAGGTCCGCCCCGCAAACGAAGCCGTTGGCCCACCAGCCGGCAAAGAGGAAAGCCTCCTCTAATCCAGTTATTCCCCAAAAACTGTCTTACGAGAAAAGTGAAAATGAATTAAATGCTACAGCTGCAGTACAAAAAGATATGAACAGTTTCTTCGAAAAAGTAAGAAAGCAACGAGAAGCGAGGGAGAACCCGGAGAAACCGTACTTCTACCTACCTCCAGATCTTCTAAGAAAGAAGGTGGACCAGAAAAAGCGGGAATCTCAAAAGACCCTGCCAAAATCGGACTACGACCAAGTCATTTGAGGCGGCACAAAAAAAGACTAGAGCAGGGAAAGGTGTTGCACAACTCGGACAACAATCACAACAATCAGTCCCCACTCTTGTCATTCGTAATGAATATGGTTCAAACTTAGACTTACTGGACATCGATTTTGAGGACCTAGCTTGGTTTTACGAGGATACCGGTTTGGACCTTGCCCAAGTGCTCGCTGAAGGACCATTTGCTCCGAAAGTGGATCCTTGGAAGAAATTTGAACATGAAAAGAGTTTATACAACCCTGAGACCTTAGGTGAACTGGGTACACAAATGTACCTGCTAAACAAGTGGTACATGACGGCGTGTGAACGGGGAGAGAACTTTGTTTATGTTAGAGTTAGAAACCAACATTACTTCCGTGGTGATGACATTATATATGTCGCGTTTTTAGAATTGCACCAACTATGCCACCTGGACTCTCTCGACAAAAGTCTCATTAGCTACTATTGTCTATAAGTATGATTATTTTCTACTATTAAAGTGTATATATATAAAGCTACATGTATATATATAAATTATATATCCTCACACTATATTTTTATATATGTAGATATGAGATGACAGAACTCAGAAAGAGAAAGGATAATGATGTTGGTTTCGTTGTTTCAAATGTCGTATTCAAACACCCTAATCCCCCGCCTGAATGGAAAGCTGAACTCGAGAAAAATCTCATGAGGTTCTTAATGAACCAACAAAACAAGGACATACTCTTCCCCTACAACTTCAAGTGAGTGTTAAATAATTAATATCGATCATATGGACATTTGTTCAATTATTTGCTTACTAGCTAAGCTATCTCCCATGTATATATGTTTACTCTAGTTAATGTCGATCATATTTGTGTATGAAAACATATGCAGCAATTACTGGATATTGATGGTCATCGATATGGCCAATAGTCGGTTGAGCATCTTAGACTCGTTAAGAAAAGAGTAAATAGAGTACCAAGATATGATAGATATTATCCAAGGGTAATTTGGTCTCTCTAGCAACTATATATACCCCGATCTCTTAACTGCAACAATTATTAAAGGCTAAATTAATATTTTATTTTATTGGGCGCAGTGTTTGCAAAAGTTTCATTGAGGAACACCACATGAAACATTGCAAAGCACCACTGGATGTAATCGCACACAAAGTAAGTACTAGCTACATTTATATATATATAATTCAATTAACACCATGTATGCTTTCAATTCACCGGATCTTTTTTCTCGTAAAAATGGGTTCTGAGGTAAGAATAGGGGAACAACTACTGCGGATACTATGTTTGCGAGTTCATCATGGCGTACGCAAAAAGAACTCCTGAAGAGAACCTCAAAGTACGTTATATAAATATATTCATATATTCACAATTTCTTTTATTGCTCATATATATATAAGTAATCACGTGACCAACACACACACATATATATATATATTAATACTTTTCCTTTAATTTTTATTGAAGACTCTATGGTTGAAGAAAAAAATCATATGACGTGGCCAACTAAAAGCAATTCAAGAGACCATAGTAGGATTTCTTAATGACCAGGTCTTAATCCCCGCCGATGAGTTCTACAATGACGTGAACGAAACATGGAAGCCAAACTAGATGGAGTGAATTTGTTATCCCAAGGATATGATATAATATACAATGCAAGATTTATTTGTAATATATATATACATATTATATGTACATAAAATAACGTATAATATATGTATATGCATGTAATATATACATTAGTTTCATACTTTAGTTTGTACAAAATGTTCGAACATTATAAGCGTGCAGAATACGTATATTATTAGCAGCGTAGAATGCGTATTCGAAAACCTATTCGAAAACCAAAACGAATCGTCAATTGAAAATAGAAACAAAAAAAAAAGAAAAAAAAGAAAACCTTTAGTCCCGGTTGGAACCGGGACTAAAGGGCTAGCCCACGTAGTCAGGCCGGGAGGTCTCTTTAACCCCGGTTGACCTTTAGTCCCGGGTGAGAAACCGGGACTAAAGAAGGAGCCCTTTAGTCCCGCGTTCGTGCTCCCGATTGAAAAACCGGGACTGAAGGGGTTTCCCAACTGGGAGCACAGCTCGTTTTTGTACCAGTGTTGGGTGGACGAATTCGGTACACCGGATCAGTTAGTGACTGTAAACGAATCCAGTCTATCGTGTTCTAAAATATATGCCTGCTCACGACTACTTTCTCAATGGTAAGATATTGAGTCCATGTAATTTTAAGGCCACATATTCAATTTCAGTAGTAATCTCATATGGCATTAACCAAGTACTTTGTGTACTCATTCATTGCGTAGCTTCCTGGTTCTCGTAGCGTGTATCCTCTGAACCTGCTTAGTTTTGAATGTCATCATTTTACAGATTTTAGTCAGTATCAATTAGTCTCCTGTCTATCCAGTTCCCTTTCTTCGTGCCTTTTTGTTTGCCCAAACATGTGGCCATATGCTGCTAGGCTATGTAGCTTCAATTTCATTCATAGTATTTCACCGAGCCATTTTACTTCTTATATGACTGCAGCCAAATCATGATAGTTATTGGGTTTGCTATGCACTTCTCGGAAACCAATCTACAGCCTCACAAGCTATGTGAGTGACTACCAACTATTAACTGATTTGTTGCTGCTTATTGACATGACATGTTTAGATCATATAAATGTGTTTGCCGTATTGTTAGCACTGGTGATTATAGCTACAAATATATACGTTATATATATATTGCTCTACGCATCGATGTACCATATATATATATATATATATATATATATATATATATATATATATATATATATATATATATATTAGTCGTTTCTTTTATAAAACTAAATTTCAGTATTACCATCCATTCAATATTATAATGCCCTTCAAAAGAAAAGATGGTTGACAGGTTGACACTTTTTTGCCTTTCTCCCGTTTTCTCTTAGGAATTCTCCTTTTCTGTCAAATGTGTTATTGTTAAACATTTAACCACCCTATTCCTTCAGCTGAATTTTTCTTTTCAAACTCCGCCCATTTATTTTTGGGGTGTCCACCACAGGTTCCTTTATTTATACAGCCACGCCGAAATTACGTGCCAGTTTTCCCTATCTTATTCTCAAGGCTCTTGCATCTTCTTAGCAATACTTGGTTCTTTTACCAACATTAGGATGCTCCCAGATCGAGTGATACAATTTCCTGTTCCTAATAACACTAGGATAGCTTTCCTAATAAAAAATGTCCCTGTTAGGCAGCTGCTATGCTTTACCAATTCAGTTCTCTATGCAAAGCCCATTTCTCAAATTCTTTAATCTGTACTCCTTTCTAACAACACTAGGATAGCTGTCGGGGGCATTCTGTACTACAAAGAGAGAGCAACTATTGTTTAGCCAATTACAGTGCCCCTCTTGACTTTTGTTAGGTTAGTGTATCGTTCTTTGTTTGGGAGTTTCAGGATCAGATATGATGCCTCATATCATGTTCTTAGAGTTCCAGATCAGATATGATGCTTCGTATCATGTTTTTGCAATAATATGCTATGCACAAATATTAGATTCTGTGACTGTTACGAGCACACGATCGCTACCAATTGGGTGGGGGGAATTAGTAGGCCAGATCAGTTAGTGTCGGCCAGGGAATCCCTTTATCATGCTGTCATATTAGGTGGGTCTTGTCATATATCTAAACAATGAATTATCCATGCGCTAGAGTACTAAACAAATAAAGGATCCTCCTCCATTTTTGTTGGTTCCTGTATCGTTATCCTTTTGGAGGTCCGCTATCAGATATAGCACCTCATATCATGTTCAGGCAATATTATGTTGTGCAAAAACAGACTTTTTGTGACCCTCAGGGACCATGTTCTCAGGATATGCTAAATATAAGACCATGTGATTTTAGGTAATTGCCTGTAATTTTGGATTACAGCATGATGTATTTGGTCTTTTAGCAGGAGCAAAATTGACTAGGTTGTTCCTGCTTTCGGCACCGGACAAGCTTCAGCTCATGCCGTCACATGAAAGTGTTAGTACGGGACATGGATGACACACTTATTTTGCTCAAGTCACTTCTGGATGGCTCATATGCTGGGATTTTCCACGTCCTCGAGGATTGTGACAAAAGTACTGAACCCTGTGATCAGCCCTTCTTTTACGAGGAGGTCAGTTAGCACATAAACTCAGTACTGCCATACATGGTTGCTATTTACTACTTAATGAACAAATGGTATGCCATTTTTATCCTCCAGAACTAAATTTGTTACAATTATCCCTTTGAAAGGTACTTTCGTTTTCCCTGTACATGAAATTTTCCATGGACATTGTGGTCGACGTCATTCATCTACATTACCTGCTCAGTTACTGCTTATTGTTTGCTTCATTGTTAGGCATAAGTCATTTACCTGCTTATTTTTTTGGCATGCTGTTTCTCTTTTTTATGCTCATCTCTCTTTTTTTTTGAACGGGAAGGGCGGGCCTGGTGCAAGCGGAAGAGTCTCACCGCCTGTGATCGGAAGGTCCGGGTTCGAGTCACGGTCTCCCCGCATTGCACAGGCGATGATAAGGCTTGCCACTAACACCCTTCCCCAGATCCTGCACAGAGCCGGAGCTCTCTGCATGGCGTACGCCCTTTATTTTTTTGAACTCGTCGAACTAAACGTGTTCCATACTTATCCACCGTGATAATGCTACCACACTATGAACCAGAATAAAATCTTTTGCCGTGGCACGCGAAGGCGCGCGCCTGCCACTAGTAAGCATATGGTCTGGTCTGCTCACGTGTCATACGAGGCCAGTTCATGTCAGTTCCCACACCTTGGGATAAGGGTAGCATGAGATTCCAATTCCAGCCACGATCTTTTCTTTTTGGGGTTAAGATAGGAAATAATGTGCAGGAGTATTACTGTATATAGTACCAATAACTAAGAACCTACATAGAGCCTGTCATTAGCTGCCGAAATCTGCCGGTTCAACAAAGAGCTTTTAGCATAGCAGGCAGATCACAAAGTAGGAGCAACTTTTGGTGTTGGACAACATTTTGGAGCATGGTTACCTTGGCAGTCGTCGTTGACTTTGGGTTCGGTCACGTCTGAAATGATTATCCGATCATTTTCCCCCTTTTTTTACCTTTTCGCGACCAACAGACTTGACTTGGCCAATATACCCGACGGTGTTAATTCCCCGTTCGTTGGGAGGAATTTGGAGAAATCTAGAGGGATTTATGAGAGAAAAACAGCTGCAAATAGTAAATTTCAGCCATGAACAGTAACTTTTTGGCACAAGCGGAACGGGACCTTAATGGTACTAATCTGATCCTGGGGTGTCGATATATATATAATTATAGCTAGATTCGATTCCACTCTGCTGGATGATCGACGTGCCAATGCATTCGCCACTCCAAACTGTCTTCTCCCAACCTGAACATACATACATACACCACTCTAGCACTCTTCCGTGTGCCCTGCGCACTGCACATGTTGCAAACTTCTTCCAGAATCGAGGAAGGTACCACGAGTTTTGGTAGGTAGGATAGGATCAGAAGAACAGCCATCCCTAGCTAGTTCCTACTCACTCACGGGCTGAGCCCACGCAAACGTTTTCACACCCATCCATTCAGGCCCACTGGCCCAGTGAGCTCCATGTTACTGCGCTTGCCACTTCGGAGGCCATCCTCGATGCAGGCCGCGTTGTTCAAATAAGGTCGGGTCGCTTCCTCACCGCCGACCCACACTCCCTTGGATGGGCCGTCCCGACAACAACCCAACCCCATACTACGATCGTTGCTGCACAGCACATACCGATCTGCTCCAGAAAAAAAAAGATCTAAAAAAACATGAAAAAAGCGGCCTCATTAACCCGTAATATGATCCGTGCAAGAATCGGAGAGCGAAGATTTCACGCGCTCTCATGTCCAAATCCGGTGGACCAGCACAAATCACAAGCTTGTTACCAACTTACGATGAGTATATGTTTTTAGAGCAGGGCAATTTTTGTTTGCATGCACATGTACTAGTAGTAGAGGACAAAAGAAATGTTACATTTCCTTTCTACCAAAGTCATGCAACTGGATATCTAGCTCTTTACTTTTGTACCACCTCCGTTCTAATTTAGAGTATGTTGGATCAGCTAGATCAGGAAACTGTTTGGCTAATGCAATAGCTCCAGATCCACACAAGGACATTTTGGTCGGAATGCCCAAATTTGCCCTTAGGATAAGCTCCAGATCCACACAATAGCTCGCAGCCCTGGCGTGCGTCGGGGCTGGCGGGGAGGTGGGGTCGGCCGGGCGCATCAGAGCGGCAAGACACGCCAGGGCAGCGGGGTTGGCTGGGCTCGCGGCGACGCACGGCTAGCGTCGTGGGCGGGCGCGGCTCGCTGCTATGGGGGCGCGGCCACTGCGGTGGTCAGATCACAGCCATGGGGCGCGGCTGGCGACCACTGCGCCAGCCGGGTCGAAGCCAGCTCACGCGGCGGGGGAAGGGGAGACTAGCGTTGGGCTAGCGGAGTGGGAGAGGGAGGCGCCGGTGTGGAGGGAGGCGCTGGGCGTGCGCGGATGGAGGCTCACCAGATCTTGCGCTCCCCGGCCATGGCACGTGTGGACGAGGCTCCAGTGGCGCAGGCCACAGAGCAAATGGCGTCAGAGCGGCGCGCGCGGCCGGAGGTTATCACGTCGGTGCCTCGTCGGCCGGGTTGGGGCTGGAGTGCGCGGTCGGCGTCGCGGCGAAGGAGCTGCGCTACGGGAGAAGGAGCAACGCGACGGGGGAAGAAGAGGAAAAAATTAGAACAAACCGGTGTATTGTGCAACCAATGACAGTGGTGGGTATTTTTTTTTCTAAATCCACCGAACTTGAGTTGGTGAAGCACCACCTGAGGAGCTCCACCAATTTGGTGAATATGACATCTAGATCCACCAATTAGATTTGATGGATCTCGACTGTTTGGCAAATATTTGATAGAATGGAGGTGAAAATAGTGAATCTAGAGTTGTTGAATCTATGTCAAACAGACCCTTACAGATCAAAGGCTTTTCTAGATACACTGTCTTTATTATGTATATATACATAGAAAAACTATGTATCTCAAAAATTCATAATGACATATAATCTGGGTTAGAGGAAGTACTGTGGTAGTGATGCATGGTAGATCATTGTTACAGTTGCAACCAATCACGTCCTAGCATATCCAGTTCTAGGATAGACGCTTGCTTTCTTACACACTAGTGGCTGACGCGCGCACCCCACGCGTAGGGGTAATGCTTTCGAATGGATAAACTATGTTTTGTTTGTAGTGGTAGTCGTAACAATAAAGAGAAACACAGTGTTCCATTGTTGAAACCATGTTGTTGAAGATTGAGTGTGTTATAATCCGTGCATATATTGTTAAAGATAGATCGAGTCGTAAGTTCATGCCCATGGAATAGAAAGTTTATAGGCCACCGTTTTGTCTTTGCAGATTCTTGTAGCCTGTTTATTCCTAAAAACATGACTTCTATTTTTTGTTGCTATAAAATTGAAGTATAAGAAAAAATTATAAGTCAAAGGATATCTTAGAAAAGCATTTCTTATATTTTGGAGCAAATTACATCTCTTCCAAAGAACTTTTGGTCCAAATGTTGTGAAATTTGCTTCTCATAAATAAGTCTAGTGTTAAAGCACTTGTATCTGATTTTTTCTGTACTTTTATTTTCCTTGGCTTTCAAGTCTAGTGCTAGTAATATGCTCAGCATCCACTTTAATGGTTAGAATATGTTGTAGCAAGTGGAAATCCCCTTTGCCTATAAAGGATAAGGGAGTGGCATTGTAAAAACAAGTCATTGCATTTTTTCATTCAATCCAAGTAGTCAAGGGCCAACCTCCCCTATGATAGTTTCAGATTTGAATCTGAGATCCAATCGTACCAACAATCTGGTATTGGAGCCGAGAGGGTTCTTGAGTGAGCGAGCGACATGTCCACTGCCAGCCAGATAGCGAGAGCACGCGCCAGAGCCGACGATTGCACGACGCGCCTTACTGCCAAAGAGGCAGTGGCTACGGCGGCGGCCGAGACGGCCAGGCAGGCGGCGGCTACGCCCAGGCCGTGGTAGCCGCGTCCGCAGCATGGCGTGCCGAGATGGAGCGGGAGCCGAAGCTAGCTGGAGGATCGCGTAGCCCGGTCGGACGCCACCGCTAGTCGCCGTCACCAGAGCGGCGTCGTGGTCGGCGCGATCGCTCCCCGGTGCTGCAGACGGTCTACCGCAACTCCGGAGCGGGAATGCCGTGGCCGATGCTCACCAAGTCGAACTACCATGAGTGGAGCCTGCTGATGAAGGTCAAGCTGCAAGCCCGACGGCTGTGGGAGGCAGTTCACATCGGCGGCGTCGACTACGACGACGATCGCCGGGCGCTGGAGGCATTGTGTGCCACCGTCCCCACCGAGCTCGGCGCCTCCCTCGCCAACAAGGCTACGACAAAGCTGGCGTGGTAATTGATCGTCGCGGTATGCATCGACGAAGATCGTGTACGCCGGGCGATGTTGCAGCGCCTTCGAGGGGAGTAGGAAGGCCTCGCCTTTCAACCTAGTGAGCAAGTCGAGGACTTTGCCCTTCGTCTTACCAATCTGATGGAGCAGATGGCACACAATGGTGACACCGACCTCACGGAGGAGCGCGCGGTGGAGAAATTCCTCTGTTGCATGCCGAAGAGGTACGCGCAGATCGTCAGTTCGATCGAGACGCACCTCAACTTCAAGCAGCTCACCATCAAGGACGTCGCCGGGAGGCTCAAGGTGGTGCAAGACCGTGAGCCGGCGCCGAACTCCGCGGAGGGCGCCGCGGGAGGCAAGCTGCTGTACACGATGGAGCAGTGGCACGCCTTCGACAAGGAGGAAGGATCCGGTTCGTCTGGCTCCAAGGAGCATCGTCGGTGTCCACGCGGCGGCAAGAAGGAGGAGGAGAAGGGACCCCAGGGCTAGGTCGGCGCTGATGGCGGCGTCGCCGGTGAGCGCAAGGCGACCCGGGATGACACCTACAACAATTGTGGTAGGACTGGCCACTGGGCCAAGGATTGCCGCCTTCCTCCACGCCATGGTGGGCAGGCTCACATCACGCAAGCAGAGGAGTAGGATGCCACCCTATTTTCTGGTGCATGGGTGTGTCGAGTTGTAGAAAGACACAGGGGAGGGGGTGAAAGGCCCAAGCTTTCCCCTTTCCGGGTTGTCTAGCTCTACCGAGCTCCACCTCAACGAACCGCGCGCCCATGCCTTCCTCGGCAAAGGTGCTGCCGATGACAAGATCGACGGCTGGTACCTCGACATCGGTGTGACACACCACATTATGGGTCAGCGCGAGTTCTTCTCTGACCTAGACTCTGGTGTGAAGGGCCCCATCAAGTTTGGTGATGCCTTCGTCGTCGAGATCAAGGGCATCGGCTCGGTTATCTTCAAGGCCAAGATGGGGGAGCACCGTCTTCTCACCAAGGTGTACTACATCCTGGCTTTGAAGAACTCCATCATCAGTGTCAAGCAGTTGGACGAGAATGGCTCGTGGGTGGAGATTGACGATGGCGTGCTGCGCATCTGGTATAGAGGCCGCCATCTTCTCGTCAAGGTGAACCAGGGAAGCAACTGCCTTTATGTGCTCCATGTACAGGTGGCGAACACCCTTTACCTTGTCGCGCGTCGAGATGATGAGGCATGGCGCTGGCACGAGCGCTTCGGGTACCTTCACTTCGAAGCCCTAAAGCAGCTCGGTGAGAAGGAGATGGTCCGCGGCATGCCATGCGTCGACCACGTCGAGCAACTCTGCGACACCTGTATGGTGACCAAGCTAAAGCGCCGGCCCTTCCCGCGTCAAGCCTCCTACTGCGCCACCGAGCAGCTCGAGCTGGTGCATGGCGACCTCTATGGTCCAGTGTCATCGGCCACCCCTGGAGGTCGGTGCTAGTTCCTACTGCTCGTAGACGACGCCACCCGCTATATGTGGGCCGTGCTGCTCGATTCCAAGGCAGCAGCTGTGGACGCCATTAAGCGCCATCAAGCAGTCGCGGAGAAGGAGTGCGGTCGCAAGCTCCGGGTGCTCCGCACGGACAATGGTGGCAAATTCATGGCAGCTGAGTTCATGATGTACTGCCCCGATGAGGGGATTCAGTGCCACTACTTCGTGCCCTACTCACCGCAGCAGAATGGTGTTGTCGAGCACTGCAATCAGACTGTGGTGGCAGCGACACATGCGCTCCTCAAACAGCGTGGCATGCCAGTGGTCTACCGGGGAGAGGCCGTGATGATCGCCGTACACCTGCTCAATCGCTCTTTGACTAGTGCGCTTGATTGCAAGACGCCATATGAGGCCTGACATGGGCGGAAGCCAGCGGTCAGCTATCTGTACATCTTTGGCCGCCTCGCCTTCGTCAAGGAGCTAAACCACGCCGGCACGCTCGATGATCGTAGCTCACCGGGGGTCTTCATCTGCTACGCAGAGGGGGCTAAGGCCTACCGCGTGCTCGACCTAGAGAAACAGCGCGTGCGCATGGTGCACGACGTCGTGTTCGATGAAGGACGTGGCTTGGCATGGGACAAGGCGGTGGATGACGGGTCGGCGACTGTGTTTCGCAACTTCACCGTTGAGTACGCTTGGGCTAGAGGTGCTGAGGAAGCACAAGGTGCATCTTCATCGATGTGGGGGTCTTCATCACCAGCGTCGACCTCTTCACGAACTCTGCCTCATTTGCCATCACCAAATCCGGGGGAGCTCGGCAACCAATCGGCAGTGGTCGGCAGCCCATCGGTAGCAGCTCCAACCTCTCCAGCACCATAGTCAACCTCTCCGACCTCTACATCATCGCAGCTGATCTCTCCAGCGTACTAGCCGACCTCCTCGGTGTCTTCTACCTTGCCCACTGCGACACCAGCGCACGCAAGGCAGCCGGAGGTCGAGTACGCCACGTCGCTGAAGGACGATGAAGACCGCCTAGACGCCTACTATGACAATGAGCCTATGCGATACCACACCATGGCAAGCATACTCATTGACCAGCTTTCACCGGACCAGCCCGAGAGGCTCTTCGCCCTGCTTCATTTGACGCACGCCGGTGAGTCGACCACTTACGCTGAGGCGCAGGGTGATCTGGCATGGCGGGCGGCGATGGAGCAGGAGCTCAAGTCCGTCGAGCAGAACCGCACCTGGGAGCATGTGCCACTACCTGACGGCCACTGCCCTATCACCCTGAAATCGGTGTTCAAGCTCAAGAAGGACGAGCTGGACGCGGTGATCAAGCACAAGGTGTGGCTGGTGGCATGAGGCTTCGTTCAGCAGAGGGGATCGACTACGATGATGCCTTCGCCCCCGTGGCGCGCATGGAGTCAGTCAGTGTCCACCTCGCGCCGACGGCTCAAGAAGGGTGGCAAGTCCACCACATGGACGTGAAGTCCACCTTCCTCAACGGCGACCTCAATGAGGAGGTCTACGTGCGCCAGCCACCTAGCTATGCCGTCATCGGAGAAGAGGGAAGGTGTACCACCTGTGCAAGGCACTCTATGTCCTGCGTCAGGCACCGTGCGCCTAGAAGGCGAAGCTCGACGCCACACTCAAAAAGATGGGATTCAAGCAGAGCACGCATGAGGTGGCGGTGTACCGGCGGGGCAGCGGATGCAACATTCTACTGGTCGACGTCTACGTCGACGACCTCATCATCACCGGCGCTGAAGAGCAGAAGGTGGAGGTGTTCAAGGCATTCGACATGAGCGACCTCGGCCTCCTCTGCTTCTACCTCGACGTCGAAGTGCGCCAGGACGCCACCGGGATCGCCCTCCGCCAAACCCACTATGCCAAGTGCATCCTCAAGCTCAGCGGCATGACAGGCTGCAATCCGGCCCACACCCCGATGGAGGAGAAGCTCAAGTTGAGTCAGGAGAGCACAACGGAGGAGGTCGATCCAACCCATTATCGATGGCTGATCAAGAGCTTGCGCTACCTGGTCCATACCCGGCCGGATATCGCGTTCGCCGTCGGGTACATGAGCCGGTTCATGGAGCAGCCAACGATGGAGCATCTGTAGGCCGTCAAGCAAATCTTGTGCTACGTGGCGGGCACCCTCGACTACGGTCTTCACTACGGAAGGGCCCCCCGACACGACGTGGTTCATCGGCTACTACGGCAGCGACCTTGCCGGCGATGTGGCTACTAGCAAGAGCACAACCGGGACGATGTTCTTCCTCGGTGATTGCTTGGTCAGCTGGCAGTCCCTTAAGCAGAAGGTGGTAGCCCTCTAAAGCTGTGAAGCGGAGTACATCGCCACCACCACTTCCACAACACAAGCACTATGGCTGTCAAGGATGCTGGCTGAGCTCCTTGGTAGGAAGGTGGATGTGGTTGAGCTGAAGATGGACATCAAGTCTGCTCTAACTCTGGCCAAGAACCCTGTGTTTCATGAAAGAAGCAAGCACATCCGCATCAAGTACCACTTCATCAGAGATTGCTTGGAGGACAAAAGAATCAAGGCCAGCCACATTGCCACTACTGATCAACTAGCTAACATTCTCGCCAAGTCGCTGGGGAAGTCCAAGTTCCAGGAGATGAGGGAGAGGATTGGGCTACAGCTGATCACCTCCAGTGCTCGGCACAAGGCTTAGAGAGAGATTAATAGATAAGCCTAGTGCTAAAGCACTTGTATCTTACTTTTCCTGCACTTTTACTTTCCTTGGCTTACAAGTATAGTGCTACAAGTATAGTGCTAGGAATATGCTCAGCATCCACTTTGATGGTTAGAATATGCTGTAGCAAGTGGGAGTCCCCTTTACCTATAAAGGGCAAGGGGGTGCCATTATAAAAACAAGCCATTGCATTTTTGCATTCAATCAAGCGGCCAAGGGCCAAGCTGCCTTATGGTAATTCCAGATCTGAATCTGAGATCCAATCGGGCCAACAACTTCAAGGTTCAAGCCCATCCAACCTTCCTCTCAACTCTTGTGAGTCTTGCATTGTTCTATTACTCATCTAGTCTTTGTTTCTCTTATGGACACTCCAGTTCAAAAGTCAATTTGCCTTGAACATGTTCCCTTTTTGCTAGACTTGTATGTGGTTGATTTCAAAGAGGAACCATGTCACTGCGCAGAAACACTAAGAAGTAGCAGAATTCTTTATTTACCCATCACTTATAACCAAAGCCCCCGTGATAGCACCAGTTTTGCTGCTTCATCATGCCCCCTTTTCTTGCGGCAGATTCACTGAGCTCCATGCATAGCAGTTTTCATGCATGTGGAAAAAAATATCCATGTTGCTGCTTGTTTAAAAGCTACAAAAATTTGCTTTATCGGTTCTTCAGTTTAATCTTGGCGTTTGAACTGCTTCTTCAGTTCTTTCCCTTTTGATTTATTTTTATCCATTTAGGAGTTTCTTTGTCTTCTTTAGGTTGAATTACAGTTGGATTTATGATTTTTTTTCTGAGTAAATGTTTTGTTCAGAGCTTGATACTAATGTTCCAGAAATAATATCCAAAACCATTCTGTAATATAGAGTTTCTCCATTTGTAAAAGTTTTATTATGAACCCCTTTAAACAAACTTTACCACTTTATCTGAATGATGAGGCATTCAATTTCACTTGGAAAGGAAAGTTGACATGAATAGATTAACTTGAATAATGCCATGGCATCTTACTGTTATTTCCAATACTGCTGTAATAAAAGAAAAATCAAGATATCATGATTCAGAAATGAAGTGTCCAATACTCCGTATAACACATAAGCGCAGGTTAGTAAACCAAATACTCTCTAGTAGGTTCCTGAAACATAACAGGAAACGGATAGGCACATTGAACCAGCCATTAGCTAGGCAAATCTGGATGCCAAAACCACAGACAAACAGCATGCTCGTATGAGTGGGACTGAACAGACAAATAGTATGATCCCTGATGGTATGGTGCTTCCCATGACGAAGGCGGCTTTGCTTTCTATGGCATATATTTATCAGTTCAGTGAGATAGTTGTTCCTTCATCATTTTTTTGTTACTTTGATCTCAAAACTTGCACAAACATGAGAAGCATGATAAGTTAAGAGGGCATCGACAGCAATAGTGAAACATGGCAAGAATCTATACAAGAATAGAATTTAGAGCATTAAAATTTACTTGTGGAAAATAGACCTCATAAGATAATTACTCAAATGTTTTTTTTGGAATGGCATATAATTGATAGTTGACAACTACTCAATAAGTCTCAACAAATACAAATGCTGCCAGAGTTTTACATTCTTGAAATTTGCCACATTTTTAATAGAATATAAAAAATTCCATCGTTTTTAATAAAATATAGAGTAAAATACACTGACGGTCCATAAACAACTACATCATTCTCATCTTGGACATGGAACTATAAGTTGCAGATCTAGGTCCCTAAACTATTTAAGTACCACAATCTTGGTCCAAAGTAGCCACATCACAACAAATTAGCTGACATGGTGCTTTAACATGGAACCACATGTGGGTTCGTAGTTCATAAGTACAAGGTCGGTGTGTAAACTATCACGTGATGCACATTTAAGTCCCGAAACTATGAAATCACAAAGGTCCCTAATCTATTTATTAAGTACTCTATCTCGGCCCAAAATAGCCTTAACATACTCCATTCATTGTCATCTACTAGCTCATTGTTGACCTTATCATCGCATACCATCTTGTCTTGGCAATCAACATCTTGGCACCAATTGTCATGCCAGCAGCACAATGTGACTTGGTCGGATAGTGTTGTCACGGGCATTACTTGTAGAAGACCACCAACATGACCACCCTAAGTGGCAACAATTCATTCTGGGCAGTTGCATGGACACCATCCCAAAGAGCAAACTATAGTTGAGAACCCTGCATAGCTCATTCTAATAGTGTGCATGGACACAATTTGTTCTTGGTGAATGCTTGGACACTGTCTGTGGCCAAACTAAACTACTATTGTCTGTTAGCTCCACTGGGTATCCTCTCTGGACAGTGCTACGTAGACACCAACGCTTGCTTGAGTGTGTCGTTCTTCCAATGGTGGAGGCATAGATGCTTTGGACCGATATTGTAGTACCGCAATGGATTAGTAAGGATCTAGATTTGCTATTTCATGTTTAGTCTCTGGACCAAGGTGAGAATCACTAATAGTTTAGGGACCAACCGTGTAATTATGAGCTATGCACCCATGTATTGGTCCCACACTAGAGCACTTTGTTAGCTAATTTCCTATGATGTGATTCCTTT
This sequence comes from Miscanthus lutarioriparius, assembly GCA_904845875.1. Lineage (NCBI taxonomy): Eukaryota > Viridiplantae > Streptophyta > Magnoliopsida > Poales > Poaceae > Miscanthus > Miscanthus lutarioriparius. The sequence continues at coordinate 82,550,516 of CAJGYO010000009.1, read as the reverse complement.
GGACTGAGATTGAGGCACCTATTTAGTTTAGGTACTTTGGTATAACTTTATAGTTTTGGGACCTGGTTAAGTTTAAGAGCCACCACTGTAATTTACTCTAGAAAATATAAGTTAGAATAAAATTGTAAAGGAATTGCTCCACAAACATTTTCTAGCAAAAGTGATGATATTATTTCTCCATGATTAGTCTAAATAGCCATATATATGACATAGTGGTAGTGTGTGATTTGAATGTTGAAACTAGTTGGTCCAAACATATGTTTTCCTATTCACAAGAAACCACTAGTTATTGGTCCCGTTCGGCTTGCTGAATCTTGACTGAAATTTGCTGAAAAACATTTTTCTGTCTAAAATGTTGCGAGAGAAAAACACTGTTCCGACTAAAAAAAGAAGCCGAACAAGCCGGATATGGGGTAAGCCGAACGGGTTATGTACATCCAATTCAACCTACCCTGCTAAGTAGTGCATGCAGCCAACGCAGTGCAATTTATTTATCACTAATAAACTTTTATGTGGGTAACAATAACAATTGAAATACTGTGAATTCGGTTACTCTTCCTATGGTGCAAAAATGGGCTATCTTCATTTATCTCAAACTGTTGGTTTAAATCTATACTGCTTAATGGCATTTTGAACTTTGTCATTGTTTTATTTCATCATTCGCAGAATATATGCAGGAAACAGTAAAACATGAAGAATTTTTCTGTGCTCATGTTTGTGTCAAAGCATAGAACTGTTTTATTACTGTTTTTTTATTTATAGTATTCTACCATATTTCACCACATGTGCATAAAACTTACCAATACAGAGTATAGTGTTGCTACCTTATTGCTAATATAATACATACAAATTTAGAGTAAAATCAGAGTTGATTGTTATCTTACATATGTTCAGCGCACCAAAGAAATTCAAGACATTAAGAAATATTTCATTGACATCTTCACAATTGATCTCGACTATCTTAAGGTGTTGTGACATTTTGTTCGATTTCGCTGATGCATCAGGGTGTCCTTTCATTTGCACTTTAAATTTGCCTCTAGCGGGCAGTACCTGAAATGAAGTCACCACCGAGTTCAATGAATAATAATTGACTAGAACTCAGTCAGCAATGCAACAGTGGTTCCCTGTTTAGAAATATTTTACCTGGTGTGGAATAAGTGTGAGCTTCTCTAAAAGTGGCGCATGTTCAAGAATACACGCTAGTGCACTGCAATCAGCTGGCTGACACCAGAAATCGTGATTGAGTACCAGGGTCTTCAACTTGGAAAATATGGGGCACCACCTCAGATCCCTTCTGAAAATAAATTGGACAGATCGCAAACAGAAAAAAATATAGTAAATAAAACATGTTTTTTTTTATCTGGACTACGTGAACATGCATGAAACTATATATAGTTTACTCAATAAGTTCAGATGGTGGGAATGCATGAGTGTGGAAATATATAATTTCTATCAGCAGGGATTATTTTTGACTGGAACACATATAAATTAACGGTGAGTAATCGACAGGGACAGAAGACATGTTTGAGTGTACCGTTGGGCGATCGGCTATCAGCACTAGGTCTTTAGCTTGTGCTAAACCGTCAAGAACCACACATTTTGTTGTATTTTGTCTGGCATAATCAGATGAACCTTCTTCGTCATCACTATCTGAAATGTCACCGGCCCGCATAACGTGATAACAAGCCATGCTGGGATCTTCACAATGGCAGTCATCCAGAGATGAGTTAATCCGGACCTTTGCCCCCACCAACTCTGGCATTCTCTCCAACAGGGGAGTCCTGACACTATTGTGATCCAGCCACAAAGAAACGAGACGTGGAAGACAAATCCGAATGCGCTTCTGATCTTCATTCGAATCGGAGGATGTGATGACTAGGCGTTTAAGCGAAAGAGACGTGATCTTCCTCACCGCGGCCAAGCAGCACTCATTGATCTCCAGATGTTCCAATGCAGGACAGAAATCCAGGTAGAGGCAACGGCAGACGAGCCATACGCCTGTGAGCTCTAGCAAGGTCTAAGTGCTGCGAGACGAGGGGCCTGCTCCCCATCTGCAGGTAGGCGTCAAGGTACCCTTGAGCACATATGTTAACCCGGAGCATCTGGATTTGACATTCTTCCAGCACGCGGCGGATCCATCTGTTGAGGCTGGACGTGTCCTCGTAGTCGAGGTAGGGCTCGGTGTAGGGCTCGTCATCGACGTCGACGAATTGAACTCCTCGGACGGGTCGAAATTGATCTCGCTCGCTTCGAGGGACGCGAGCTCGAGCCCGTCGAGGCGGACGCGAAGCAGGCGATCCACGAATCCCCGGACCTCACGCACGGAGTCGCCCGTGATGCGGAGGCGTCTGGTGAACTTCCAGACGTCGCGCCAGGTCCGCGCGAGGACGCATGTTCTGATCGCCTCCTGCGCTGGCAGGAACGACGGATCTGCGCAAGGACCTCCTCCGGAAGCTTGCTGAGGCGGTCGGCGGCGGGGTCCATCACTAGAGGTGGCGGTGGTGCCGCGGCAAGGGCTATCTTCTTCCGCTGCATGCAGGCAAGATGATGACCAGTTCACTCACCTGATAATGGCCGGCGCGGAAGAGACGCCTCGCTTGTCGATCACTTCTCGCCGCCGATCTTGCAGTCGTTCTAGTCGTCGCTTCAAATAGCCAGCAGCAGCTAGCGGCGGCGCTTAAAAGCCAGCGCAAGACCCAATCAGCGAACCCCCTTGGGTCTGTTTCACACAGGCCGCTGGATCCTTCGGTTTCCATTCTACCCGTGCAAATCGTTGCTTCCTTTTTTTCCACCTCCCCACTTCTCGCATGCGATCGTTGCTTCCCGTACCCTCCATCACTAGTGACCAATGTTTTAAATAGCGGGGCTCTCCAACATATAGCAAGGTAGCACGCCCGTGTCCTCCATCTGAACCAGTCGCATACACTCCAGCTCCAGGAGCTTCTCCGTGTTGGGAATCAGTTGATCTGAACCAGTTGCATATTTTGGCATGATTATACAGCTGCAGAGCTGCTTCTTCGATCGGAATCTGCTGTGCCTACTATTTGTCTACGTATTTTATTACAGGATACTTAATGCCTCTTAAGGCGAGGATGGGGTCTAGTTATGGAAAAAAGAAGGGGCGAATTAGAATTTTTGCAAATCTAATAACATGGCCAGTGCAAACAGCAATGTTACCCTGTCGGCAGTAGTACTCTGTTTACTCGAAACAGAGCAACCTCCCGTCTGCTACTCTGTTTTGCCTGAAGCACGGCAAGTTTTGGCTCGCAAGCCCTAGGTCAGGTCAGACAAATGGCTTTGTTGGTCCATGCAGTTGGCGTGCAGTGCAGCTGTTTAGTTTGAGTCACCCGGATGTCTGACCCTCGGCCTGCGTCCGGACACTGCTCCCCGCCCCCCGTGCCTGCTCCATGCTGCATGCCCCGCTCGCTCGGATTCTGCGCCACTCGAACGACCCCACGCGGGCTCACGCCGTCCGAACATCACCAGCATCGAGAAGAGAAGGAGACACCGAGGCGATGCAACAGAAGGCGAGGAGAGAGATGCAACACCCGATCTACTTTTGAAACATCCAGATACAATACTGGCAACATACGTATGAAGACATATGAAACATTGGAAACATACGCCTAAAACACTTGCAAAAAACACATGAAACACTTGAAAACCATTGCAACACATACGCAACATCCAGATACAACACTTGCAACATATGTGTGAAACATATGCAACATCTAGATAAACATACTTGCAACATACGTCTGAAAAAACAGATGAAACATTGGAAACAAAAGTTTGCAACATAAGTGTGCAGCCATTGCAACATCCCGATTTACTTTTGCAGCATCCATACAAAACCTTTGCAACATACTCTGAAACAACTAAAACACTTGAAATATACGCATGCAACATGCGCTTTCAGCGCAATGTCACCTTGCTGCTTTGACGAATGGAGCTTGTCGTTGTGGAGCTCGACGCCGGTGCGGAGCTCGATGCCACAGAGTGAAAGGAGGTCGCCGGTGCCCGTGATGGACCACTAGTAGAAGAAGGCCCTGACGCGGATGCCGTCGAGGCCTAAGATGCGGCTATCGTCGAGGGAGCCCGTGAGGCGGTCGCTGAAGGCGGCGAGGTAGCTCCACGTGGGCAGCATGATGCGACAGCTAGAGCGGAGGTCAACGGTGAAGTACCCGAAGCCGGCGTGGAGCATGCAGGCACATGCGTTGGCCGAGAGCAGGCCGCGCGAGAAGCCCTGAAGGAGGAGCTCGTCATATGCGGTGGTGGCGGGCGGTGACGAGGTGGAGTCTAAGCGGGGGAGTGGGGGCAGGAGCGACGCCGCGAGGAGGGCGGCGAGAAGGCATCACGCCATCGTGGGTTCGTTGCGCATGTCAGAGACTAGGGGTAGATCTATGGAGGCCTAGAGGGCGGAGAGGAACAAGAGAGACGTGTGGGGGCGGCGGAACAATCCAGAATAGAAGAGTCAGGCCGTTGGAATGTCCAAACGAGAGTCACTGGACGGACCCTATGGTTGCCTGGGCCGCTCATCCGTAGACCTGGCAAGGAGGCATCCAGACAAACGGGACGGAAGTCCTAACCCAACATTATCGTTAACTATATAAACTCCACTAGTATTTCAAAGTGCGCATTTGTCGGTGTTTTGTAAATCGGACTAGATGAAAGCTCTAGTTTGGTTTTGATGAATTGATGGAACCCTAGGTGCTAACTTTTGCTCTAAGTATACATGAGATAGGTTAGTGCTAATCCAAGAGGTGGATCAAGTGGATGATAATCAAGATGATGGTGGAGGCCATGGTGATGATCAAGTGCCCTGGACTTGGAAAAGAAAAAAGAGAAAAACAAAAAGCTCAAGGCAAAGGTATATTTGATAGGAGCTCTTTGTTTTGGTGATCCAGACACTTAGCGAGTGTGATCACATTTAAGATAGATAGTCGTACTATTAAGAGGGGTGAAACTCGTCATGAAATGCGGTTATCAAAGTGCCACTAGATGTTCTAACTCATTGCATATGCATTTAGATTCTAGTGAGTGCTAACATCCTTGAAAATGTTTGTGAAAAGTTGCTAATACACGTGCACAAGGTGATACACTTGGTGGTTAGCACATTTGAGCAAGGGTGGAGAAGTTTGAGAAGAGGAGGAGTTGGTTCGGAGGACCGGACCCTGACCCTAGGTCTCAGGCCAACCGGAACCAGGCCAGCAGAGTCCGGTCCCTTCTTTGGAATGGTCGCGCGGGTACTGAGTGCTTCGGACCCAGGCGTTGGGCGCAACCGGACCAGGCGCGAGGGTCCGGTTATGTAGTGATGAAGGAGATGGTGCGATCTGTGGTGACATGGCAGCGCGTGGAGAACCGAACTCAGGGTACAGGTCCGGTCGGTGTGCTCCGGACTGGGTCCGGTCATCTTGGAGCGCCTCGGGAGCTCTCTAGATCCTGTCGAACCTAGGTGCACATGATAACCAGACCCTGGTCCATGGGTCTGGTCCGGCCGTTGTGACCGTTGGCGTGTGGCATTCGGACGCTGCTGAAGAGCGACCAGACCCTAGGAGTCTGGGTCTGGTCCGGTTATAACTAATGCGCGGGTGGACTTGACCCTTGAAGATCGACGTTCGTGGTTGAATGAAGGGGACATGTGGCACTTATCTGTTGACCGCACCTAGGTGGGTGAGTCTGGTTCGGACCCTGCCTGTGGGTCTGGTCGCCTTGATAACCCCCCAATCAGAGGGCCAACGGCTCTATTCTTTTGGGCTGCCTATATAAATGGGTTGGCCGGCCATGGCTCACCCTCTTGGCCATTTCTATTGAGAATACACCCTAGCGAGCATAACCAATCCTCTCTCACTCATTCTACTTGATTGATTCATCATTTGGTGAGATTGGAGAGCATCCAAGTACATTGCTTTGAGTGATTGCATCTAGAAGCACTTGGTGATTGTGTTTCGCTATGATTTTTGCTTGTTACTCTTGGTGGTTGACGCCACCTAGACGGCTTGGTGCATCGAGGATCGTCGAGCGGAGGAAGGTGATTGTCTCCGGCTCTGATCATGGTGATTGTGAGGGGTTCTTGACCTTTCTCTGGTGGAGAGCCAAAAGGTACTCTAGTGGATTGCTCATAGCTTGTGGATCCCTATCTTGTGTTGGTTGTGCGGCACCCGATTGTGGGTTAGGCGTGTGATGCCTATTAGCGCATGAACCTCCAAGTGGGTGAATCGCTACAATGAGGACGTAGCTTGCCGGCAAGCAAGTGAACCTTGGGGATAAATCGTTGTGTCATCATTGTCTCTGGGATTCTCATTGTGATTGTTTGATTATCTCTTGCCATGACGGTACGCAACTCACTACCTCTCTTTGTATTTACTTTCCTAGTGTAGTGAAGCTCTTTAGTGTAACTGTGGGGGTATGACCCCCGATACCCACAAGACTGCGCATGGGTCACGCTACTAGTGGAGGCCCTGCTTATAAGACGACGACGCATGAAGCACGACACAGGTTGGTGTGCATCACAAGACTGCGTGAAGATCCTCAGTGATCTAGGAAACCTGCTCGGGTATGCTAGATCCCGTAATATATGTAACTTTCTATCTTGAAATCGATCAGGATAGAAACAACCGATCTGTAACCCTTCCCCTGGGCTATATAAGGCGGGTAGGGACTCCCCCTCCTTTTCATCTGATCATACGCAATACATCCCACCGAAAGACACAGGACGTAGGGTATTATGCCAAGTCGGTGGCCTGAACCTACCTAATCGTTGTCTCTTGTGTTCTGTGTCACCGTCCGGTTCCCTCATGCACACCTCCACCGATTCATCTACTACCATGGGCATACCCCTCAGTAGACTACCGGCTAGATTTTGTCGATAGTAACTAGTTTTAAGAGCTAGCTCATGTATTGTTAGTTTGGTGAGTGAGGCTCTTTAGTTAGTCTTTGAGAGCTCACTAACTTAGAGAGTAGTGACTTTGCCCCTTTGTGTGAATTAGAGATCATAGCAACTAGAGTTGTGGATAGGTGGCTTGCATTTTTTGTAGGCTAGTGCAACACTTGCTTTGGCTCATATTTGTCTAACCACTTGGCTTAGTGTTGTTGTAGAAATTTTTTATAGGCTATTCACCCCCCTCTAGCCATTAGGACCTTTCAAGTGGTATCGGAGCCATGGTCACTGTGATTTGAGGCTTAACAACCTTCGGTGTCAAAATAGCTAAAATCAATAATACCAAGAAGCCACCCTAATTTGATGGCTCAAATTATCCATATTGAAAGGCAAAGATGACCACCTACATCAAGTTAGTCAATAGAAAGGTATGGAGGGTGGTCAACACCAAGATTGAGATAGCCGATCCGGAGACTCCCACCGCGGCCGAAGAAGTGCTACTCCCAAACAATGACATTGCTCTTAGTGCCATTCATGATGCTTTGAATGAGAGGATATTTGAGCAAATCAAGAACATTGAGATGGCTCATGAGGCATGGAAGAAGTTGAAGGAATCATTTGAGCGCACTCAGGCAGTGAAGGGTGCCAAGGCATATATCCTCAAGGAGAAGTTTGCTAGCTTCAAGATGAAGGAAGATGAGAGTGTGCTGGAGATGATCTATAGGCTACAAGTGCTTGTCAATGATCTCAAAGCACTTGGAGAAGAGGTGAAGGACAAGGACTTCTCCCACAAGTTCTTGAGATGCTTGGCATTAAGATTTTGGCACATTGGTCACTATTCTAGTGAGGAGTGGTTTAGACACCATGACATCAAACCAAGTATTGGGAGATGTGATGACCAATGACACTTATAGAGATGATGATGAGAAAGAAGAGAAGAACAAGGAGAAGAAAGATGACAAGAAGGATGAGAAGAAGAAGAGTGTGGCATTCAAGGCCACATTATCATCCAAGGGCAAAGCAAAGCAAGAAACATCAAGTGAAGATAAAGATTCAAGCTTTGATGAAGTTGATGATGGGAAGATGACTCTCTTTGTGAAGAGATTTGGCAAATTCATAATGAAGGACTATCATGCTAGAAGGAAGAAGTCATCATGAAGGAAAAATGATGAATCAAGGAGGTGCTTCAAGTGTGGTAGCAAGGATCACATTGTTGCTCAATGCCCCTACAATAGTGAAAATGAAGATGATGACAAGAAGGGTAAGAAGAAGGACAAGAAGGAGAAGAAGGACAAGACAACCTTCAAGAAGAAGAAGAAGGGTGATTCATATATGGTCACTTGGGATAGTGATGCTTCCTTAAGTGATGATGATGATAGTGATGATGACAAGACCACCAAGAAGAAGGCTCTTGCAAGCATTGCTATAAATGAGAAGCCTCTCTCTTCGACACTCCATCGACTTGCTTCATTGCTAAGGCCACTAAGGTACAATCTCATGATGATGGATGTGAAAATGAAAGTGATAGTGATGATGATGAACCAACTAAAGATGAACTAATTGACATACTAGAAGATGCTAAGAGTCACTTTGACATCAAGAGAAGGGAATGCAAAGACTTGTGTAAGAAACTAAAAGCCCTTAAGGAAGCCTTTGATGAGCACAAATGCTACTCATGAGAGTCTAAAGGAAGAACATGAAGAGCTTGGCAAAGCTCACAAGAAGCTTGAAAAGGCTCATTCCACTCTTGTTGGGCAAAATAAGAAAGTAATTGTAACATGTGATGTAGGCTTGACATATGACATAATTGATGAATCTTTCTATAAGCCTATTGTTGTTGCTCCCGCTAACCCTTCTTGTAGCTCATCTACCACTACTACTTCACCTCTGAGTGATGATTTTACTTGTGATGCCTCACTTATGGTTGAGAATGAGATCTTAAAGAAGGAGGTCAATGAGCTCACTAGCGCCTTAGGCAATGCCTATGGTGGTGAGACCCACTTGCTAAAGTGCTTGGGTATCCAAAGATTTTCTCTCAACAAAGAGAGATTGGGCTATACCCCTAAGAAAGGCAAGGTGGTATTTGCAACTCGCAAAGCTAGCTTTGTGAAAGGCAATGATCGATTTTACAGTAGATGCAAGCAAGTTGGACATGTAGAGCAATATTGCAAGAACAAGAACAAGGAACCAAATATATCCTTAATTAAGTTTGATTCTTGTTATTTGCTTACCAAGGGTGTGAATAGAGTGAAGGCTAAGTTTGTTGGTACACCAATTGTGGGCTCAAAGAAGAAAGTCATTTGGGTGCCAAAGAGCTTAGTCACTAACCTTTAAGGGCCCAAGCAAGTTTGGGTATCTAAAAACAATTAATCTTCTTTTGTAGGTCAATTACAAAGCCGGAGGAAGGCATTGGGTTCTTAATAGTGGGTGCACTCAACACATGACCGGTGATGCAAGAATGTTCAACTCAATCAACACCAATGATAGTAATGGTTATGATAGTATCACATTTGGTGATAATGGCAAAGGCAAGGTCAAGGGTCTTGGTAAGATTGCAATATCCAATGACTTGAGCATATACAATGCGTTGCTAGTAGAGAGCTTGAACTTCAATTTGCTATCCGTGGCTCAATTATGTGATCTTGGATTTAAGTGCATATTTAGAGTAGATGATATTGAGATCGTAAGTGTAGATGGCTCTAATTTGATCTTCAAAGGCTTTAGATATGAGAATCTATACTTGGTTGATTTCAATGCTAGTGAAGCTCAATTGTCAACATGCTTCTTCACTAAGTCTAGTATGGGTGGGTTATGGCATAGAAGGCTTGGTCATTTTGGAATGAAACAATTGAATAGATTGGTTAAGCATAATCTAGTTAGAGGCTTGAAAGATGTGGTATTTGAGAAGGATAAGCTTTGTAGTTCTTGTCAAGCCGGAAAATAAGTTGGAAACACCCATCCTAAGAAAAGCACGATGAGCACAAGTAAGGCATTTGAATTGTTGCACATGGATTTATTTAGGCCAACACAATATACTAGCATCAGTGGAAACAAATATGGCTTTGTGATAGTGGCTGACATTACTAGATACACATGGGTATTCTTTCTAGTGGACAAGAGTGATGTGTTTGCAACATTCAAATCATTTGTCAAGGACATTCACAATGAGTTTGAAATAACCATCAAGAGAGTTAGAAGTGACAATGGTAGTGAGTTTAAGACACTAGAGTTGATGAGTTGTGTGATGAATTTGGAATTAGACATCAATTCTCGGCCAAGTACACTCTACAATCAAATGGCCTTGTTGAGAGGAAGAATAGAACACTTATTGACATGGTAAGGTCTATGCTTAGTGAGTAAAATGTGAGTCAATCCTTTTGGGCCAAAACAATCAACACGACTTGCTATTGTAGCAACCGCCTCTATTGTCACCCAATGATGGAGAAGACACCATATGAGCTCTTGAATGGTAGAAAGACCAATATTACATATTTTTGAATTTTTGGTTGCAAATGCTACATATTGAAGAAGGACACTAGATTGAGCAAGTTTGACAAGAAGTGTGGTGAAGGATTCTTGCTTGGATACTTAATCACTAGCAAAGCATATATAGTTTAGAATTTGGCAAGTGATACTCTTGAGGAAGTTCGTGATGTGTAATTTGATGAAACTAAGGGTTCCTAAGATGAAAATGAGAACTCAGAAGATGTTAGAGGTATTCAACTTTCAAATGCCACGAAGAACATGGTTGTTGATGAATTAAGGCCTAGACAAGTGATTGATGAAGAAGATGATCAAGTGCAAGTGCTCTCTAACTCAAGTAATCAAGTTGATACAAATCAGGCAAGTACAAGTGGCTCTCATGACAATGTGGAAGATCAAGTGGCTAGTACATCATCTCAATCCAATGAGCAAGCAAGTGCAAGTAATCAAGTTTCAATACTCCAACCAACCAATATTGCAAGAGAGATCATCCATTGGACACTATAATTGGAGATATCTCAAGAGGTGTACAAACAAGATCAAGATTGGCATCATTTTGTGAGCATTTCTCATTTGTGTCATCCATTGAACCAAAGAAGATTGAAAAAGCATTGGAGGATATTGATTGGGTGAATGCTATGCATGAAGAATTAAACAACTTCACAAGAAATCAAATATAGGAGTTGGTTAAGAGACCAAAGAACCACAATATAATTGGAACCAAATGGGTCCTTAGAAAAAAGCAAGATTAAGATGGGATAGTAGTAAGGAACAAAGCAAGATTGGTAGCATAAGGTTACACTCAAGTAGAGGGTCTTGACTTTGGAGAAATATATACCCCGGTTGCTAGATTGGAAGCAATTAGGATCTTACTAGCCTATGCTTGTGCCCACAACATCAAGCTCTATCAAATGGATGTCAAGAGTGCATTTCTCAATGGCTACATCAATGAGTTGGTTTATGTTGAGCAACCTCCTGGTTTTGAAGATGACAAGAAGCCAAACCATGTTTACAAGCTAAGAAAGACATTGTATGGATTAAAGCAAGCACCTAGAGCATGGTATGAGAGATTGAGGGACTTCCTACTCTCTAAAGGGTTCATGATGGACAAGATTGACACCACTCTTTTCACCAAGAAGATTGGCAAGGACTTGTTTATGTTGCAAATCTATGTTGATGACATCATATTTGGAACAACCAATCAAGACTTTTGTGAAGAGTTTGGAAAAATGATGGCAAATGAGTTTGAGATGTCCATGATTGGAGAGTTGAGTTACTTCCTTGGTCTTCAAATCAAGCAAATAAAGAATGGTACATTTGTGAGTCAAGGCAAGTACATCAAAGACATGCTCAAGAAGTTTGACATGGATGAGAGCAAAGCCATTAGTACACCAATGGGAACAAATGGCAATTTGGATAGTGATGCAAGTGGCCACATGGTGGATCAAAAGTTGTATCGCTTTATAATTGGAAGTCTACTCTATGTGACCATATCAAGGCCAGATGTCATGTTTAGTGTATGTATGTGTGCAAGATTCCAAGCCTCACCAAGAGAAAGTCATTTGAAGGCTACAAAGATTATATTGAGGTACTTGAAGCATACACAAAATATTGGTTATTCAGACTTTGGAATCAAGTTCAAGAAAGTGCCATTGTTATGTGACAATGAGAGTGCAATCAAGCTAACCAACAATCTAGTTCAACATGTAAGAACAAAGCACATTGATGTTCGCCACCATTTCATAAGAGATCATCAACAAAAAGGGGACATTTCAATTGAGAGTGTGGGCATCGAAGATCAACTTGCCAACTTGATGAGAAGAGGTTTTGCAAGCTAAGGAATGAGTTGAACATATTGAATTTCTCAAATATGTGTTGATGCACCCCCCACTTATATAGCATGCCTCTCCTTCGAGCACTCCAAGGTAAAAGTTGATTGGCATGCATACATTATTTGCTAAGGACTTGTTTAGTGCATCTAATCATTCCTCATACATTATAGGCTCATTCATGAAAATCAAATGAATTTGATGCTTATATAGTACCACTATTGCTTCTTTGCTTGACTTGATCTAGTGGTATCATATGACATATTTGTGGGCTTGTAAACCTAGTGTTTAATCCAAAAAATGAGCTATAAGTGTTTAACTCAACATGGTCAAGATAACCCTTAAAACGAGGTATGAAGAAGCTTGTCCTTGGATTAAACCGAGTTAAATATCTTTGGCAAGTGCTCTAGATTGAACCAAATTTGGAAAAATGATCCTCACCCCATTGATTGACATTGATAATCTTAACCTATCTAAAATTGAACCCTTGTGGTCATTGATGACAAAGGGGAGAAGCAACTCACAAAGATAGGGGAGAAATATGACAAAGTAAAGGGATCACTTAAAATTTAAGCACATAAGTTGGGGGAGCAAGCTCATAAACTTGATTGATGCATTTGAATGTGCATTACATATGTTTGCTTGCATGGTACAAGTTTTAAATTCAATTTCCATGCTAGTTGTAAAATTGATTGATGAAATGAAAGACTAGTATGCATAGAATGATAGTTAGATATACATTGCTTATTTTCAAGTTTTCAAGTGGTACTAGAGCCTTGCATATAATGTTGATGTCATGAGGTATATAGCTCTTTGTATTTGCAAGTGGTATCTAACTAACAATGGTGTTAAGGATGGTATATTTGGTGCACTCCGATTGGTATCACGCTTCAAAGGTCCATCTCTTACACCTTAGCATCATTTGGTAGACATTACTCTCCCACAACTCTAATCTATGCATATGTGCAAGCTTCAATCTAAACTCTTATTAGCACATATGTAGCGGGAGCTAATGCTACCAATTCGGGTTCATGAAACTTGTCCAAATTCTTTACACATGGTAAAAATGCTTGTGCAAGCAACATGGATTCAAATTATTTTCAATTCATATCTTTGTGAAAGGGTTGTCATCAATTACCAAAAAGGGGGAGACTAAAAGCTCTAGTTTGGTTTTGATGAATTGACAAAACCCTAGGTGCTAACCTTTGCTCTAAGTATACATGAGATAGGTTAGTGCTAATCCAAGTGGTGGAGCAAGTGGATGATAATCATGATGATGGTGGAGGCCATGGTGATGATCAAGTGCTCTGGACTTGAAAAAGAAGAAAGAGAAAAACAAAAAGCTCAAGGCAAAGGTATATTTGATAGGAGCTCTTTGTTTTGGTGATCAAGACACTTAGTGACTGTGATCACATTTAGGATAGATAGTCATAGTATCAAGAGGGGTGAAACTCATCGTGAAATGCGGTTATCAAAGTACCACTAGATGTTCTATCTCATTGCATATGCATTTAAATTCTAGTGAGTGCTAACATCTTTGAAAATGTTTATGAAAAGTTGCTAACACACATGCACAAGGTGATACACTTGGTGGTTAGCACATTTGAATAAGGGTGGAGAAGTTTGAGAATAGGAGCAGTTGGTTTGGAGGACCGGACCCTAGGTCTTAGGCCGATCGGACCCAGGCCGGCAGAGTCCGGTTCCTTCTCTAGAGTGGCCGCACGGGCGCTAAGTGCCTCGGACCTAGGCATTGGGCGTGACTGGACCTAGGCGCGAGGGTCCGCTTATGTAGTGATGAAGGCGATTGAGCGAGCAGTGGCAAGTGGCAGCGCGTGGAGAACTGAAATTAGGGTGCGGGTCCGGTCGGCGTGCTCCGGACTGGGTCCAGTCGTTCTGGAGCGCCTCGGGAGCTCTCTATTTCTCATCGGACCTAGGTGTGCGTGATAACCGGACCCTGGTCCGCAGCTCCGGTCTAGCCATTGTGGCCATTGGCGCATGGCGCTTGGACGCTGCTGAAGAGTGACCAGACCCTAGGAGTCTGGGTCTGGTCCGGTTATAACTAATGCGCGGGTGGACTTGACCATTGAAGATCGACATTCGTGGTTGAATGAAGGAGACATGTGGTGCTTATCTGTTGACCGCACCCAGGTGGGTGAGTCTGGTCCAGACCCTGCCTGTGGGTCCAGTCGTCCCGATAACCCCCCAATCAGAGGGCCAACGGCTCTATTCTTTTGGGCTGCCTATATAAGTGGGTTTGCCAGCCATGGCTCACACTCTTGGCCATTTCTATTGAGAATACACCCTAGCGAGCCTAGCCAATCCTCTCTGACTCATTCTACTTGATTGATTCATCATTTGGTGAGATTAGAGAGCATCCAAGTACATTGCTTTGAGTGATTGCATCTAGAGGCACTTGGTGATTGTGTTTCACTGCGGTTTTTGCTTGTTACTCTTGGTGGTTGCCGCCACCTAGGCAGCTTGGTGCAGCGAGGATCGTTGAGCGGTGGAAGGTGATTGTCTCCGGCTTCGATCATAGTGATTGTGAGGGGTTCTTGACCTTTTTCCAATAGAGAGCCAAAAGGTACTCTAGTGGATTGCTCGTAGCTTGTGGATCTACATCATGTGTTGGTTGTGCGGCACCCGATTGCGGGTTAGGCGTGTGATGTCTATTAGACCATGAACCTCCAAGTGGTTGAATTGCTACAACAAGGACGTAGCTTACTAGCAAGCAAGTGAACCTCGGGGATAAATCATTGTGTCATCATTGTCTTTGGGATTCTCATTGTGATTGTTTGATTATCTCTTTCCACGGCGGTACACAACTCACTACCTCTCTTTGTATTTACTTTCCTAGTGTAGCTAAGCACTTTAGTGTAACTGTGGGGGTATGACCCCCGATACCCATAGGGCTGTACATGGGCCGAGCCGCTAGGGGAGGCCCAGCCCACAAGACTGCGTGTTCCTCGCTTGAATGCTCTGAAGTTCTTACAATGGGGGTGTAAGAATGGTGAAAGAGGTAGGAGAGCTAGAGCTAGGAGATGAACTGCCTAAAGGGAAGCTTTAGGAGTCCAAATGTTGTGAAGAATGTGAAGATGTTCAAGACGATCGGAACGATGCCCTGGCTGCCCTTATATTGAGTTCATGGCTAGGGCATGTACAAAGAAGAAGGTTCTCCCACCCGAAGGATCGTGAGCCTAAGGGAGGGGCCTAGATAACTTGGCGTACAAGCTACACCGTCTTGCTATGCACATCTAGGCATGGTTGTCGTCATGGTCTTGTGGTCACGTCACGGCATGGTGTGGCATGGTGCTATTGGGCCAGCCATGGTGGCACTGTAGACACGGTGATGGTTCGCCAGCCGTCCTGTGCGACGTGAATTCTGTCGTGGCCTCCATTGTCATCTCCTGATCTCTCGGGGGCATCGTACTAGAGTTGGTAGCCACCCCCAAGTCATTAGTCACCTTGTTTGGTTGTGGAGTTGGTAGCCAAGATCCCAAGCCTCGGGGTCGTGGCTCCTGCTGGCTTGATTGGCCTCTAAGTCAAGGCCTCCATCGTGGATCCCGTCTCGTATTGGGTAGGATATACATATGTCTTCTTAGACCATATTTGGATGGTGTGTCACCGTACTAGTCATCACCATCTTGTGGTATTGTCTTGTCCCTACTGCGTGGCTTAGGGATGACGTCTGACTGGACCGAGGTGACCGCTGTCCCCTCGGTCCTTGTAGGGTCTGTGCGGCATGTCTAGTCTTGTCAGAGCAGGCGCACTTGGCTAGGCTCGACCTCTCTCCATTCCTCCTAGGGGTTAGGATAGCGGAGAGGTCATGAACCTTTATGTGGCGTGCGGCTAAGGCTGAAGGGAGGGGTCGTGGCTGACCCCGTCCTTGGTGTCTAGCCTGGTCCGCTTGGCTTAGCTGGGCCTCGATCGTTTGGGCCTTCGCTAGCTGGTGTATCGTGGGTTGTTTGGCCTACTAACTAAGCATTGCCTTGAGACACCCAGGGATCATAACCTCGACAGTAGCCCTTGAGTGTTTTTACGATCATGAAGTGATTGTGAAAGCGCTGAGATGTGTGTGTGTGTGTTGAGTGCAGGTTCATAGTCGTGGCCTGTTCAAGCTTCGCCGCTCGACCCCTTATGAGCTAGTGCGTTCAATGCGGTACGTGGCTGTTATGTTCCACCTCGTGTAGATGCCTTGACGATGCGGTACGTGACTACTGAGCCTTGTCGTGTCAATGTGTTGTGTTTTGGGGTTCATGACCTAGGCAGGGCTGAGAGGTCTCGTCGATGCTGTACCGGCCTTGCCTTTGGGAAGGTCTCAATTTTCGTAACCTCACGTGAGCATCTGACATTGGCTGTGACCTCCCGTGGTTTGCCACGTGGTGCAGGGGTCTCAGGCTGCTTAGTTTGCCCTTGCGCCTATAAATAGGGGCCTTCCTACCGTTTGAACCACCTATAACAATGTCTATGCTTCTGCCTTTGGACCCTTTCCAAAATTGAGTTTGAGAGAGAAAAGGAGAGGAATTTTGAAGAGAGTTGTGAAGTTCCAACCATGTGGCCCATTGGGGGCTGCTTGCGGTGGTCGGAGGCCGGTGGTGCCCCTTCGAACAGCTAGTGCTAGAAGGGGACTTGCAAGTAGTGGAGGATATGCCCATGGTGTGCACGCACTATGAGGATCAGGCAATCCCATCTTGGGAGAGATGGGTTTTTCCTAACTCCATGGCTCTCTGCGTGTGCCCCGTCGGTGCTCATGAAAGCCCACGAGTGCCCGTTCAGGTGTCCTTGAACTGGTGTGACCTCCGTGCTTCTCCCTATGCTCCTGTGCCCCTAGAGTCATGTTGCTGCAGGAAGGCTGGTGCAACATTCCTTTTCGACTTGTCCTTCTGGGGCAACAGTAAGGTCTCCCAGGGCTTTCTGGAAATGTCAAAGGTGTGGTGATTCTAGATTTGTACTTTTGCACGCGGCTTGGCCACGCCTGTCTCCAAAATTTGGAAGGAGAGATCCCTTTTTCTGTGTTTGCTTGCTTTGAGGTTGTTACGAGCTTCTGGTTTCCGCGGTCGGGGTCAGGTTAGTAGGCCCCGGATCATGGCTTTGAGTTGGACGTCATCTCTCATCGCAGACGAGTCGACCCTTGCCCGAGCGCTTTTCCTGTGACCATCTTGGTAGGGGCTGAATCGTGGTTGCTTACCCCAGTAGAGGCATGGTTCAAGATGCCCTTGTTAGCCAAGGATTACCGCATGGGTTTTAAAGCATCCCTTGTCATGCGTGTCCAAGGTGCGTTCTACGTGAATATAAGCACCATCCTTGCGGAGGTGCTTTTGCTGGGTTTTAGCTGTTGGTCTGGTCAATCTCCCAAAATGGGGCTGCTAGCCTCCACTGGTTCATGAGATTCTAGTACGGCAATGGGTCAGCGACCTGAGATGTGGGGAGGAGACGGTTGTGTCCTAGCTAGGACCCTTGTCGGGGTCGCATGGGCCCCACTCCTTTTTCCCTGGTGTCCTTTTTGACCCTGAGAGGTCGTGATGCCTAGTTATAGGCACATTTGGTTTCACCTCATGCAGGGAGAAGCTTGTCCACTATAACCATGTGGTCAGAGCGGTGCGCCTCATCGGGGTCAATGGGTAATTCGAGTGGGACCCGATATCCTTCCCAATCGACGTGGAGTTCGGCTGTACCTCGTCGAAAACATCCCACAAATCGTTGGCCACCAAGCACGTCGGTCCATGACCGCCTCCGCGGTGGCTAGAGGGCAAGATGCCTCCTCCTAGAGGGGGTCAACCCGAGCAACTTCGAAGCGAACGACTCGAACACAGGAGGAGATGGTCGCAAGGTTCCGCACCACCGATAAGAGCCGTAGGGACCCATCTCATCTTGCCCCTACCTCTTTGGTGGCCTCGAACCTATCTAAGGGCCGGCCCAAGAGTGGGTTTCCTAAGCACAATGCGGGGTCGTGGTTGCGGCGGGTTGCTCTATGCATGGACTTAGGTGCTTGCTGCCTCCTTGGTCACGACACTACTTAATGGCGCCCGTCCACGTGTAAGCGCATGATGCGCCGCACCGCGTGGTTGCTGCGGTGCGGCGGCTCGCTTGCCAAGGGTCCGTGGGGCTCGTCCCAGGGCGGATTTCGCAAGGGTGCGGTTCACATCCCTAGACATCGCCACATATATGACCAATCTAGCTTGAGTCCCCTTACCTTGTTTTCGCCTTCCATTGTTGCGCACTGCAATTGAGAGAGGGGCGAAAGGGAATCAAACTCAAGAGATTTACCAAGGAGGTGCATGGCTGTCAGTGATTGCTTGGTGCCTTCTCCCTCCACTGCTCCTTCTGCCTTTGCCTTCACCTTGTGCCTCGCTTGGTTAGCGCCGTTGCGTGGGCAACCATCGCTCCACGCTCCCTACGGTCGCTCCTCCTATGCTGCATTGATCGTGTGCACTTCTAGGGATGTTTCCCATGCCACGATGGGGGGCCATCGCCGCTACCCGTGCCGTGACTTCGCCAGTGGCGGGACCAAGCTTGCCTTTGTCGTCTTAGGGTGACTCATTCGCGAGGCGACCGAAGCTCACCGGCAGTACTCCATGGTCGCCTGCGAGGTGAGGCAGCTGGAGCTCAGCCTTGATGACGCTAGGGTCACTCTCGTAGCCTCAGAGAGTGAGGCTGCTGCCACACAGGCGGCGACTGCCGACGCCCAGGCCCGCATCACGAGTAAGGGTCTCCCTTGTCTTGACATCTTGGGTGATGTCCATAGCTTCTGATCTTCGTGTTATCTTATTGTCAGCGCTGTAGGAGCAGTTGGCGTCTTCTCACCATAAGGAGGAGGCCGCTTGCCTCTGGGGGTTCATCATAGCGGAGGACCGCGAGTGGGCGGTTGTGGTAGGAATCCAGCAAGGGATAGTGTCACCCTTGCCGCCATGCAGCTGTGGGTCATATTGGACCTCCGCTAGATGACACCCGGGTTTCCAGAGTGTGTTGAGTAGGAGAAGCGGGCGGAGTTGGCCAACGACTTTGCCACCACTTCGGCCATCGTCGCGGCTACCATTGATGTGGAGGGTATCCTTCATGGCGATGGTTAAGAATTTTAGGATGTATCAGGGGTCTCGGAGATGGACAAAGAGGTTCTTTTTGGCTTGTGTTCTTTGATTATGTCTTCTTCATGCACTGCCGTCTTGCCATGACCGCCGCCTATCTGATTGTTCGAATGCCGTAGTCATGTGGCCCCACCTAGGGATCGAACCATGAGGCTTGACCCAGTGAGGCTCCATTTTCATGACCGTAGTGTCTGTAGGGTAGGTCCAGTGGCATCGCGCATTTCTTTGTTCTTCCTTCTTCGGGTTGCAGAG
This sequence comes from Miscanthus lutarioriparius, assembly GCA_904845875.1. Lineage (NCBI taxonomy): Eukaryota > Viridiplantae > Streptophyta > Magnoliopsida > Poales > Poaceae > Miscanthus > Miscanthus lutarioriparius. The sequence goes on along the minus strand of CAJGYO010000009.1, from coordinate 82,530,990 downwards.
ACACGTCCCTTCCCCCGCTTTCACGCGGGTGTATGGCCTTGTGTGGATCTGGCTCTAAAGACTTGGCTTTGTGTAGTCCTTCGATGTGTGCAAGCATGCGTTGCACTGTAGTGCAATCCCCGCGTGTAGGTTGTGTTGGTTGATTTGCGACGATCGACGCTGGTTGTTCGAGAACGGGCACGCTGACAGAGTGTCATCATCGACATGCTTGTTTTGATACGTCATGAGTTTCGTCAGTTGATTGACGCATCCGTTTGTTGTTTTGCTTCCTTAGCATCGGTAAGCTTGCGCCACGGTGGTGTCGGTCTTGATGTCGATGGCTAGGGTCACACATCGAGGAAATTTGACGGTGACATTCTTACACCAGGTAACGCCGTCGCTCGTGGTGCGGAGGTTCTCGCGGGTGAGATGTCGGCCATCTGTGTCCGTTGTTAGTTCCTGTCTTCCAGTAAATGAGAGTTTCTGACATAAACATTTGGTGCTATATGGGCGATCTTACTTTAATGAACATGTTTGGGTATTATGTATATGGTGTGTAATCGGCGCATTCGCTTTGTCATTTTGTTGTTTCCTCATTTTCTTCTAGTTCAAGCTAGGAATGTACGCCATCCCCCTTAGTCTTGTGCGTGTGGCTGCGTGTTTTAGCCTAGGGCTAGCCCATGGGGCCAAAAGGCGCTTGACCCGATTGCGTGGCAAGGTGCCAGGAAACGGTAGCAGATCCGGTGCGATCCGAGAAGAAAGTGAGCGAGCGGCTAGAGTTCTCTCTCCTTTCGTTCCCTCCTCCTTGAGCGAATGAGTTCCCCATTTCCTTTCAGACTCATGCACGAGTGCCTGGCCTTGCCCGAGAGCTGGCCCATGAGGCTTGACTTAGGCGACTTTTTTAGTGCGAACGAGAAATCAAGGCTTGGGTCACCAGTTTGTCATGGCTTGAGGCACAATTGGTAAGAACTCAAAATGAGTCAGTCACTGGAATGATGACAAGTAGTGCCATGCCGTGGGTCATGTACATGTGTCTATATGTGCTACCCCCATGAGTGAATCGTGTCCGACTGCTAGTGCGAGCCGGATCGAATCACTCGGGAGTTTAAGTAATACTAGGATGAAGTGTATGGGCATCATGTTCTCTGGTAGGTTCTATAGGTCGGCTCTAAGTTTCTTGGAACTACGGGTGAGCCTACACGTGTATGTGAACGTGCTTAGGTAGAGAGGCTAAGGTCAAGGTGGATGTGACTGACCGATGTACCGGAAGCTGTCGTGAACCTGGCTATCATTGCTCAGGGTGCGGCGAGCCCCCAAATGCTTGCTCGTGGCAGAGTTGTTGCGGTCCTAGGGCCACGAGCTGGTGAGGGTGCTTCTTTAGCACTTGGCGTCGCCGTTGCTAGCATGGATCGATCCCTCAGGCGGCCTTGGGCCGACCCTTGCCAGCTCAACGTCCTCGCTGGGCTCGTGGGCCCCCCAGGGATGACTCCTTTGTGTCCAGCCTTCCGATAGGACTCATGCATTCAGGTGCTTAAGCCCCCATGCCGCGATGATGTTGCGGTCGTCTTTGCTTCTGGGTGTGGTTGCCGCCCTTGATGAGGAGCTGGCATGACTTGTCGCTGCAGAAGTGGGTTCTGAGGGCAACGTGGTTTTGTCCACTCGGCGTGGCCCGTTGTGCACTCAGGGGCCCCGCTTCCTCGGATGAACGTGCCTTCATGTGAAGGCTGATAGTTTGCGAAGGCGTGATGGACGGCTAGTCCACCACGTGGGGCTAGACCCTGGTTTTGGGCTTGGCCTTGCGAGGCGTGGCGCCGGGTAGCCACCAGATCACTAACGACGGTGCCGTGTGGCGGCGGGCGATTTCGTCGCTCGTGTGTGCCTTGACTTGCTGCGTTTCACTAGAGGCGAAGACGCCGCTTGGGGCATGGCTCTACCGCCGGACCTAGGCTTCCCACGTGGTTTTCCTGGATAGGGTAGAAGTTGGTGATGGGCGCTCACCCATTGGTGTGAATGATCTCATGGTTCCCCAAAAGGATGTGGCCAGTTGAGGCCATTCCCTAGGTGAGCTCGCCATGAGCCATGGGCCTTTGGTTTCCTGGGTGGAAGACTTGGCCATGGCCGGTGACGAGAGAGGGTGCTGGCCCCCTTCGTAGGTGAACTCTGGAATGCTGCCATTGAGGGCAGTTCTAAGAGTGTGTCCGCCGTAGGCCATGGGGTCCAGATCTCCAGAGTGGAGGTCCAGACCACAGGTAAAGGTGGACGCTGGCGCTGGCCCTTTGATGCCGATGAACTCATGGTTTTCATGACAGATGTGGCCGTCGTGGGCCATTCCGCGAGCGAGTCCACCGACAGTGCGAGGAGCCATCGCTTCCTTCTCAACAAATGAGAGTGCGCAACTGTCCCCTACCTAGCACGCCAACTGTCGGTGTTTTGTAAACCAGACTAGTAAATTTATATGATTATCGCACTGCTCTAGGAAGAAGATGGTAGCATCCAAAAGATATAAGGATTTATATTGGTTCAATCTAAAGCCCTACATCTAGTCTTAGAGATGATCGAGTGCATGTTCCTCCCTTGAATGCTCTGAAGTTCTTACAATGGGGGGTGCTAGAATGGTGGAAGAGGTAGGAGAACTAGAGCTAGGAGATGAACTGCCTGAAGGGAAGCTTTAGGAGTCCAGAGGTTGTGAAGAATGTGAAGATGTTCAAGATGATCGGAAGGATGCCCTAGCTACCCTTATATAGAGTTCGGGGACAGGGCATGTACAAAGAAGAAGGTTCTCCTGACCAAAGGGTCATGATCCTGAGGGAGAGGCCTAGCTAACTTGGCTTGCAAGCTACGATGTCTTGCTGCGCATGTCCAGGCGTGGTTGTCGTCATGGTCTTATGGCCACGTCACAGCATGGTGTGGCGTGGTGCTACTGTGCCGACCATGGCGGCACTGTAGGCACGGTGATGGTTCGCTAGCCATCCTGTGCGATGTGAATTCTGTCGTGGCCTCCGTCGTCATGTCCTGATCCCCCGGGGGCGTCGAACTAGAGTTGGTAGCCACCCTCAGGTCATCGGTCATCTTGTTTGCTTGTGGAGTCAGTAGCCACGATCCCAAACCTCAGGGTCGTGGCTCCTGCTGGCTTGATTGGCCTCTAAGTCAAGGCCTCCGTTGTGGATCCCATCCCGTAGTGGGTAGGATTGTACATATGTCTTGTTAGACCGTATTTGGTCGGTGGGTCACCGTACTAGTCATCACTGTCTGGCGGTGTTGTCTTGTCCCTGCTGCGTGGCGCAGGGATGGCGTCTGACCGAACTGAGGTGACCGTTGTTCCCTCGGTCCTTGCGGGGTCAGTGCGGTGTGTCCACTCTTGTCAGAGCAGGCGCGCTTGGCTGGGCTCGACCTCTCTCCATTCCTCCCAGGGGTTGGGACGGCGGACAGGTCATGAACCCTTGTGTGGCGTGCGACTAAGGCAGAAGGGAGGGGTCGTGGCTGACCCCGTCCTTGGCGTCTAGCCTGGTCCGCTTGACTTAGCTGGGCCTCGATCATTTAGGCCTTCGCTAGCTAGTGTATCATGGGTCGCTCGGCCTGCTAACTAATCGTTGCCTTGAGACACCCGTGGATCATAACCCCAACACCATTGGTCTACTCCTTTCTCCCTCACTTCTTTTTTATGCCCAGGTATAATATTGCAAACAACCATATATACACGATGGATGCGGCTAATGGCCGTGCACACGCACGCACGACAGCTTCTTCCTCCTCGACTCCGTCACCCTCGCCCCAGCCGCCGCCCACCGGGAAAAACCCTAGCTTGCTGCGGCGGGGCGGTGGGCGGCGGCGGGGGCCGCATAGCTTTAGTGAAATCCTAGCTCGCCCGCGGCGCCACCTTCTTCCCCTCCCCCTGCACCTATCTGGCTCAGCCACCTCCACCGCCGCCAGGGCCTCTAAACCGTCCACCGGCATCCCCATCGTATGGCCGGCCTCCTCACCGAACTCCCTTTCCTTCTAAGGCCGCTAGAGTTTGGGAAGATGAGAGGGAGAAGCTATCTAGAACCCTAAGGAGCAGATCCAGGAGGAGGAGGAGGAGGACCCACCTCGCCAGAAGCCGCCGCTGCTGGAACCCGCCACTGCAGCCGGAACCCTAACGGTGGGGGCGCGGGCGCGGTAGTGTGTGGGTGCCGCGGCTTCGCGCGGGCCGCCGTCAGGAGGAGTTTGCAGGAAAGGAGGGCGTGGGCGCGGCTACAGGAAGGAACTCGCTGGAGATCTAAGTGTGCTGTGTGTGAGAGAGAGAGAGAGAGAGGTGGAAGACAAGGCTGGGCGTGCAGGCGTGAGTGGGGAGGAGCCCGTGCGGCCCCCATAAAAAACGGCCATGCGTTTATAAGACAATGCCATATAGGATCATTATAATCCATGCTAACATCAGTTCCGGGCCCACATTGTGAAGATATTTTTTTCTTGTCATTCCTTCTCATTTTTTTTATATTGCACATAACCAAATATATGATCATTATTATTCATGCTAGCATCAGTGCGTTTGCTTGTCATTCCTTCCAAATTTCGTTGTCAGTTCGCAGTTTGTTCCAAAGCTTAGATTCTGATGATCTGAAAAGTTGAAATAATTTGTGAGATTCAGGTATGGAGGTTAAGTGTCGAACTAGGTGCAGCCTTGGCGAAAGAAGCAGCAACCTATGAAGCATCCCTGCTGTGCAAGGAAGCGAGGCCCTCAAGGCTCTCTTTGGCGAGATCCGCAAAGCCGAGGCCGAGCTGCAGATGATGAAGGCCTACCTGCGTGAGTCAGAGAAGTTCAAGGATACCGATGAGATTACTGGCATCTTCATTGACAAGATCCGGGATCTATCTTTCCAGATCGAGGATGTTGTCGATGAGTTCATGTACAAGCTTGAGGACGATAAGCATGGAGGATTTGCAGCCAAGATGAAGAAGAGGATTAAACATGTCAGGACTTGGCGACGCTTAGCTCTCCAGCTCCGTGACATCAATGTGCAGATTGAAGACACTGCAAGAAGGAGAGACCGTTTTGCCATCCTAGTAACAGGAATCCCAAGAAATGGCGACCACCATTCCAGATTGACCAATAATGATGCTTCGTGTTTTGCGAGGGAAGAGGATCTAGTTGGTGTTGAAGATAATGCAGCCAAACTCAAGTGGTGGCTAGTTGACGATCTGGAAGAAAAGAACATGCAAATCACCACAGTTTGGGGGATGGGTGGAGTAGGTAAAACTACTTTGGTTGATCATGTCTACAAGATTGTGAAAGCGAACTTTGATGCTGCTGCATGGGCAACTGTATCCAAGAATTGCTATAGAGTTTGGCATCTCAATCAATTATAACAATGTGCATATAAGAAGATTAGTAGAGGCCATCCGTGAACATCTTTATGGTAAAACATATATCTTGGTTTTGGATGATGTTTGGGAACAAGACGTGTGGATAAATAATATCATTGCTGGTCTTTCCGACTAATCAAACCTGCCGATTTGTTCTTACATCAAGAGTATCTGAGGTTGCATCAGTGGCAACTAGTGACTGTGTAATTAATCTGGAGCCACTACAAGAAAATCATTCTTATATGTTATTTTGCAAACTAGCTTTTTGGAACAGTGATAACGAAACGTGCCTTGGGAGTTGTCGGATTTGGCCGCAAAGTTCTTAGAAAAATGCGCAGGCTTGCCGATTGCAATTGCACGCATAGGTCGCCTGCTGTCTTCCAGACCCCCAACATACACTGAATGGAATAATGTGTACGAGAGGTTAGAGTTACAGCCAACTGAAAACACGATCCCTGGTGTTGATACAATTCTGAAAGTCAGCTTGTAGGATCTTCCATATGAATGAAAGAATTGTTTCTTATATTGTGCACTATTTCCTGAGGATTATTTAATAAAGAGGAGGAGGTTAATTAGGCACTGGATTACTTCTGGATTCATCAAGGGTGAGGAGAAGAGAACACTAGAACAAGTGGCAGAGGGCTACTTGAATGAGCTTATAAACCGAAGCCTACTACAAGTTGTGAGTAAGAATATTATGATTGGACGAGTGAAATGTTGCCGTATGCATGACCTCATCCGCCGTCTTGCTATTGACAAAGCAGAGAAAGAATGTTTTGGCAAAGTTTATGAGGGGCATGAGACCGTTTTAGTTGGTGGGAAACGTAGATTGTCAATAGCGAGCACCAAGATTTCATCGCTAAATCAATCTGGTGAAACACATATCCGTGGAATACTTGTTTTTACAAGTTTTGTTCATGTTGATTTGTTGAGGTCTATCCTTGGGTCTTCAAGTTTATTGTCAACATTGGATCTGCAAGGTACTGTGTCAGCAGTAGGCAGGAAATAGAAGCAAATTGGGTAAAGGATCAGACGAACAGCACAGAAATCAGGCAAGAAGGAAAGGCAGGAAGGATGAGTGCTTGAGAGTTTAGAGTCTGGTTACAAAATTCTTCCTAATCCTCCCTTCTCTCTGGTAGCGTCTATTTACAAGGCTTTCGCCCGACGGTGCTCGCAGGCACACTCACAACCACTCAGCGCCAGCTAGACGCACGTTGGGCCGGCGAGCGCGTGTTCCAGTCCGAGGCACTTGGGCCGCTTCTTCTGAAGTAGCTGCCGTAGATGGGCCGCTAACACCCCCCAGTCCTTGGAAGCCTGCTTGTCCCCAAGCAAGAGCTCTGGGAAAGGCTTGACACAGCTGCAGCAAATTCTCCCAGGTTGCCATGTCAGACGGCCAGCCAGACCAGAGGATGAGGCCTTGCTCCACCGAACCATTAGCAGTAGGCATGACACGACGCTGCAAAACTTCCATAGGAACCCGAGGCAACTCAATGTCAGCTGGTAAGAATGGAGATACCTGGACCTGAGGAAGAACCGCATCTTTCAATTGGGAAACATGAAACACCGGGTGGATAGCAGCTGAACTGGGCAAAAGCAACTTATATGCCACCTGACCAATGCGCTCCATGATCTGGAATGGACCATAGAACTTGAAGGATAACTTCTGATTAGATCAAGGGGCCAGAGAAGACTGAACATAAGGTTGGAGCTTAACAAACACCATATCACCAACACTGAATTGACGTTCAGAGCGTTTCTTGTCGGCTTGACGTTTCATACGTTGTTTGGCTCGAGCTAAGTGCTGACGGATCAAATCAGTCATAACTTGACGATCTTGAAGCCAAGAAGACAGTTCAGGTACAGCCACATCATCCAGGACAGAGATTCCAAAATGATGAGGTGGGTAGCCATAAAGTGCTTCAAAAGGAGAACAACCAAGTGCAGAATGAGGGGAAGCATTGTCCTAGAATTCCACCAAAGCAATCCAAGAAGACCATTTGGCCGGGCATGCATTGACAAAACAACGTAAGAATGTCTCAATTGTCTGATTGAGGCGCTCAGTCTGACCATCAGACTGCTGGTGGTAACTTGAAGTCATCTGCAAAGAGACATCGGCCAAACGGAATAGCTCACGCCAAAATTGACTGGTAAAAATACGATCCCTATCAGAGATAATGGCAGTTGGCAGACCATGCAAGCGATAAACATTGTTGAGAAATAGCTTAGCCACCACAACAGCTGTAAACGGATGGAGCAATGGCAGGAAATGGCCATACTTAGTGAAGGAATCTACCACAACGAGAATACAGTTAACATTACCAGAGTGGGGCAGCCCCTCAATGAAATCCAGAGATATAGTGTGCCAAGCAGCGACAGGTATTGGCAGAGGTTGAAGGAGACCGGGAAAACGACTTCGATCGGGCTTAGCCTGTTGACAAGTAAGACAAGCTTGAACGAAGTCTCGGGTAGCAGATTTCATGCCACGCCACTGGAATATCTGCTTCAACAGAGTATATGTTGCCGGAAATCCAGAGTGACCCCCCAAAGCGCTGGCATGGATGGAATGGAGAATTCTCTGTTGCAGTACCTTGTTGTCCCCAATCCAAATACGTGTTCCCTGACGGAGAACACCATCTCGTAGAGAAAATCCTGGCACGGCTGCAGAATCAATGGTGAGTTTGGCTATCATCTCGGATGACATAGGATCAGCAGCATACCCTGACACCACCTCTTGTATCCAAGTAGGGGCAACCACAGAAATAGCAGCACATGATGAATCATGAAAACTCTTGCGAGACAAAGCATCAGCTACTTGGTTTGCAGCACCTGGCTTGTATACAATGCGAAATTGGAGACCAATGAGCTTAGAAAAGAGCTTCTGCTGCCACGAGGTATGCAAACGCTGGTTAGTAAGTTGGACAAGGCTCTACTGATCAGTAAAAATGGTGAATTCAGCATGTTGTAGATAAGAACGCCACTGCTGAACGGCCATCAAAACTGCCATGTATTCCTTCTCATAAGTACTCAGCCCACGAGAACGGGGTCCCAATGCTTTGCTAAGAAACGCCACGGGATGACCCTCCTGAGTAAGAACAGCACCAATACCACTGGCACTAGCATCTGTCTCAATGCTAAATGGCTTGGAGAAGTCAGGCAAAGCAAGAACTGGTGAAGAACTCAGGGTGTGCTTTAGAGCTTGGAATGACTGATCGTGGGAAGAAGTCTAGATGAACAAGGTGTTCTTTTTAAGTAGCTCGGTCAACGGTTTTGCAATGACACCAAAATTGCGAACAAATTTTTTGTAATACCCGGTTAAACCCAAAAAACTACGCAAATCTTTAACTGACTGGGTAGTACGCCAATTGACCACAGCCGCTACTTTCTGAGGATCAGTGGTAACCCCTGCTGGAGTAATGACATGGCCGAGATATGCAATACTTTGCTTGGTGAACTCACATTTAGCAAGTTTGATCTTCCAGTCATGAGCTTGAAGCTGCTGAAATACCAACCGTAGGTGGTGAAGATGTTCCTCATAGGATGGACTAAAGATCAGGATATCATCGAAGAAAACCAAGACAAATTTCCGGAGAAAAGGAGCCAGAGTTGAATTCATGGCATCTTGAAATGTTCCAGGTGCTCCTGTGAGGCCAAATGGCATGACTCTGAACTCAAACTGTCCAAAATAAGTTTGAAATGCGGTTTTGAACTATTCACCGGGCTTCAACCGAATCTGGTGGAAACCCGAGCGTAAATCGAGTTTAGAAAACCAAGAAGCTCCAGCCAACTCATCTAGAAGCTCATCAATTATGGGTACTGGATATTTGCCTTTAACTGTGATAGCATTCAGTTGCCGGTAATCGACACAGAACCTCCATGTATTGCCCTTTTTTCTAACCAACAGTACAACCGAAGAGAATGGGCTGGTACTCTTTTGAATAATACCTGAGGCCAACATGTCCTTGACTTGTTTTTCCACCTCATCCTTGATAGCTGGGGAGAAACGGTAAGGACGAGAATAGATCGGAGCTGCTCCAGGAACTAGGGGAATTGAATGATCACAGTTGCGAGAAGGAGGCAACTGATTTGGTGGATCAAACAACCCTGAGTAATCTTGTATCAGGTGTTGAACTTCGACAGGATAAGTAGGATGATCAGAAGGCTGCTGAGGATCAAGAGAACATAGCTATAAAACTGCTCCAGCTGCCAGATCCGGCAGAATACCCACTAACTGAACAGTAGTGCCCTGATGTTGGAGCTGAATCCACTTCTGACCCCAATGGACTGCCATCGGACTATGGGCTTCCAGCCAATCCAGACCCAAGATCATGTCATAAGAGGACAATGGAAGAACCTTCAAATCTGAGGAAAACGGACAACCCTGGATAGACCAACTAGCATCAGGAATGTGTGAAGAACAAGTGAGCACCTGCCCATTAGCGACCTGGACTTGCAAGGGAAGAGGCAACTGTTGCAGAGTTGGACACCCCGAAGCAACAGCTGAGCTGATAAAAGTATGGGAACTACCCGAATCAAGCAAAATTTTAACATGTTGATCGCCAAGGAGACCCCAAAAACACATAGTTCACGGTTGAACCATTCCAGTTACCGCTGCCACTGATAAAGAGAGAAACAACTGCTCCGGCTTTGTTTCCTGAACTGAATCCGCGGCTTCAATAGGAGTGGCTTCACGAAAAACATCCAACAGCTCTTGAACGACATGTAATTGGACGGCAGCAGGGCATTGATGATCACGACTCCATTTGCCACCACACCTCATACAGAGGCCTTGAGCACGCTGGGTCACGCGGAGAGCGGACCAGCGTTCATCCAAGGTAGGGCCACGCCCAGCGTCCACAACGGCTTCACCTCGGCAGCCGAAAGTGCAAGATGGGGATGTGGTGGAGGTAGAGGAAGCGCCCGTGGAGCATACGGACAGGGCCCCACCGGATGTTCCGCACGGCGGAAGTCCCTCTTCTTGGCCGGTTCAGCAACCTCCTCCTGTAATTTAGCAAGAAGGCAAGCAGTATCCAGATTTTGGGGACGATGCAAAGCCACTGCAGCTCTAATATAATCTTTCAAACCATCAACAAATCTCATAGCATAGTAGAGAGGGTCTGTGGTACCACCATAAGCGGATAAATCATCGACGATAGCAATGAATTGGTCTATGTACTCTTGAACAGAATTAGTTTGACGGATTTGAAAAAGTTGTCTAAGCAAAAGCTCATGCTCATCCTAGCCAAAACGATCAAGGATCAAGCGAGTAAAAGTAGGCCAAGTAGCGGATTGGAGCTGGGATTCAACAAAAGGGTACCAACTTAGCAGCATGTGTGAAATGCATTTTAGCGACCCTAACCCACATGTGAGGTTCAGTACCATATAGATCAAAGTAATCCTTGCATTGACTAAGCCAGTATTTGGGTTGGGATACGTCAAACTTAGGAAAATCAAATTTAGGAAGTTTGGGTGGCTGGAACTGTTATGCCCCACCCCGGTGGTACCACTACGAACTCCAGGATCATCAGTAGACTGGAAAACAGATCTCGGGGAGGGAGGAGTGGGGAATGGTGGCATACCCTTGACCGGGGAATGAATCAGGGTAGAAACTACCCCAAATCCACTCTTCCGGTGGTGATTGTCGACGCAGTGCCCATTGGGCAGATTTGCTGGAGCGTTGACGAATGGACGCTCGACAGCTGACGGAACAGCGGCGAAGACGCCCGGCGTGGTAGTCGGTTGCTCTAGGATCGCCCGCTCCCAGTTGCGAGAGATCTTCGACACCTCCAACTTGGACTTCGAGATGTCGAGCTTCATGTCGTCAACGATGCCTTCAATCGACGGCCGCCACTCATCGAGCGACGCGGTGACCTTCTCCAGAGCCGCCATGCGCCCTTCCTGCGCCTGCTCGAAGTCTCGGATCTGACGAGAGAGGCGCGCATCCTGATATGCGAAACGCGAATCCCACTTCTTATCATGCTCGTTGAAATGGCGGTTGATCTCTTCGAGGATGATTTTGGTCTCCGGGTTCATGATTCCTAGGCGGTGCTGTCGTCGGGTGAAGTGGTCGTGGGCTAAAGGTTGGGGATGATCCAGATCTACCGCAACCACAAGTCGATTCGAGCGGAGAAGGGAATTACGGCGACCAAATCCCTAGCAGCAGCTCACTGCTAGAAACGAGATCGAGCCAACCGGATCACTTGCTCAAATCAACTGATGGAGGAAAAGCGAATCGATGAGGAAACCCAAAATCGGTGTCTCTGATACCAATTGTCAGCAGTAGGCAGGAAATAGAAGCAAATTGGGTAAAGGATCAGACGAACAGCATAGCAATCAAGCAAGAAGGAAAGGCAGGAAGGATGAGTGCTTGAGAGTTTAGAGTCTGGTTACAAAATTCTTCATAATCCTCCCTTCTCTCTGGTAGCGTCTATTTACAAGGCTTTCGCCCACCGGTGCTCGCAGGCACACTCACAACCACTCAGCGCCAGCAAGACGCACGTTGGGCCGGCGAGCGCGTGTTCCAGTCCGAGGCACTTGGGCCGCTTCTTCTGAAGTCGCTGCCGTAGATGGGCCGCTAACATACTGCAATCAAGATCCTTCCTAATGAGGTCTTCAGTTTGTTTAATCTGCGTTTCTTAGGTCTTCGGAATACTCGAATTGAGGTTTTACCAGAGGCCGTTGGAAGATTGCAAAACCTAGAAGTACTGGATGCATTCAACACTGGTTTTCTATCTTTACCAAAGGATGTAGCAAAGCTGAAGAAGCTAAGGTACCTATATGCAACTAAAAAGATCATTAAGGGACCTTTCTTGCGCTACGGTGGACTTAAGGTGACTAGGGGTGCTATAAAGAACTTGACAAGATTGCATGCTCTGCAAAAGGTAAAAGCAAGCTTAGAGACTCTATCTGAAGTTGCATCTTTGACGGATTTACGGACATTGCAGTTGATAGTGTAACAAGTGAGCATTCGTTAAGCCTCCGTAGTGCTCTCCAGAGTATGAGCAATCTTGTCAGCTTGTCAATTACAACATCAAACGAAAATGAATTATTGCCATTGGAAGAACTATGTTTACCAGAAACTCTCTATAAACTTGTACTTTTTTTGGGAACGTGCTTAGCACGTGTTTCATTAAGAGTTAGTCTATAAACTTGTACTTGTAGGGCAGCTGGAAAATACCCAGATGCCTTATATTCTCAAATCCTGGAAGCACCTTAATAACATCAAAATATTGTGTCTGATGCTCTCCAAACTTGACCAGAACTCATTTCCAAGCCTCAAGGTGTTAGACAATTTATGCTTTCTGGAGCTTGTTAAGGCTTATGATGGATATACATTATGCTTCCCTGCGCAGTCATTTCCTAAAGTGAGAGAACTACGGATATGGTGTGCTCCACACGACCACTCCTCAACCAAGTTGAAATGGAAGAAGTTGCACTGAGAAGCATTAATAAGCTATGGTTTCTACAATGCCCAGAATTGAAGTGCCTCCCTCATGGCATTGAGTATCTTAAGGCCCTAGAGCAATTACGATTGGTAGATGCTGCAGATGAGCTTATAGAAATGCTTGAGCAGGAATGTGACGCAAATGAAGAACTTATAAAGATTAGTCACATCAGAATGGTTACTGTTGAATCAACCGAGGATAATTTTTGGCGAAGAATTATTGTCCCCATAAGAGTAAATGGATTAGCTGGTTGAAGGCTTGGATGCTACCTGTTATTTTAGGAGTTCACTACAATACAAGGTATGCATTTACGCAGCTTCTTGTTTGTTGGGATGGTGGCACCACAATGTTAGTCTGAACTTCTCATTGGTTTCATTTTCCTCAGGTTGCTACAGCCTTCGTTGGTGTGTGGATTGATGGTTCTCTTCAATTATTTCAGTTTTAAAATGTGGCAGGTGAAGTTAACAGAAATAGCACTTATATTAAGACTGGTCTATGTATGATATTGCTAGACTAAAGTCATAGGAATTATCAGGTTATAAAATACGTACCCTCTTCCATCCCTTTGAAAAGAAAAAAAAAACTGTGTATGATTATTTGGTACGAGTAGCTACACAAAAATGCGTTGGTGCTACAACGAGCCAGTGGCGGACCCAGGATCTGAGACCAGGGTAGTCCTGGTAAAAAAATTTCATGTGTAATACTATAAAATCCAAACAAAAAGTTTGGCAAACATAGCTATAAATTAACCAAATTATGATAATACATTTAAAAGGTTCGAAACTATCATAAATACTCTCTTCATACTGGTAAAGAAAGTCGTTTAGGATATGATTTAGCATACCAAGAGATGATTAATGAAGGGGTATTTTTTCCTATTTTTCCTTATTAAATAGGGTTACGGGTATCACCTATCCAACAAACTTTCGTAGCTGGATTAATAAGCGCATTGCAGCATGAGGCATGAGGTCTCCGGTTCGATCTCTCTCGGGCGCGTTATTTTTTTAAGAGCTCATGGATTTACGGTGTCTTCGGCCTGGGCTGAGACGAGAGTGACCGTGGACCGGTTTCTGAAGAGTAGTAATAAAATTTTGGACCAAATTTATGGGTAGTCCTCGGCCTACCTATGCTACCCGCTGGGTCCGCCACTGCAACGAGCATGCCCAAGAGCAAGTCCATCAATCTGTACTACTGCACGGGTGAGCAATTTTAAGATATACTCCCTCCTTTCAAAATTATGAGTCATTCTATCTTTTTTTAGAGTCAAAACATCTTAACTTTGACCAAAATTTTAGAGAAAATTATAAAGATTTATGACATCAATTCGGTATACTATGAAAATATAATTAATGAAGAATCTAATGATACTTATTTGGTACCATAAATTTTATTATTTTATTATATAATTTTGGTTAAACTTGATATGTTTTTGACCCTCTAAGAAAGTTAGAATGACTCATAATTTAGGATGGAACGAGTATAAATATAAGAAATTTATTTGGGCTCCATTTGGATGTAGATATTAAAGGTGATGGATTTTTTTTTTTGAGAAATTGAAGGGTCCGAAGCCCCTACAGCTTTATATTAAAACGAGGAGCAAAGTTACACCTGAACAGAAAAAAGGGGAAACAAAAAAAAGGTAAAGAAAAAAAAAACAGGCCGCTAACCAGCCAGGCTATAGCAGGTTCTGGATCCAGATCAAACGCTGGCTTTTTTTGCCCGCAGGGAGGTGAGAGTTACTTCATCCATGCACACTCTCTTGCAATCGTTGATACTTCGATGCCTTCCATTGAAGATAATGTCGTTCTAGCACCCCAAACCGTCCAGCACCCTCAAACTATCAGAAGGAAGCTTTGAGTCCTATACAGATTTACCTGTTACTAGCTCGAGCGCGGTACTCGGCTATCGAGGCGAGTGTCATTTGGCTCTACCCTTCCGAGTAGGGGATCTTGCGGAGGCTCGGTATCCGCTTGAATTGAGATGGATGGAGTCCTTTTATGCTCTATTGAACAATATATGCTTATTCAGGATCACAACTTGAGGGCGAGCTGTTGCTCAAGTGTGGAAGAATGTCACGATACTCTTCTTCTCCAATCCTCTACCCACTACTCTATCGCTAACGATGATACATACTGCTGCTTCATTTCTGAAGGAGAGTAGTATATGGAAGGATTTTATTAGCTGACATTTACAAGGATTATTGTGATTCTAACTAAGGTAAGATATTCAGAGTTGTTGATATGCGCAAACACTGAATCGTAGCTGCCCTGGCACATGTACTCGATTCTCAAAGCATCTCCGAGAGGATTGAGAAAACTGCAGAGGCAGTGGAAGAGCAGTTGGCAGTTGGGCGCGAGATCTTTTTATACCGTATCTTGTAAGAATTAACATAGAGGCCCTAAAAGGACATATATTCGGCAACGGCCCTATTCGCTTCGCTGAAAAAACAAGCCGAAACACTGTTCCGGCTGATTTGTCATGAGAGAAAAACACTGTTTCGACTGAAAAAACAAGCTGAAAAAGACGGATTATAAAGGAAACGAACATGGCAAACATAGAAAATGATACATTTTAATGTTATTTTTTACTAATTGTAATACTTAGGACTTAAATATTTGCCCACACAATCAACCTATGAACACGTGCCAGCACACTATACCTCATGAGCACTTCTAAAGAGGTTGGGTCAACACATCTTAAAAATGACAGTCACTAAAAGCATCTCACTGTTGATGTGCGGGTCACCTACCCAAGAAAAGAATAGAGTTGTTAACTTCTAGAAAAAAATCTAAAAAAATGCAAACATATGTGCTTAATCTAGAGAATTTAAATCTTTTTTGTGAAAAATCTAAAATTTAAATCTAGTTATGGATGGGTTTCAGTACAAGAAATTTAACTAATCGAGCGTATCTACTATCAATTGGAAAGGGTAGCGATAAAAACGGGTCGGATACGAACGAATATCACTGATATTACATTTGTTTTCATATTTCTTTCTGGATTCGGATTCGAATACGTATGGTGTCAACCACGCCGGATAGGATACGATTGAATATCGACATCATAAATATACGATTTGATTATTTGGATACGGATACGGATACGGTATCTGATGATGAATATCCGGACTCGGATACGAACGGATCTAAACCCCTCTAAATGAATTCGGTCTCGAATACGGTCGGAAAATATCCGTACCGTTTTCGGACCTGTTCGCTTAAACTTATCAGCTAGAATCTATAGTATTTTTCTCTCACAACAAATCAGCTTCAGCTGATTTATTAGCCGGTTTTAATACCGGCCGAACAAGCCCATCCTAGGAAGGGGTAAAGGCTGTCGCTGTGCTGCTGCAGGTCAACTGGTAGCAGGTCGCACACAGTTTGCAAGTCTCTTTGTCCTTTTCGTAGTGTCAGCAGTTATAACGTCGTGACTAGTGTTGATGGAAAAAATACAACTCGTTGTTCTTTTTTTTTATTACACAGTACACCACATAACAGTACGACACAGTTACACAGATATTCGTAACGCGCGCACACACCATGCAACAATGGCGTCATTTGTCGATTGCATTGTTCTACCACGTACCAAGCACCAAAGCGTTCCATCCAAAAAGTCCTGTTCGGTGTGCGCGTTTGCCAGGGCACCGTGTTGAGTTAGCGTGGAGTCCGCTGAATTCTGGCGCCACAAACAACCTGTTCGCTTGCTGAGCCATGACTTATCAGCCAGCTTCCTCCGCCCACAAACCCACCGGCGAACAGTCTGTTAAAAAGAGAAATATGAACGGAGGCAGGGAGGACGGAGCGACCAGACGACTCCAGGCTTCGCGTCACGGCGTACTCGCATCGTATCTTCTGACCTCCCGTCTCCGGCTCTTCGCCTCCGGCCGTCCGGCGGTCCATCCCTCCGCCGCTCTGCGTCACGGCGTGCTCGCTGCCCCAGCTTCAGGCTCCGGTCACTCAGCCAGCAGCACCCAGCGGCCAGCGCGGTTGTCGCCCTCCTCTTGCGTCGCCGCGGTGCTCGAGTCCTCGGCGTGGGCGAGACGACGAGATCCCGATTCCCGACGACTGCCTGCCGCGGCCGCGTCCAGCCGTCCAGCTCCTCGAATGTGGGAGCGTTCAACGCTGCCCTTTGCTGGCTTGCTACAGGTTAGTTTGATCCCCAATTTCTTTCTTTCCCTAATTCTTACCAGCTAATTTGGTATGATTTTGCTAGATCAAATAAAATTGACTAGACTTGATTTTTTTAATTAGGTAGTAATGTTGCGTCTGAAAAATCTCAGTTCCTTTTACAAAAGAAAAGGAGATAATCTTCTATTGGGGAAGGGGAAGACCCGTTTAATGCTCATCCAATACTGGAGTTAGGTGATTTGGGACAACAGAGGCAAGAACAAGAAGCAGCAGCACCTCAGTTAGATGAACTGGAACCCCAAAGGCAAGAAGATGCAGAACAACAAGAAGAAGCTGCACCTGCAGATCACTTGTTCTTGTTTTCTAAATAACCCCCCTTATAATTTGGTTCACCAGTGGGAGGGGGTTTTTTTCCAGATTTGTATTTGTGTTTCAAATTTCAATCTTTGACCACAGCTCCCATACTTAATCAAGTAATCAGTTAGTAAAACTCAACTTGAAAGCACATTCTGTTGTACACCTTTCAGCTTGCTTTGTTCTTCTCATGCTCCCAAATCATTAGGTCGGTCCATACGTAAGACAAGGTTAGGATTAGGATGAGATCTCGTATAGTGTGACAAAAGATCTGTATCTGGAATCTTACATACCTGCGCCTCCAGTGCCACTCTAATGCTACTCCTTTTGTTCTCTTGTGCAGGGGAAGTTTGCTTTAAATAGACACTAAGACAAATCAAAATGGCCGAGATGGCCAGTTCTGCCATTGTTGGGGAGGTAGTCGGTCAAATATTTTCCAGTATCATCGACAAGTACAATGATGGATCAGATGGAGACAGTAGCAACATAGAGAGGCTAGAGATGGCGTGCATCAAACTCGATGCTACCATCGAGACGTCGGACCATTGGCAGATCACCGACGTGGCACTGCTGCGCTGGAGAAAGAAGCTGAAGCATGTTGCTTTAGAGTGCGATGATGAGCTTCGAAGATGTAAGAAGAGATCTCTTGAAGACAAAGAGACCAAAGAGAAGCTCAGGCAGTCCTCGTTTCCTAGACGAGTAGCTCATAGCACCAAATCATTTTTATCCTCTCTTGTGAGTCACAGGAACAATGGTGAACCCTCAAGCAAGGCTGCCGTGCAAAGGTTCGAGAGGCTAGCAAATGGTGCTGGTGATTTCCTGAGATTGGTGGAGTTGGGTGGAACACCGCGACCATACAGTTTCCTTGCCCCCCTTGTCCGTCATCTCTTTGCAGGCAAATATGCACATTATCAAATGTTACACACCAGGGAAGTATGCTCAAATGTTTCAGCATACGGCCTATGAGTTTTGAGGAGCGCGGACTGGAAGCAATGCTGGTATTCATCCATGAAGACTGCAAGGCACCCAAGGAGAATTTTCGCCTGGGGCTCATGCTGCGTCTTTCCCAGAGTACAGACGTCATTGGGATTACTGTCAAGTGTTTGCAACTGCTCACACCTCACTTCAACTCTATCAGCGAGGTAGTCATCGGAGAGCTCACTCAGCTTCCTATGCAGGACTTTAAGTGGTCGCCTACGTACGATGAACCAGGTGACATGGAACACTGGAACCAAGTTCATGACACTTTGACTCGATGGTTCCGTTCAGATCCATTCTGCTGCAAACAGCATGAGCTCCAAAACATGTCTGCAGCTTGTAGCAGCAGCACAAATGCACCGGGGCTATCAGGCATATTCCCAGAACAAGTCATTGGAGTGTTTTTGCAGCGTCACATTTTACTGTCTGAGTATCGGGAATTGCAGGGGTCAAAGATGACATGTCACAGTACGTCATCTTTCCAAGAGGATGTCTTGCTTTTGAAGCTGGGAGTTCTCTTCATGCCGCATCACCCTTTGGAAGACATCAAGTTTGCTACTGAAGCTGAGAGCTCTGCAGTAGAGCAGTTATTAGATGCAAATGTTCATCCACACCAACTTGACAGTCTCGTGCTGCCCAAGGCGGTAGAATATCTTCACCATAATGCTGAGGCGATGATGTATCGGATGTCTTGGAAGTCTAAACATGGCAGTGCACACCTCTGTTTGCAGAAAACAAGCAAAGAGATGATGGGAGCACTGGGAGCTACAACACGACAAGGCTGGAGGAACAATAGCAACGCCTTTTTGGCGTTTCGATGTAGAAAGGGGAACGATGACTGTGATCGATATGGGAATGGCAGCACTCAGTGTGGTGGGCTTCCTCCTCACGCTTGCCCTTGTGCGCTCAGCCATGAATGCTCGTCAGTGATCTGGATGAATAAAGAATAGTCCATTTGTCGGAGGTCTTGCTCAACAACACTAACACCATATTACCATCTCATCTGTTTCACGGATGACTGGCGAGATACCGGCCATGTCCTGCTTTGCTTCAATAATGGATATTTGGTGCTCCACAAACTACTCCAGGATCCTCAGCAGCTATGGCCAATTTGAATATGTATTACCATCCACTAGGTGTGTAGGTTATGTCCTAACCTTGTCTTGTCATGTGATTTTGTAATGATTCAGGAATCAGGACGCTAGGTGTATCATTTTGTTGTTCATGAAAAAATATATATAGTGTACCTTGGTTTTGATTACAATGTGAAATCGAAGAATTCCATGATACCAAGTAGAAGAATGTTGGAATGGATAACTTCCTCTTTGTCTGTTCTGCAGACTCTTCACATAGATTCTATGTTAATTTTGGTCAAATTCTGAAGATGGAGATTCCAACGAATACAGTTGAAAGTTGAAATCACACCTCTGGGGCATGCCACTGGGAAAGAACATGGGCACTGGGGCATGATCGACAGTTACAGTTGAGCTCATTTTTTCCCCTTATAATTTGAAATTTGACACAACAGCAGGACTGCTGGGAGTATCTGTTAAAACTTATATAGCCGTATATGCTCTACTTTGTTGTATTCTTGTACTAGTACATATGTAATGGGCGGACATGTGTGCCATGTAGCAGGGATGGCTCTAAAGTCTCTAATGGTGCCGGAGGTGTGTGCGATTCATCTGAATTTCAACCTGTGGCGAAGGCATCAAGCTATGCTTTCGGTAATACTACAGCAGACATCTCTATGCCTAAACCATCCATATGTTTGCTACTGTAGCAACAATCATATCCATGTCTATGTCATGTGGGGCCGCGCCTACACAAGGAAACGCCGCGCCCGGGACGCGCGCAGGGCCGCAGACGGCGCGACACCAGCACCATAGGCGCGGTCACCGTGCTCTGCATGGCGAGCGCTGAACAGGTAAGTGCCCAGAAGGAAGGAAAGCCAATTACGGCCTTAGATTTAGGAGCAATTGGCTCCAGGTTGTTATGGCCGAATGGCCTATAAATCTTGTACTCGTGTGTGGTGCTAATCAAGCAAGAACAATTACTCAATTCCCTAATCTCCCTTTACTGAATCAATCGGGCGCTGAGGGGTAAAACCTCACCCCTAACCACGGATCGCGGATACGAACTACGTAGCCGGGGTCCTCCTACCTTGTCCCATGACGCCCCTGACAACCGGTAGCTAAGGCCGTAATGGGCTCTCCTTCCTTCTAGCCACTTGACTGTTCAGCACTCGCCATGCAGAGCGCGGTGACCGTGCCTATGGTGCTGGTGTCGCGCCGTCTGCGGCCCTGCGCGCGTCCCGGGGGCGGCGTTTCCTTTGTAGACGCGGCCCCACATGACATCTCTCCCCCCTCGACTAGCAGCTCGTCCTCGAGCTGGAATGCTGGGTACCGGTCGAGGAAGGAGTCCACATCTTCCCATGTCGCGGAGGCAGCAGTCTCCCCCTTCCAGTGGATAAGCACCTGGCGGATGCCGCGTGCCAAGCGGGTGCGTACCGCACATTCTGGTTTGGGGATTGCAGCACCGTTGTGGATGGCCGAGAGGGGTGGTGGAGCAGCTGGCGGAACACCGATGAACTTCTTGAGGAGGCCGACGTGGAAGACGTCGTGTAGCCGAGTGCGTGGAGGCAGAGCAAGGTGCACTGCGACAGCATTGATGAGCTCGGTGACGCGGTATGGCCCGAAGAAGTGAGGCTTCAACTTCCCTTTGGTCGCCTAGGGCAGGGAGATGGCAACACCATGACGGAGGCGGAGCAGGACCCAATCGCCCACTGCATAGGAGACAGGGCGGTGCAGCTTGTCATAGTGCCTCTTCTAGACCGCCTGGGCCTGCTCCAGTCGGTAGCGGACGTCCGCCAAGAACTCGTCGTGGTCCGCCATGTTCTTGGCGACAGCGGCCACGCGTGTCTCGTCCGGCTCATAGGAGTGAATCGTCGGCAGGTCGCGGCCATACACCACACAGAATGGAGCGTCCTGGAGCGAAGACTAGTAGGCCGTATTGTAGACACAGCCGAAAACCAAACTAGAGCTTTCAACACACAAGCACACAGCCGAGAAGCGACCAAGCTCTCGGCACCCGTTCGGTCCTCTCACCAGAGACTTGGGACCTGTCCCTCTCTCGACCATTTGTAACCCCTACTACGAACTTTCAGTGCTAGTAACACGAGCAGCAGCAACGAACTGGACGTAGGGACATTCTGTCCGAACCAGTATAAAGCTCGTGTCCTCTTAGCGCACCATCCGAGCCAGACGCGCAATATTAGAAATTTACTTGCCGATGGCTACTCGAAACATCGCAGTTAGCGCATCAGGTAGGGGCCTTTTGCGCGTCTTGACATCCACACCAGGCCTCGGATGGCTAGTCACAACGTCAGCTAGGTCCTGGGCGCACACGTGTGCTTCGGGGACCTGGACTTCATCGTCACGATGGAAGGATAGTTGGCGCAGGCTCCTGTCGTCGTCCAACCTCTCCACTCCACAGGCCTCGGTGCGATCGCCGAGGCGCTGGAGGAGTTGCAGCTGCACGCACCGAAGGCCCGTGCCCCTAGGAACGACCAGCTCCTCGGCTTCAATTATGGGAGGTTAGAGCGCCAGCTCAACGCCTTCCTAGGACCCCGACCGTCCTAGGAGGACCTGCGCCACCTCACCTTTTCATTCGCCAATGTCATGGCGCAGCTTGCCGGAGGAGAGCCGCTCTCTCCGGCATACCTCATCCGGAGCGCCCCGATAGCACTCCCGTTTAGTCTTCGCAATGCCATAGAGACCGTTGACCACCCTATGGCGCAATGCACGCCTCCATCCCCCGCGAACGACGAGCTCGTGGGGATGACCGAATATGTCATAGAGTCTTTCCACGACCTCCTCGTGGTAGAATCAGAGTCGCCCTTCAGCTCTGACTCCAGCAGGGGGAGCCATCACCCCTCTCGTGAGTGTTTCATGGCGGGTACCCCCGAGGGACACGTCGAAAGCATCCACGAGGAAAAGGCTACCCCAATGAATGACCTCGACGATGAGGTCAGGGGGATGTAGGGGCTCCGCGTTGCCTGCAGGTGGAGCAGTTGAAGGCCCGACACCAAGAGCTCGAGGAAACATGACTCCAGCTCGAGCAGGAACGCGCGGAGCTCGATCGAGAGATCGAGCGCCACGGAGACGGTGGGCGTGCACGCGCCATGGCCTGCAACATGAATCGGAGGATCATCGATGACAATGAAGCACTCCCGTACTTCGCTCGGGCGAGCCAGAACATCGCCGCTGAGGCAGCCTTGCTCCGGGGGCTTTCGGGCCTCGCAACGCCCGAAGACCATCGGGCCCATCGCAAGATTCACATGCTACTCAAGCGTGCGGCGACACAGCAGGCCGAGAGCTCGCTGTCTCGGTGACGCGAGCTCGACGCTAGCAAGCGCACGCCCTCGGAGCAACCTAACAAGGACGCATCAGTCCACCAGGCGCCACAAGGCGGCAGGCTGCGCACCACGGTCCCAATACATCAGCGTCTCGCCCACAAGCGTGACGCACGTGATACCCTCGATGCCCGCAGGCATGTCCACAGCGATCCGAGGGAGGCAACTAGCCACAGCTACCACCCTCGTCGTGGCGGACGCTACGACAATGGCGAGGACCGAAGTCCGAGCCCCGTCCTGCCGGGACCTTAAGCCTTCAGCCGACACATCCTCAACGCCGCCTTCTCGCCACAGTACCGACCACCAACCAACATCCTAAAATACTCTGGGGATGTAAGGGACCACAGTACCAAGCCGGAGGTGCGGATAATGATGATTTCATTATCTGCAATCTTCCATTGTTCCTGGCCGATTTGGCGCGAACATGGTCGGAACACCTTTCGCCCAACAGAATCCAAAGTTGGGCGGACTTGAAAGAGATCTTCGTGGGAAACTTCTACGGCACGTACAAGCGTCCTAGGAACCTATGGGATCTCAAAAACTACCGCTAGAAGACTGGAGAAACCCTCCGTGGGTACATCCGGCGCTTCTCCTGGTAGTGCAACGAGCTGCCTAACGTCGCCGGCACCGCCACCAACCATGCCTCTGGGGTCATCTGCGAGTCCATAGTTCATAAGCTAGGACGTAAGGCACCGCAAACCACCAAGGAGCTCCTCGACATCGCCACCATCCATGCCTCGAGCGAGGAGGTAGTCGGAGCGATCTTCGGCTGCCTCAAAGGCAAGGCGAAGCAGGACGAAGGCGCCCCCAACCGTCCCGTTAAGAAGAAGAACAAGCAGCGGCACGAGGGCTCGCTCGTGGCAGCCGCCGACCACAAAGGGGGTCGAAAGCCTACTGAGGGTACCCCAAACCACTTTGAGGAGCTGCTTGAAGGCCATGCCCAAACCATTCCTTCACCGTCGAGCACCTATACAAGGATTACGACCTCTTAAAGCGGTTCTTGTCCGGAGGCTCCAACAAGGGGGAGCACAGGAAGGAGCCCATCTAGATGAAACACGCGACATTGCCCTCCTCTCGGCCAAGTACCAGCAAGCGTTGCGCTGGTACCATAGCCGTCGAGTGCGGGGTTGGGCCTTCAACATCGGGGACCTGGTGCTCCGCTTCGTCCAGAGCAACAAGAACCATCACGTGCTCTCTTCGCTGTGGGTGGGACCGTATGTTGTCGCAGAGGTGCTCTGACCAGGCGCCTACAAGCTCAAGGCCATCGACGGTGAGGTCTTCATCAATGCCTGGAACATCGAGCAGCTATGTCGCTTCTACCCTTAATATATGTACACTTTCTCTTATCAGTTCCGATATCGACTCCCTGACCTTTAGTGACACCCGACCCCAGCAACGGCAAGGGGTCGGGCCTCACTCGGGGGCTAATAAGAGCATATCTATCCGGTAGACAGTCTCTACGTCCGACCCTTTCTCACGATTAAGACCCAGAAATGAAGTTTGCGGAAACAAACTCTGAGTAAACCTGGTCGGACTGCGAGAAACCTACTCCTCAACGGCTATGGCGTCTTTGCTCACCAGCATGATCAGAGTTTTTGTCCCCGCACCCCGGGTTTTTTGGCCTTAGCCACGGAAAGGGTCGGTACGCGTTTAAGAGTCTATCCGTCTAACAAACATTCTCCGTGCCCGACCCCCTCTCACGTTAAGACCCAGAAGCAAAGTTTGCGAAAATAAACGTTGAGTGAAACTGGTCGGACTATGGCATTTCTGCTCACTAGCGTGATCAGAGTTTGTTCACCCACACCCCGGGCTTTACAGTCTGAATGGCGGAAAGGGTCGGAACACACCAACCTTTTTATACGAAAGGGGGAGAAGGTCCAAAAAGTTGTTTGGTCATAACAAAATTAGAGAGCATGTCCATTTATTATAAGTTCGCCGCCTGGCTTATCAGCCTAACTAAATTTTTGGGTGGGATGTTCTCACCGCCTATCTCTGTAGGTAAGTTCTATCCCAGCGGGTAACACAAGTCGATCGGATGGCTTGGCTGCGGCCGAGAGACGGGTGGGGAGCAGCAGGATGCCCCACACGGGTTATGCCGACCCTGTCACGAACGACGGACCCGGATTCTACTCGAACATGTCCAGTAAGAGCTCACCAAACCCGTTACTCGTGCCATCAAGGTAGGTCCTACGTCAGTAGGTTGCCCTTAATTTGCGCACATTTTCTCTTATCAATTTCGGTATCGAGCCTCCGATCCCAGCAATGGCAAGGGGTCGGGCCTCACTCGGGGGCTGGCAAGAGTATCTATTCGCTAGACATTCTTTATGCCCGACCCATTCTCACGTTAAAAAACTAGAAGCAAGGTGTGCGGAAACAAATTCTGAGTAAACCTGGTCGAACTGCGAGAAACCTATACCTCGGCGGCTACGGCGTCTTTACTCACCAGCGTGTTAAGAGTTTTTGTCCCTGCACCCCGAGCGTTAGTCTCCGCCTTCTCGAGAAGTGTTTGGAGGGGCCCACCTACGGAATCTCCATCGAGGAGAGGCCAGCAGGTCATCCAAAGTCGATCGAACGGCTCCGGCCGCTACCGAGAGACGGGTAGGGAGCAGCGGGATGTCCCATGTAGGCCACAACAACTCCGTCACGAATGACGGACCCGTACCCCACACGGACATATTTGGTAAGAGCTCCTCGAACCCGTCACTCGAGCCATCGAGGTATCTTTACCAACCCCCACTTTTCTTTTCCATTGCATGATCATTCATTCATCCATTCTCATGCATGCATTCATACATTCATACATTCATCTCATACATCCAAGCATTGTATATGCAATTATTGCATCACAACGCTTCACGTCGTGTCACGAAGCAGTAGTCATCTCATTCGACATGAGTGGCAACCGACCGAGGTTCAAAAGCTGGCCTGCGAAGGGCTCGAGGCCGCCTTGCGTCAAACAGAGACAGGGAAGAAAAACGTAGATGAGCCCCAGCGGCCTTGCCCAACCCCACTCAGAAGTGGACAGGGACATCTAGACCTTTCTCGTTTGATCCTAACCTCGAGCCAAGCCCACAGAATCTCCATCGAGGAGAGGTCAGTGGGCCACCTGAGACGCTCTCCGGAGCGACACGGGCACCTGCTGGGAGGCGGGTTAAGGAGCAGTGGAATGACACGAGGGCTATGCCGACCCCGTCAGCGAATGATGGACCGGATTTCACTCGAACATGCCCGTTAGCGAGCTCACCGAGCGCAACACTCGAGCCATCGAGGCAAGTGTCGTTAGCTCAGCCCCTCCGGTTGCGAAAACTGCGGACAGGGTGACGCATGAAACACGGCCGACCCCCACGGGGCTCGGGGGCTCGGGCCGCCTGACTCGAACTCGGGAATCCACCTGATCGGGGTTCAAAAGCCGGCCCGCGAAGGGCCCGAGGCCGCCTCACGTCGAACAGAGCCCGGGGAGAAAACGCAGATGAGCCACAACGACCTTTACCCAACCCGCTCAGAAGCGGATAGGGTCATCTCGACCTTCTCGCTCGATCCTAACCTCGAGCCGAGCCTGCAGAATCTCCATCGAGGAGAGGTCAGCGGGCCACCTGAGTCGCTCTCCGGAGCAACACGGGCATCTACTGTGAGGCGAGTTAAGGAGCAGTGGAATGCCACATGAGGGCTATGCCGACCCATCACAAACGATAGACCTGGATTCCACTCGAACATGCCCGATAGTGAGCTCACCGAGCATGTCACTCAAGCCATCGAGGCAAGTGATGTTAGCTCAACCCCTCCGGTGGCAGAAATCATGGACAGGGCGACGATCACAAAGACGAGCCGACCCTCGACCGGACCCCTGCTACGCGCGGGGGCTCGAGAAAAGTTGGACTCGCAAGGAGACCAAACGCGTGGTCGTAGAACGATGACTCAGATCCTAGGGAGGGGGTACGCATGAAAACAAGAGACGCTTTCTCCTACTAGTTTCGTTATCCTCTCCTCGATCTTTCGTGACACCTGACCCCAGCAACGGCAAGGGGTCGGGTCTCACGCATGGGCCAGTGATAAACAGTTGGTGCAAAGCTGCACTAAAGGCCCATGACCATTAGTAATCCTTCTAGGGTCAGGAATTGGGCCCAAAATACCCACGGGTGATATAGGAACGTTCTTATAATTAGGGGCATCGATAGGGTAATCAAGTCTCATAAAAGCATATTTACGATGAGAATTAAAAGGTAATTCAAAATTTGAAAACTCCATGGAATTGGAGCTCGAAGCAGGAAAGCGAACAACAGGAATGGCAATTGTAACAGAATTGGCACCAGTAAGACGTACCGACTTGCGCTTAGAGACTTCCATCCATTCAACAGCTTGCTCAATGCACCAATTACGATATTCAACTTTGAAATTGGGGCCTTCATTGTGCCAGAGATGAAAGAAGACCTTGAAATCTTGACATTCAAAAGAGCGCAGATTATAGATATGGAAGCCAACCTGAGAAGAGGCCACTGAGAACCTGAAGACTCTATCATCCAGCTGCACAACTCTGAAAGCTCGAGGGGAACCACCAATGACAGCTTGAAGAAGATTCTCAATCAAATGCTCTGAAAGACGGAATTTACAACATCCCACAGAGAGAACAAGGAAGAAATCCTTAGCAGCTGAAGATGGATCACTGGTAATAGAGGAGCCATACCGACGAAGAATTTCATCCTCCACCACCCGGCTAGGCCGAGTGTTGAAAACAGAGGCAGCCATGGTCATCAGGCGCTAAGTGGCGCCATGGACAGAGCTCACCATTTCGCCAAGTAAAATCCTTTCCGGCAAAACGTCGAACAACCTGCGTGCGAGTATCACAAGAACCACCACAGCTCCAGCAGAACCACGAGGTGGACCAGGGAAGTCGCTCGGTCAAGATAGCTGGCGGCGGCCAGGGCCGGGGTGGTCGCCGGCGCTAGAATTTGGGTGAGGGACAGGTTGCGGGAGGAGGAGGCGGCGTCGCAGCGGAGGTGCCGGCCGTTGAGCGTGGCCCAGCGGAGGCCCCGCCAGAGGCAGAGCGGCGTGGAGGCGTTCCAGGTGGCGAGCTTCCTTGCGATGTGTGGCTCTAGATATCACATTCATCTAATGCTTCGCCATCGACAAGTAGCTGACACGTGTGAGGTTAAGCCTGTCGATGATAGCTGAAGCAAGAGCCGGGCTAGCAGCCTCAGCCATGAGAATTGACATGGAGATGTTGGGCATGTTTGGTTTCCTCGCCAGCCGCTGTAGCGCCTCGCCCAGCAAGAACTTGGAACAGTAACTGCGTTTGGATCCTTTGCCCATTGCCAAGGTTTTTGCTTGCTAGCTCGGGTGAGCCAAATTGGCTCTCTTGACCTGGCAAGAGAACCAAGCTGACCCGTTATTGGCCTTATCTGATGAAGATGCGTCTGAAACTGATTATTCTTCAAATGGTTTCCCCCTTTCTGCAAGGCCCGGGATAGATCTTGCGTGTTCTGAATTATGTGAGATATATATAGACGTCTTTGATCTCAGATTGTTGAATCTAACTTGAATCATATATTCTGACTTGTTCGTTGTAGCAAAGTACTAGTACTAGTAGGAACAGATCATGTATAATCAATAGTGCAGACGCTAGAAATTAGGCATGATGCAACATACGTGCCGTGCAACGCACACACTGAACTAGCCTTTACCGAATGTTTCATGTTACTAACTCCGTCGACTTTGAGCTGACACCGCTGGAATCGTATGAACAGCGTATTTACTCTATGGCGTGAAATGAAGCAATAAAGTGGATCACATATGCTCCAGGATCTTCTCACAATCTTGCATGTTGGGATTTTACATTTTGGGGCATGTGTAGACAGCTGCAAATTTGTTGCTGCCAAGTGCCAATGCAAACAACGAGGCTGCCTGCCTGTCGACTGCTCTGTTTTCTCGAAGCAGAGAGCAGCTCGCTAATGCTACCTGCTACTCTGTTTTGCATGAAGCAGGGCAAGTTTTGGCGCGCAAGCCTCACGCTCATATTGGGTTTGTAGTGCAGGTCGCGCGCAGCTGCTCTAGTTTGAATTTTAGCTATGGACTAGTATTTCAGTGCCCCATTGGGCCAAGCCAATTCTTAAATGGGCCATTTTTGTTCACTTTGTACGGGCGAAGGCCAGGTTCACTTTGTAGATCTGAGCAAACCCAGTCTAGCCTGGCCTGAGCAGATGGGCTAAGTCTGGCCTGTGGCAGCATTATTATGGCTATAGTTCAGTTATTTTTTTTTTGTTCTCTTAAGTTTGCATCTTCTGGGAAAAATAAAGGTGCTGACGATAGTCTCCACTTTTATGATGAATCAAAAGGAATGATTCTCTTAAATGCATATTTTTGAACAAAAGTTCATGTAGCTTGTTAGGCTTGAGGCGTGGGTGTGGTGGGTGTGGGGTGGTTCATTGGTGTGGGCCTGGTGCATTTTTTCATATTTTTGGCCCTAGGTGGTTGCTAAAGAGAATTGCAAGTTGAAATGAATTTTATACTGACGGTCGATTTAATCAAAGTGGCACTGATTTTTTTTTTATCGGTGACATGGTCACTGTCGGTGGAAATGCCCTGTTTTCACTGTTCTTTCATATTTGCGGTCAAACACAAGACCTCCGACTGTAGAAATCAATTTTTACCGCTAGTATAGAAATATTTTTTTTTCCTGGTGTGCTTGTATGGCTTGATGACGGGGGTATTGGTCATAGTATGTACTCACTCCATTTCAAATTATAAGACGTTTTGGCTGAGATTCATAACTTTTACTACGCACCTAGATATATATTATGTCTAAATACACAGTAAAAGCTATGAATTTAGAAATGCTAAAACATCTTATAATTTAGGACGGATAGAATATTTTATTAATAGGTATAGAATCATAAACTTTAGCGACTGCTTTGAAATAGTATACATTTGTGGTAGCACGCATATATATAGCAACTCATAATTTGTTGAGTTAGCTGTTGATCAAAGAATAATCTTAACAATCAAAATGCGCCTTATAAAGGATGGGCAAGAAGAGTAGCGCCAATAATGACACCTATTTGAAGACATGACATACTTGTGGCTCCGGCCTATATAAGCGAGCACCCGCAAAACGAACGAGCATCAAGAAACCATTAGTCTCTCCATATTTATATCTATACACACATATATACATTCCAAGAAAGAAGACTTACCAATCCTCATGGCGATGGGCTCCAAGAAGATTCAGGTCTTCCTCGCGGTTGCGCTGCTGATGGCTCTCCTCGCAGCAGTTGCGTCGGCGGGCAGGGGCAGTTTCCAGCTGGAGCCGGAAGCTAAAGCTCGATGCAACAGAGTTGGAGCCTGTTCGGCTAGCTTGTGCACCTCCATCTGCGACAAGCATTCTGTAGGGTCATGCATTATCAAGGGCCAGTTCGTCTACTGCTGTTGTGACCCAGTACCGATCGCCAACGGCCCCGATGCCCATCGTCCGCTTCTTCATTGATCCGTCGCTTTTGCTTGACGCGTATGATTGAGCAATTGATTATTTTATGTGAACCAAACTAGATAAATAACGACCTGCGCAGATGAGTGATTAGACAGTTGCTGAGTGGTGGCATCATCTCCCATTTCTGTAATAATACAAGTCGTGGATCGGAGTATTGTGTTTTCGTACGTTTCTGAACCGGTGCGATTTGTAATTGGTGGTTTTAGTTTGAACAAGGCAAGTCATTCAGTTTGGTTTGAGAAGTTTCTTACCTGACCTAACTTACGGCTTCCATTTTTTTACTGCGTTCTGCATGTTGAGTCCGCGGTACCATGTTGTTTGCTCTTTTTTTTTTCAACACGAGGAACCCTCATTTCCATTAATGACATAACGGAAATATAGATGTTAATTTGGCCATGAAGAACAGACATAAAACACAAACTTTAGATCATCTAGACCAGAGCTAAGATGAACCAGCATCTAGGGAACCAGAACAACTGACCCTCCAGCAGAAAACAACCAGCAGGTTTAAACGTATCATCACCCAAATATACGGGAATTACAGAACCGACAAGAGTATACTATCAGACCAAAAGACCTCTCAAGCGCCTTTCAAAAAAAAAAGACCTCTCAAGCTAACAGCCATAACTGCAGAGAACTTGAAACATAAGCAGCATCATTTTCATTGTCTTGCTGATCACCGTAGTCCAGCTGATGTCCAACTCCTCCCCCGCTGTTGATTAGCTAGCAGCTCTGTCGCCACCCGCATCATAGTGGCCACGCCTTCTTCCAGTTGCTCTCTGTCCCTCTCAGCAAAAAGCCCTGCTCAATATTTCATTAAAGCATAAGCATGGCAAATTATTTCTAAAGGATTTTTAATGAAATTCTTTTCAAAACAAGCTTTGTTCCTGTTTTTTCCATATTGCCCAACAAATTGCAGAAATCCCCCAGGGATGGTACTTATCACCATATGGAAGCCATGTTTCACACCATTTCCAACATTGCTGTAAATTTCTAGGATGTTATTGGCACCAAAACATTTCGCTACAATAAGCCAGATAAGATAACTCTTGCAATTGGACATTGAAAAAACAAGTGAATGATATTTTCATCAGAGTCATGGAATGCACAACGAGGATCCCCAATCCATTTTCTCCTTAGTAGATTGTCTTTAGACAAAACTACGTCATTAGTAAGAAGCCACATAAAAAACTTGATATTGGAAGTGTTTACACCAAAATTTAGAAAAAAAAACGCGGGAACTCGAAGCTTCTAAGATTGTATCATTAAGAAATCGATCAGATGTGAATCGATATCGACTGGTTTTGATGCAGTGTCGCAATCGGCTATTTTATAGATGACGTCAGCAGACAACGTCAATGGACTACGTACGGATGGCGTCGGGGGAAAATATGTCGGACTCTACAGAAAGGAAAAGATTAGGGTCCAAATTATTTTAAGTTAGGAATGTTTTCTTTTATTCCAAGAATTATAATGAGTCGTATTTAAGTAGGATTCATGTTTAGGTTCCGGGTATAAATATTGCACCTCGGTTATTGTAAAAAAAAGGAACAATCAATCAAATACAATTACTTTTCCGGCTTCACGCCAACCCTCAGGAGTAGGAGTACTGTAGAAACTCGGCGAGTTCTTCAGCAAGCAGGGCTGCATCGACTGATCGACCTCCGGCTTATCTATGAGTACCGTCACGACTTGTATTATGCTTGTAAAGCTACATTAGCTGATTAACCTTTTTATGGTAATATAAGTTAGTTATCGATTCATATTGTTGCTTGTAAGACTGCATCAGCTGGTTGATCTTTTATGAGCCATAATATAGATCAAAGTTATCGATCGTGTGTTAAATAAATTGTTGTTTAACACAATATCACTAGTTATCGAATCTACTAAGATTAGTAAGATTTTTCTTGCTACTTTTGGTTGATTCACTCATTATCGATCTTGTTATAATTAATGTTTTATTAATTATAACAAATCACCCCATTGAGATAGAGATAAAATCAAAGATCACATCATCTTAATTGGTCGTCTTCTAGTCTGGTCATACTTTGAATCTTATAATTGATGGTTAATTCTGCTAGATCGGCTATTTTATCTTTATCCCGATCAATCATAGTTTGCATTCAAAGACATGTTCCAATCTTGAGTAAGTTCACTAGTTAATAAGATCTAATCTAATGACACAACTATAGTCATATCGACCCAATCGAACCTCACCGTAAGACTTTGGATTAGAGATTATCAATTAGTGGTTTTGTTCATGATCAAGATATGTACTCTGTTTGTTAAAAAAAATGCATGCATCGGTTATTTTAGCTGATTCGCCTGTGCTTTCACGCATATAACATGTTTTTCATGAACCTGTCGATATATAGATGGTTTTATGGATTCTTTGGCTTTAGTTTGTTATTATTATCATAGCTGTATCGATCCGATCGAACCTCACTGTTGATGGTAACAGATTAGATTCAGAGCGTTTGTAGATTCATTTATATTAGACAGTTGATTTGTTCGCTTGTTACATCCTTTATCATTGAACTTATCGGCTCAATGCTTTACACTGGTTATATCTATCTAGCTGATGATGTTTCTTTATATTACTTATATTTGGGTGTATTGTACTTGTTCTATCTGGGTAAATCAATCATAATAAAATCGCCATGACCCATGAGTATCGATTATTTTGAATTCGTACCATCATCATTGAGATTAGTCGATAATCTTCAATTCAGCGATTCTTACTTTACTGATATGTTGGATATCGACTATTTAGTCGATAGCCCTATCAAATCGGCTGTTTAGCCGCATATTTGGAACTGTCTGGAGCAACACCGACATGTTCCGTCTTAAACTACTGATAAGATTTTTTCTTCTTGTCAATTGCAGGTCAAATTGACTGGCGCGCCATTGGGTTTTAAGAATCGACTGGTCATGTGTTGAAGCCAAGCAGATCTCTAATCTCATTCCGTTTAGATCATCTGGCTTGCTGTGTGTTGACTGCATCGCCATATTTTTGCACCAACACACTTTTTGGCACGTCCGGTGGGACCACAATCGTCATGGCAGCTCACAAAAATAGGAACATTCTTATGGTGCCTTATAAGGACTTACCTGACGAGGATAAAGATATTATTGGTAAAGCTATAGAAGAGTTTCAGAACAAGTATTTGTTGTCCTACACCAAGACACGTGACAATAAAGTCGTTCAGAAATATCAACTACCAAGAGTTTTGATACATGGACAGTCAGATACAGATGAAGCTGATGATAGACGTTTTTTGTGGATGCTGTCAACAAATCTGTTCATGATGCCATGTTGAATCATAATACAGCTTTCCTAAACACATTCCACAATACCATGAAGGAGGTGTTTTATGGATATCCAATTGATCAGATTGGACCGACTTATTACAACATTCCACATCAGTTGACTCAGAGGACTAATCTAGCCGGTACTAGCCATCAAGAAGCAGCACTAGCTGGCAATGATGATGTCCAGGCAGTTCAGAGCTCATCTGAGCAAGTTCAGAGTACTACTACTAATCAAATACAGTATAATCCTGGATCATCAGTGCAGTATATGCCACAGCCAACGGGGCAAGTTCAGAATCAAATGGTTAATTTTGGCACTTCAGGCCAAATACCGCCGTCGGCTCAAAAAATAGCATCATCAGTTCAAAGGATTTGTAAAGATACAGATCCCAATATTTACAATCAGAGACTTCAAGCAGTAAATCAGTAAAGGACTCAACAGATAAAGATTCCACAGGGATACCCTTCATATGATTCTAAATCTAGGGTATCAAGGTACCCATAATTTTAATCCACAGATGGGTCAGCAATTGTAAAGAAATCTAAATTCAAATGCTGATGGGTTGTTGCTTAGAGTAACTGAAATGATGAAGAATTAGTTCGGTTTAAAACCAAAAGGGTAGACCTTTTCATACAAACATCCATATCCAGAGTGGTATAATTTGGTTGCTCTTCCTATAAATTACAGGTTCCAGAATTTGCTAAGTTCACTAGTCAAGATAGTACAAGTACAATAGAACATGTCAGTCGGTATCTTACTCAGTTGGGTGAAGCATCCATTGAAGAAGCTCGTCGAGTTCGTTTCTTCTCTTTGTCCCTCTCAGGACCAGCTTTCACCTGGTTTTCATCGTCACCAATTAATTCTATTGCCAATTGGGCTGACCTGGAGAAAAATTTTTATACATATTTCTATATTGGGATAGGAGAAAGGAAAATCACAGATTTGATGATCATAAGGCAAAAAACTAATAAATCGGGTGCTGAGTTTCTTCAGAGGTTCCGAGAAACAAGAAATTTGTGCTTCTCATTGAATCTGACTGATGATCAGCTAGCTGCTTTGCCTATTCAAGGAATGTTGCCAACATAGAGAGAAAAACTGCTTGGGCAAGAGTTTGATAATTTAGGTCAGTTGGCTCAACGGGTGGCAGCACTTAATAGCCAATTCCAGAATATGTGCAGAGATACCCGATTCTAGAAGAATGCCGCAATTGCTGAAGTTTATAATCCTTATTTAGTTGATGATGATAGTGAGGATGATGAAGAAGAGGAGATTGCTGTAGCTGAATAGAATTGGGGAAAGAAGATAGTGATAGTTCCAAATCCTTGGGGAAAAGGAGTTGAAGAAAGTTATGATTTTGACGTCACAAAATTAGACAAGCTCTTTGATTTCTTCCTTGAGAAAGGATAGATCAAATTGCCTGCCAATCATATTATATTACCTCCTGATCAGTTGAAGAATAAGATGTTCTACCAATTTCATAAACACTACTTCTCATTCTACTAATGAGTGCAGAATTTTTCGGCAACATATACAGAGGGCTATTCAGCAAGGGAAGCTTAAATTTGATACACCTCGGAAGATAAAAGTTAATGATAATCCTTTCCCAAAAGATCAGAATATGGTTGATGCTAAGTTGCTCAAAGGGAAGACTAAAGTTCTAACATCACCTAGGGCAAAAGAAACTAGAACAGTTGATCTAGAGATGCAAATATCGACCGATGAATATAGAGAAATTAAAAGGCGTCGAACCAATGTAAGAGCCGATATGAGCATGGAGAGACGTCAAGAAACAGGTGATAAGACCGCGTGTTACATCTCAAATTTTGTTGAATAAATGGCAATGACAAAAAGAAAAGGATTATCAGCATTGGTTAGAAGAGAAAGAATATCAGTGTTAACAAGAAGAGGAGAGGTATGAAAGAGAACAAGCCGAATCACATTGGAATTGTCCTTTTTCAGACATTGTTGGAATGAATGTTTGAAATTGCCTACTAGAAATAATTGCCCAGAATATAGTGAACAATATCGGGAGTTTAGGTAATCTCAAGCCAACCGCCGATCTATTCATGCTCGAATTGAGTATCATCATGATAATATGAATCGACGCTTAAAAATAGAAGTGTTCATGATCGGCGTGGGAAGCGAGTTGTTGATCAAAATTGGGCTGATTATGAAGAAGAAGGTGATGATGAAGAGTATGTTTGGCAGGAAGGGCAATGGTGTCCAGGAGGTTTAACAAGAAGTCAAAAAAGAAGGGTACAACGCCTAAGGAATAGAGAGTTAGAATAGGTTCAGAAATCTGGTAAACCTCAAATATGGCATGCTAAACAAACAGCCGACGAGGGTTAACCATCGGCTAATATTCAAATGGTTTTCTTTTGCCGTCAGAATTTAGAGCTCCAGCAGATCAAGAAGTCTATTCAGATTTTGATGAATCGGAATATGAGGAGATGGTTGCCAAATGGACAGTGATACAACAAGCTATATTTGATAATCCAGTCAAGCATCGACACTTGAAGGATTTATATGTGAAAGGTTTTGTTGATGGGAAGCCGATGAGCAAAATGCTGGTGGATGGAGGTGCTTCTGTTAATCTTATGCCTTATACTACTTTTTGCAAGCTTGGTAAGGGACAAGGAGATTTGATTAAAACTGACATGATGCTTAAGGATTTTGGGGGTAATGCATCCAAGACCAGGGGGCAATAAACGTTGAATTAATAATTGGAAGTAAGACTTTGCTCACTACATTCTTTGTCATTGATGGAAAGGGTTTATACAGTTTACTCCTTGATCATGATTGAATTCATGCAAATTGTTGTGTACCATCGACTATGCATCAATGCTTGATTAAGTGGCATAGAGATGATGTTGAGCTGGTTCATGTTGATGATTTTATGAGTATAGCAACATCTGACCCAATGTATTGGGAACTAGAAGATTTCGAATGTTTTTCTGGCAAATGATGGGAAGGAGGCTTCATTAAGATTAATGATGAAAGCCAACAACCGATTCAAGCAGTCGGCTCTGAGAGTTTATTTTAATGGATAATCCAATAGATGGTACAGATGGTAAACTAGAACATGACTTTACGTCGTCCGATGAATTAGAAGAGATAGATATTGGTCCTGGAGATTGGCCTAGGCCGACGTATGTAAGTGCTAAGTTGGATCCTGAGTATAAGCGCGAGTTGATATATTTATTGAAGGAATTTAAGGATTGTTTTTCTTGGGAATATTATGAGATGCCTGGTCTAGATCGATCAGTTGTTGAACATTGGTTGCCAATCAAACCTGGATATTGGTCATTTAAACAAGCTCCGAGGAGATTTAACCCAAATGTTCTTGATGATATCAAAAAAGAGACTAAAAGATTACTAGAAACAAAATTTATCCGATCGTGCCATTATGCAGAGTGGATATCGAGTGTTGTTCCCATGTATAAGAAAAATGGGAAGTTAAGAGTTTGCATCGATTTCAGAGATCTAAACAAGGCTACACCTATGGATGGTTATCCGATGCCAATAGCCGATATGTTGGTAGATGCAGCAGCCGGGCATAAGGTTATTAGTTTTAGGGACGGCAATGCAGGATATAATCAAATTTTTATGGCTGAGGAAGACATAGCAAAAACAGCTTTTAGGTGCCCTAGCGCAATCAGCTTATTGGAATGGGTTGTGATGACTTTTGGTTTGAAGAATGCTGGTGGAACTTATCAGAGGACGATGAATTATATTTTTTATAAGTTGATCGGAAGGATTGTTGAAATCTACATTGATGATGTGGTGGTAAAATCCAAGGAGTACAAAGGACATCTAGCTGATTTGCGGGAGACTTTGGAGTGCACAAAAAAACATGGTTTAAAGATGAATCCTAATAAGTGTGCCTTTGGAGTATCAGCTGGAAAATTTTTAGGTTTTATGGTCCACGAGAGAGGAATTGAAATTGGTCAAAAAAGTATGAAAGCAATTGATGAGGCATTACCCCTAACTACTAAAATAGAGTTACAATCTTTGCTTGGTAAGATTAATTTTATCAGAAGGTTTATTTTAAATTTGTCAGAAAGGGTTCTGCCATTTTCTCCTTTGTTGATGTTGAAAAATGATCAAGAATTTAAATGGAGTGACATACAACAAAAGATGTTTGAGGAGATAAAAGAATACATGAAGTGCCCTCCTCAGCAAAGTAAGCCTTTTAAGTTGTACGTGTCGACCGATAGCCAAACCATTGGGTCGGCCTTAATGCAAGAGTTTGAAGGAAAATAACGAGTTGTTTTCTATTTAAGTAGAAGGCTTTTAGATCTAGAAACAAGATATTCTCCTATTGAAAAGTTATGCTTATGCTTATATTTCGCTTGCATTAAGCTGCGACATTACTTGTTATCGGTTGAGTGTACAGTTGTGTCTAAGGCTGATGTGATCAAGCACATGTTATCAATGCCAATATTAAATGGGAGAATAGGAAAGTGGATTCTTGCATTATCAGAATTTGACTTGAGGTACGAATCGGCTAAACCAGTCAAGGGGCAAGTAATAGTCGATTTTATTACTCAGCATGATAAACTAAGTATTGGCTATGTAGAACTGATACCGTGGACATTGTTCTTTGATAGATCATCATGCAAGCAAGGTGGTGGCGTTGGTATTGTTATTGTTTTACCTCAGGGGGCAAATTTTGAGTTTGCTTTTCCAATTAAACCAATGACTACCAACAATCAAGTAGAATATGAAGCTATTCTTAAGGGACTTCAACTTCTTCATGAAGTAAAGGCTGAGTCAATTGAAGTATTTGGAGATTCATAGTTAGTTATTAATCAGTTGATCGGCCTATATAAATATAAAGATGATATTCTGAGGGGATACTATTATGAATGCCAGAGGTTACTCAAGGAGTTTCCCCATATTTCTATTCAGCATATTCCAAGAGCACAGAATCAAGAGGCTAATCGGTTAGCTTAGAGTGCGTCAGGTTATTGAGTGTTTCAAGGGATCTTAAGCAGTGAAAAGTTGACTAATGATTGGAGAGTTGAAATAGCCGATTACCTTAAGAATCCATCGCAGAAGGTTACCAGGAAACTAAGGTATAAACCGACTAAGTATGTTTTGTTAGATGATTAGTTATATTACAAGACAGTCGATGGATTGTTGCTTAAATGTTTAAATCAAGAAGAAGCTAAAGTGTTGATGGGTGAAGTACATGAAGGGATATATGGAGCTCACCAATCAGCTTATAAGATGAAATGAATTATTCGCAGGTCTAGATATTTCTGACCAACAATACTAGAAGATTGTTTTGAATATTACAAGGGGTATCAGGATTGTCAATGTTTTGGTAATATTCAGAAATCGCCTGCATCGGCTATGAATCCAATAATTACACCATAGCCATTTCGAGGTTGGGGAATTGATTTAATTGGCCAGATTTTTCCACCTTCAAGTAAAGGACATAAGTTTATATTGGTAGCAATAGATTACTTTTTCAAGTGGGTTGAGGCAATTCCTTTAAAGACGGTAACCTTGAAGAATATGGTTGATTTTGTCAAGGAACATATTGTGTATCATTTTGGAATTCCTCAAACTATTACTACTGATCAGGGAACAATATTCACATCAGAAGAGTTCAGAGATTTTGCTGCTAGTATGAGAATTAAGTTATTAAATTCTTCTCCTTACTATGCTCAGGTTAATGGCTAGGCAGAGGCATCCAATCAAATTATGATTAAATTGATTAATAAGAAAGTTGAGGAGCAACCAAGAAAGTGGTACTTAACACTCAATGAGGCATTGTGGGCATACAGGATGGCTTGCCATGGATCGATTAAATCATCACCTTATGAGTTAGTATATGGGCATAATGTAGTTCTTCCTTGGGAAATCCAGACTGGATCAAGACGTGTTACATTACAGAATGATTTGACAGCCGAAGTCTACAAGAATCTAATGATGGATGATTTAGAGGACTTAAGTTGTCATCGGTTGCGTGCTCTTGAGAATATTGAAGCCAATAAGTTAAGGGTTGCAAGGCATTATAACAAAAAGGTCAAGAACAAGCAGTTTGGTAAAGGAGAATTAGTCTGGAAAGTAAAATTGCCGATTGGGTCTAAGGACAGCAAGTTTGGCAAATGGTCACCAATTGGGAAGGTCCTTATCGGATTAGTCGTTGTGCGCCTAGCAATACTTACATTTTGGAAACGCTAGAAGGGTGAGAAGAATTTGATAGAGCGATCAATGGAAAATATCTAAAGAAGTATTATTCTAGCGTCTAGGTTAATGCTTGATAGCCTATCTGTTAGTCATCGGCTCTAATAGCCGATACCGAAGGATATCGCCTCTAGCGCATAAACAGAAGAGTTAACCCTAAGGGAAAAGCCGATACGACATGTATCGTCTATAGAGCAAAAACACACAAAGACATTCATATCACGGTGCATTCATAGAGACATATTCATGGAAAAAACAGAAGTTTTGTTTATTGATCAGTTTGCCCCTAAATACAAACTAATCAAAAACATTATTTATCACATCCTGGGCAGATATGATGTCCACGATGGCCTCCGCTACATCATCGAAGTCTTCGATTAACTCCTCGTGCAGCTCAGGATTGTCGCCCATTGGGGAGCCGGTCTCTATGGTGCGGAGCTCATACCCGGTCTGGACCTACGCCGTGGCCAGGGCCACCGACGCACCGCGGCGAACGCCGTGAAGGGCGATTTCCTGGACGCGCACCGGGACATCGTGGAGGCGGGCGTTGATGAAGGGGCCCCGGGCGTTAACGACCGCTGTAGTCACGTTCGCCGCCAGTTGGAGGTTGTTAGGGCTGGCAATCACAGGAATAAATGGGTTGTCAGAACAGAAGCAGAGGGAGTGAGAACGGAGGTTTTCTTAAAGATCATCTTACCCGCCACCATGGCATCAGATTCAGCCAACCGTGCCCAGGCGGCGTTGGCCTCTTCCTCGGTGGCAAGGAGGGTGGCTTGAGAGGCCTCGAGGCAGCTCTCAAGCTGACCGTTCTCCCAAGTTGCCTCGAAGTAACGGTCCTTGGCCGCCCTCCACTCTCAGAGGAAACGCTGGGCATCATCACCATTATAGGAGTTAGAGGAGTCCGACGATGAGTCCAGCGCAGCAGCAGTAGACGCGATGGCAGAAGGCTCACCGGCCCTGGGAGGAAGTGGCCGGAGGCTGTCATTTAAGACAAACCTATAAACAGGTTAGAAGGATTCATTGTCATAAGTGAAAAATGTTGGTCTTACCTCATACGGTGGAGGCGCTGGCTCATCGGCAGGTTCTCCTTTGGAACCTCCTCTACTGCACGTTTGTCGTGGTTGTCCTCGCCGGCCATGGATTTTGTTTGGATCTATGGAGAGGAGGAAGAAACCACTATAGGGTTTGAGAAGATGGAGGATGCGAGAAAATGAAGGCGGTTGCAAGTGTAGATGTATTTGAGGCCAGAGCCCTTGGCTGGTATTTATAGCCACGGAGATAGGATCGTAGATATCTCGGGACGTGGAAAGAGTAACTGCCATTAATGGAAGGGGAAGTGCCGCTCTATTAATACTGAGGAAAGTACGATGTTGATAACTGAGAAAAGATACTAAGGGTTTATCGTAGTGGAGGCCGTTTTTAGATTTAATTAAGTTGGAGTAAAATCGGAAGTCCAAAATTGACTATTTCAAATCGGCTCTTCTAGTCGAACTAAAAGGTATAGCATAGTAGCATGAAAGGTGCAGTTATCGGCAAGTTTTACACAAGTTATATGTTACAACTATTGAAATGTGGATTATGAATTAAGAACATCATGGATTGCTTTCGAGCTTTTCAAATTTAATAGCATCAACTTCTCGCAATTTGTTGCTTGTCTTCTTCTACCGATCCAGAATGTTCTCAAGGCTGCTATGAATGGCCTTGCCTTCTTTGACCTTGGTCAGCATCTATTGTTTCTTCTGTTTGATGGCACTAGGGATCTGAATCAAGTTGGACTCATGGCAATTGAAGGCGGCCTTCACACTTTCCAGTTCTTTATCAAGTTTAGCACGCCTAGCTCTCAGTTGATTCAACTCTGGTTCAATTCTAGAAGAGGAATTCTTTAGATTGTCAATCAGTTGTGCTAATTCTTTGACTTCTTGCTGGCCATCAAAGCTTCACGGTCAGACCGATTCATTTGAGCTTTTTTCACCTTTGGAGCTTGATCTTCAATGATGGATAAAGGTGTCAAGGTTTTGATGAGATATGGGGACAAATTATCCTTGATAGCTACGAAGATTCTCCGTATTGGGTCTGCATCTTGGACCAAATCGGCTATATCCTTCTCAAAAGTTGGCAATATGTCCCTTAGCCGATTTCTGGTCTCTTCTGATAAAGTTTCTTGGAGAGAGGTGGCTGATGAGCTAATCTCACCTTCATCTATGTATTCTTCAAAGTTGAAGGAGTAGCTCAGAGCTAGAGAATTAAGTGTCTATATATGAGCAAAGGAAATCTTATTAGGAGGATTGAATCAATTGATAACAAGATAAATAGTGAAGTAAACACAGTACCTTTTCTAGAAGAGGCTCTAGTTGAAGAGAAGGAACAACCGATGATGTGCCAACATTTTTTTCAACAGTCGTTTAAATCGGCTCTGGCTTTTCAGGGATAGTGTCTGCAAGCATCAAGGAGTGTTTCAGTTTATGTTTGCTATGAAACGATAGATGAACATGAGAATTTCTTACCATCAACTGTTTGCTGAGCTAGAGAATCGGTAGTTTGGGCATCAGTGTAAGCAGGATGATCATCAGCTAGTGAATTATCAGACCTTTGTTCTTGTGCAAATGTCTTTTCAGGTAGAGTCTGACAAGGTAAATGGTCAAAAGAGAATAAAATTATATAAATTTAGGAGGCTTGAGAGGATACCTTGGTAGCATCAGGAGGTGAAATAGAGGGATGCACATCTTCGGTCACCTGAGGTCTGTTAGAAACATTGGTTGTTTCAACTGTAATCGGCTCTTTAGGGGGAACAACCAATGAGAGGTTGGTGGATGCTGATTCAAGTGCCTGGGACAGTAGTTTAGCACCCAAGACAGACTGGGATGCATTACTTGATGGCTGCAAAAGGGAATTGGATTAGAAATTAAATATTAATGTGAGAAGGGAGATCAGTTGATTTACCTGAGCAACAGATGGTTTGGTTTTGCAAAGTCTTTTTCCAGTGGTGGTTTTCTGAGTCACACCTCTGTCTGCCTTACATTTGGAAGACTGGTATGTAAGTATTGCTGGAGTAGCTGGGGTCTTCATCAGCTTCTTTAAGATGGGTGTTGTGGATCCCATTCTTGAGGCTGGACATGGTGGATAGTATTTTATGGGACGCCCCTTCCTGTCCATGCTTGGAGGATCGAATTCGGTGCCCTGTAAAAGTTTGTTAGAAAAGTTGGTAGGGGAATTTATTAAATAATTTTTCTAAAAATGAATGGTAAGTTACCTCCCTATCAGAAGCAAAATTATCATTCAAAGCTATGCAGCTAGGATAAACTGGCCTACAGAAGATATGGGAGTGCCATCCTTGCCACCAGAAATCGTTTAAATTTAAAGTGAAGGTGGCTCCGGTCCATTCATACAGATAGAGGGAAGGAAGATTTGATCTTAACTGGAAGACTCTAGAAGCTTCCATTACTTCACTGATGCCTTCTCTCGATTTCAGTATATTTTTGAAAAATAGTCGAGGGCAGTTGACCAAGGCCGAATGGACGAGCCACGAAACAAGGATTGTAGAATTCGTAAGTTGGAAGAAAAGAACCGGTAGCCATTTTGCCACGACCATGGTGAAATTCAGCTGGCAGTACACAGGGTTTGATGATGCAACTAAAAATTGTTGTAGCTGTTTTATCTGAGCAGCCTAATTCAAACCGAAATTTAACTGGCATAACTAATTCATTGTCTTTATCTTCATCATAAGGAAGCCAAGTCAAGATGTTTGCATCAAATCCTTTGTAGATTTTCTTAAAGAGATGGCCTACATCAACAACAATTGTTATGGCTGATGCAACTTCACCATAATTCATGCACTGTCGAGTTCTTCCTTCTTTTCCCTTGTAATCTCCAGCAAAGTTGGAAGAAGGAAAGCTCAGATTTCTGAGATCGAGTCTTACAATCTTGTGTATATACAAGTTTAGCTATAGTTATATCAACCACCAAGGGCCACTAATGGTATGCACTGGTTTATTCTTTAGCAACTGGACAGCTACTTGGTGCATCAGATGATAAGCATATCTTAGCAGGTATTTTCTAAGAGGGATTTTAGTGCCAGCTACTAGACGCTCTGCCAAGTATTTATGATCGAAAGTCAGACCACAGGATGATCCACAAAAGATGAATCTTTTCAGCCACATGTTCAAGAAAGCTACATGTTCCCTTTCGGCAACAGTTGATCCGTCTCCAATGTGGTTCAGAATATAGCTTGCCCATCCTGTGTAGTCCGATATTTTGGCTAATTTCTTGGATCCAACACTTAAGAAGTCATA
Organism: Miscanthus lutarioriparius; assembly: GCA_904845875.1. Lineage (NCBI taxonomy): Eukaryota > Viridiplantae > Streptophyta > Magnoliopsida > Poales > Poaceae > Miscanthus > Miscanthus lutarioriparius. The sequence goes on along the minus strand of CAJGYO010000009.1, from coordinate 82,487,076 downwards.
AGATTGAATTGATCCTATTATTCTAAGGCCGGTCAACATATAAACATCAGCCAAAGTGATGGTTATTGGGCCGTGGCAAAAAACAAAGGCATTTAAGGTGTTGGACCAGAAGTAAGATGTAGAAATCAGAAGTGAATCATTCCTCTCCATTCCACACAGTGAGAGTGTCAAGCATTGATTCGTCATAAAGCTCCCAATCTCCAGCCTTTTTCTCCGATACCCTACGAAACCAATCTCTCCATCCCTTAGGTATTTTGGACCAGTTTTTAAAGGGAGTTTTGATATTCCAGGAGGACGAATCTACTACAGATTGTTTGAAGGGGGTTCAGTTGGTTTCTTGACTTATAAAGTTAGATGGATCAGGGTCACCCATAGGCCCAAGATAATAGACATTGGAAATAACAGCCGATGGAATCAAAATTTTGTTCCTCATTTCCTAGAAACCAGATAGAATAAATTTGAGAAGAAAGGAAATACAGGGTAATGGCTAATACTTGAAAGACGGGAACTTGAAAGCATACCTCAGGGACGTGGTCGCTGGTAGCCATTGCAGCCAAAATGGGTCTGAATCTGAGGAAGGTTACTTGAATAATAGCTTGATAGAGCAGATGATTTGCTAGGGTTAAGGCCTTAGCGATGGCGGCTTGGGTTGTTGAGGCTTGCTCGAGAAAGAAGGAGAAAGTGAATAGGTCGAGTGAGTGGGAAATAATATAATTAGGGTATTATATAAAATTTGGACCGAGAAATCAGGAGTCGCGCGTATATTTCGGAATAAATGGTTGCAACACGGTGAGTAGGTAAATAGAAATTTTGGAATAAAATCATTTTTATCCCAAAATTGGGGGCATGTGTTTACACGAAAATTGGGAAAGAAGAACGCGGAAACTCAAAGCTTCTAAATTGTATCATTAAGAAATCGATCAGATGTGAATCGATATCGGCTGGTTTTGATGTAGTGTCGGAATCGACTATTTTATAGATGACGTCAGCAGACAACGTTAATGGACTACGTATGGATGGCATCGGGGGAAAATATGTCGGACTCTACAGTAAGGAAAAGATTAGGGTCCAAGTTATTTTAAGTTAGGAATGTTTTCTTTTATTCCAAGAATTGTAATGAGTCGTATTTGAGTAGGATTCATGTTTAGGTTTCGGATATAAATATTGGACCCCGATTATTGTCAAAAAAAGAACAATCAATCAATACAATTACTTTTTTGGCTTCACGCCAACCCTTAGGATTAGGAGTACTGTAGAAACTCGGCGAGTTCTTCAACAAGCAGGGCTGCATTGATTGATCGACCTCCGGCTTGTCTGTGAGTACCATCACGACTTGTATTATGTTTGTAAATTTGCATCAGCTGATTGACCTTTTATGAGTTATAATATAAGTTAGTTATCGATTCATATTGTTGCTTGTAAGGCTGCATCGGCTGGTTGATCTCTTATGAGCCATAATATAGATCAAAGTTATCGATCTTGTGTTAAATAACTTATTGTTTAACATAATATCACTAGTTATTGAATCTACTAAGATTAGTAAGATTTTCTTTGCTGCTTTTGGTTGATTCACCAGTTACTGATCTTGTTATAATTAATGTTTTATTAATTATAACAAATCACCTGATTGAGGTAGAGATAGAATCGGCATCACATCATCTTAATTGGTCGTCTTCTAGTCTGGTCATACTTTGAATCTTATAATTGATGGCTTAATTCTGCTAGATCGGCTGTTTTATCTCTATCCCGATCAAACATAGTATGCATTCAAAGACATGTTCCAATCTTGAGTAAGTTCACTAGTTAATAAGATCTAATCTAATGACACAACTATAGCTGCATCGACCCAGCCGAACCTCACTGGTAAGACTTTGGATTAGAGATTATCAATTAGTTGTTTTGTTTATGATCAAGATATGTACTCTGTTTGTTTGATATGCTTGCATCGGCTATTTTAGCCGATTCACCTGTGCTTTCACGCATATAACATGTTTTTCATGAACCTGTCGATATATAGATGGTTTTATGGATTCTTTGGCTTTAGTTTGTTATTATTATCATAGTTGTATGGATCCGATTGAATCTCACTGTTGATGGTAACAGATTAGATTCAGAGCGTTTGTAGATTCATTTATATGAGACAGTCGATTTGTTCGCATGTTACATCCTTTCTCGTTGAAATTATCGGCTCAATGCTTTACACTGGTTATATCTACTAGCTGATGATGTTTCTTTATATTACTTATATTTGGGTGTATTGTACTTGTTCTGTCTGGGTTAATCAATCATAATAAAATCGCTATGACCCATGAGTATTGGTTATTTTGAATTCGTACCATCATCATTGATATTAGCCGATAATCTTTAATTCAACGATCCTTGCTTTACTGATATGTTGGATATCGACTATTTAGTCGATAGCCCTATTGAATCGGCTGTTTAGCTGCATATTTTGGAACTGTCTGTAGCAACACCGACATGTTCCGCCTTAAACTACTGATAAGGTTTTCTCTCCTTGTCAAATGCAGGTCAAATTGACTGGCACGCCATTGGGTTTTCAAAATCGACTGGTCCTGTGTTGAAGCCAAGCAGATCTCCAATCTCAATCCGTTCAGATCGTCCGGCTTGCTGTGTGTTGACTGCATCACCACATTTTTGCACCAACGGGGAGGTATTTTACCTTTCTAAATTCTCTTATGATAAAGACCTGACTCATTTCTAGTAAGACCATTATAAACAGACTTAACTGAAAATTGTCCAGTTTTTTCAAGTTTCCAGCTTATCTTGTCAGGTTCATCTATTAAGGAAAAATTATGTGTGTCCTCCCAAATTTGTGTCCAAATAATAGCAAGATCTTCGTATAACCATCTTCTAAATTGAATGATCAGCTCTCCATTTTTAACCTATGCTACAGTGGCGTTTTTTATTTTCACAACTCAAACAGTACGGGAGCAATTTTACATAAAGGCTCATCATACAACCAAACATCTAGCCAAAATCTCACTTTTTCCCCATTTCTGATGGTAACAGCTCTCCCTTGTAAATATATATCTTTGATCTTGAGCAAATCATACCACATTTGTGAATCATTAAGGCGATGACTAACCTCATGAATAGATTTGATCCTTATTGTAACTGATAATATCTTGCCGTAATCCATTTTCTGTTTCTAATCTCCACCACCATTTGCATAATAAGCTAGCTCTGATTCATTTTCCTTAAATTCTTAAGTTCATTTGCATAATAAGCTTAGATTTGGTCCACCATGTTGTACGTTTGCTCGTGTCAGGTTCTTTTGCTGCGGCTCCGATATCGTGGTTCAGTTTGCCATTGTTGGATATCCGCTTACTTCTTAAGCCTTCGGATGAAAGCAAAGGAGAGAAGCTTAGGGTGTGTATAGTACTGTGACGATCTGGATTCTCCTACAAATGTTTTAGATCTAGATTATCTCTAGATTTTTTTTTCTAAATCAGAATCAGTTCATGAAACCATTTGGTTAGTTTATTGGATCCTAAATTGAACTAGAATAAGGAGAAACCAGATTTTGGATGTATAAAAATCGGGTCCAAGTGATTTTTCATTAAACATTTCTCTTCTGATGGCGTTTGATAGTGATTCTAGCGATTCTACTAAGAATCTAATACATTTCTCGCCGCCAAATGCACTATTAGTATCATGCATGGGGAATGGCTAGCTTTGACCTAGCCCATGGCCTCAAAGCAATTTTATGAACCATGGATCAACCAATTTTAGCTAAAGTCCATAGTCTGACTAGTCCAATAGGAACGAGACAATTTAAATATTTTGATGCTGCCATGGGCCATGAATATAGTCAATATTTCAAAAGAATGAATATAATATTGAAAATATTGGCCCCGTTCGCTGGTCTGAACTTTGGCTGAAACTGGCTGAAAAACACTGTTCCGGCTGAATTGTTGTGAGAGAAAAACACTGTTCCGGCTGAAAAAACAAGCCGAACAAGCCAAATTTAAGACAAGCGAACGGGGCCATTATGATTTTATGATAACACATTAATATTATTATACAGTGCATCAAATAAAACAAGTTAAGTGAACACTACTACAGAAAGGATTTTAGATAGCGCTTCATGGTTAATAGAGACAGATATTTTGTAGTATCTTCATTGTAAATGGTTAGGAGAGCTCCAGGCAAACGCCTGCATTAGTTAATCCTTTTTAGAGACGGGAATTCAAATTATAATAAGGTGACCATCTATCTTAATCGATTAACTGAAGTGGTCAAAGTAGTATGCCCCACCTCTAAAATAACTATTAATAGAGGCATACACTAGAAATCAATTAACAGAGGTAGACATTTTAAGGGTTGCCTTTAGAAATAATTGTCGTAGAAAAGTCATATTTTTTTATTATACAAAAATTGTAGACCTCAACATGATCTGCCGCTTTGTTGTTGATGAATTTTTTATTTAACTTTTTTAGAGTTGAGTTTCAAAATTTTGTTTTAAGTTCTTATATTTTGAAGTTCAAAATTTACTATTTTCAAATAACCTTTTATGTTCTAAGATTTTGAAATTTAGAAATTTGAAATAGCATTGGACGTGGATATCTATACCAAAGTTGCACTTGTCAATACAGTCTACAACTTTCTAGTTGACAAGTTTTTTTATTTGAAAACATTTAGTCCCAATTTTTTCTTCAAAGCTCTCAAATTTGGAGATTAAAAAAATTTTAGACTTGAAAATAACGCAGATGGAGACACACCCTTCATTGAAATTGTAGAGTTCGACAAGATTTAAATCTTGTAATTGAAACTTTTTCATTTGATATCATTTAGGGGTTGATGGAAGCCCTAGTCTAGTTTTGGTACTTGAGTGATAACTAGTGGACTAACAATGTGCTTAGGTATTGATAAGCTAGATCTAGTCCACATCAAGTGTTGAATAAGAGGAGGCGACCATGGAGGAGATGATGATGGCCCCAAGTTCATCAAGTGCTTAACATTGGAAAAAAGGAGATGAAAACAAGTCCGAAGGCGAAGTTCTATGCTTGGGGTTTTCATTTCACCGGTCAAGGTGCAACAGAGTGCACAGTCGGGTGTAAGAATGATTTGTCATACTGTTAGGCTGTCACTACCGGTTTAGGAGTAGAATTGACAGTGATGTTGGATATCACTGCCGGTTTAGGGTAACCAACAAAAACCTATCACACTCATTTGCCCACTGCCGGCTCACTTTTCGGCAGTGATAAGAGGTTTAGACCTAGCAGTGAAGTGCTCTTCTGAGATAGGGAGACTTTTCTTGGAGGCACTATTGGAAGAAATGGAGAAATTTGGGGTATGGATTTGGGATGAGTACCGAATGGAGCCATTCACGTTAAAAGCTTATCTATGTTACCATCGATACTTCACTCTGTTACAAAAGTCGCCTCTCTTAATAATAGAGGCGGGCCATCCTTATGCCTCAATTGATACATAGGCGCCTGGGCTCCCATCTTAAAAAAAATAAGTTTTCACTGTCTTTGTTAATCTAGACTGTAGTAGTAACTGTTAAGTTAATTGGAAAAAACCTACATAACCTTCAACTATTCAGGGTGGACTACTTCACCCCCAACTATAAAACCGAATTGTCTATCCCACGAAGATGCTTTGGCAAGATTTTCTTCTATTTCTATTGAGCATTGTAACAGAGATATTAATAGAGTAGCGCATAATCTAGCAAGTTTAGTTGTTCAGTCAAAGCATGCTTGTATTTGGGCCGATGAACCGATTCTTGAAGCCCTGGTGAACGATGTAACTCTATTTTCAAATCAATAAAGTGCGCCAGATGGCTTCTCTCAAAAAAAAATCTTTTCAAAATCGGTCAAATAAACCCCCAAGCGGTTTTGCACGATGGTTTTACTACAGTGATGGTGGTTTTGTCTTTTTCTTTTTTATTTATTTCCGTTGAATCTTTGAAAAGTCATAGTAAATCACAAAAAAATCATAAAACAGAAAATCCAATTTTTTTTGACTCCACAGGAGTAGGTCTACACAGTGAACATATACTATGATATGCTTTAGTACAAAGTTTTTGCTGTATCTTTAGATCTATGCTTTTCTGTAATTAATTGAAATAATTCATAGCTGCAGCTTCTATGGTCCAATTATGGTAAAATTTTTATGGTAGGCTAATTATTGTATGCTTGAACTGTAGTAAAAATTTCATACTCATTGGATCATGTATAACTTAGTTATAGATGATCCAATAAGTATAAAATTTTTAATATAATTCAATCAGTATTGTATGTTTTATCTATAACTAAGTTATACATGATCCAATGAATATGCAATTTTAATATAATTCAAGCATACAATAATTAACCCACCATAAAAAATCCACCACAATTGGACTATAGAAGCTGCAACTGTGAATTATTCCATTTAATTACAAAAAAGTATAGATCTAAAGCTACAGAAAAATCTTTGTACTAAAGCATACCATATTATATATTCACTATATAGATCTACTCATGTGGAGTGCAACAAAATTGGATTTTCCATTTACTATGATTTTTCAAAGATTCAACGGAAATAAATAAAAAGAAAAAGACAAAACCACTATCACGGTAACAAAAACACCGTCCAAAACAGCTTGGGGGTTATTTGATCAGTTTTGGAAAGTTTAGGATGTAGAAAATCCGGTTTTATAGTTTGGGGTGAAGTAGTTCACCATGAATAGTCGAGGGGTTTATGTAGACTTTTTCCTAAGTTAATTTATTGGTCAAAGCAAGTTCTTTAAATCAAAATGTGCCTTATAAGGAGATGGACAACAAGAGTAGCCAACAACAGCCATAAATAAATACATTCTGAATTCCAATATATACTCTATCAAGATTGGTAGAAATTGATTTCTCAAGTTAATTTATTGGTCAAAGCAAGTTCTTTAAAAATGTGCCTTATAAGGAGATGGACAACAAGTGTAGCCAACAATTGCACACCTATTTGAAGACATGGCACATTAGCAGCCATAAAATAAATACATTATTCTAAATTCCAATATACTCTATCAAGATTATTAAGAATTGATTTCTCAAGTTCTTCAATTTCGAGATAATTTTGCTTTTGGATCTGGCCTATATAATAAGCAAGCACCCTCAAAACGAACGAGCATCGAGAAACCAAGTAGTTTCTAACTATCTAGACATACCAAGAACACTTACCAATCCTCATAGCTGGCGATGGGCAGCAAGAAGACTCAGGTTGTCCTCGCCGTTGCGCTGCTGCTGATGGCACTCCTCGCCGCGGTCGCATCGGCCGGCAGGGGCAGCTCCCCGCTGCTGGATGCGAAAGCTAGCCAACGATGCTGGAATGTTGGAGCCTGTTCGCCTAAACTGTGCAAGGAGTCCTTCTCCTCCTACTGCGGCAAACATTCTGTATGGTCATGCAAGATCAGCGGCCGGTTCGTCAACTGCTGCTGTAGTTGAGCGATTGATTCTTGCATATAAATAATAAAAAAAACTAGATAAATAACCGGCGCAGTTGCGTGTTCGACTTGATACATTGTTTGGTGGCTTGATATCTGGCCTTCTTTGTTGAGTTGAGGCATTCCAGATCTGTATGTATCGGGGTTTTTGGTTTTTGTTTCGCTGAACCTGCTAACTGCCAACATAAGTAGCAGGTGCTTTTCTGCTCGACATGCCATTCACTTTCGTTTCAAAAACAAAGCAGGGCGCTTTTTCATTTTCCTAACCTGTTCCAGCAAATGCTTTAGTGTAAACATGGCTTCCAATTGTTTGGCTTTTCTTAGCTTGTTTGGTCAGAAGTTACTACAGTATTAAAGGCATGTTTGTTTGGATTAGCTACAGATTATAAAAATCATCTAAAAAACCTGTAGCATCCAAACAGCCCAAATTCACCCATCTATAGTGTTGTAAGAGCATCCTAAGAGACTCTTCATATCCTAAATGTTAGGAATAGAGATTTTGGTGAAAAACAACCCTCAAACAACTTCTCTAAATGGTCATCCAAATATAGCTATCTTTTATTTCGGATTTTTCGCTAGTCAAATATAAAAGACGAGAATGACTTTTGTAGAGTGCGAATGAGATATAGAAAAATTATTATTAGAGAGTGAAAAAATATAAAAAATGATTTTTATGCAAATAGCTCTCCAAATGATGATTTAGAGAGAGAGATTGAGAAAGGCTCTCGGAGATGCTCTAACCTCATCCCAATATATAATAAGCATCTACTCCCGTGTTTTTTTTTTCTTTCTTCCCAATAACGTCTACTCTAGTTAACACATACTCTGTACAAACAACAATTCAACCATCTATGCTCTAGGGGTCCAAACACCCCAGCTATTTATGAGCAACTGTCTAGCCTTTTCAATATATTATAGCCTTAATCCAGATTTTTTATCATAATCTAATATCTAAATATCTGATTCATCCAAACAGCCCTATTCTGTTCTCAGGGTCGTTGCTGCCTTGCCTACTCCGGTGGGTGGTGGTTCAGTGATTACCAGAGCATACCTCCCGACCAGATATCCTATACTTCGGAGTTTGGCATTCACTATATCAGATTAGCCCATCACTGCCGGGTGTAAACCCAGTATCGCTGCCAGATCGATTCGAATTTGTAAGTGACAAGACAAGCCCATCACTCAGAAAATATGTATTTTTAAGTTTAAAATTTAAGACCTCAACATTCACAAATACAACTTATGATATTCTTTTAACTACGTAATTCTGAATCTTATATTGTATATTTGATATTCTAAACGATCTCAAATGAAAAGTTGTTAAGAGCATCTCCAATAGTTCCAAAAAAAAAAACAATTGGTAAATCAATCAATTTTCCAAGAGGCTAAAAAACGTCGGGAGCACATTTGCTGGGTTCCTCCAACAGTTTCATGGACAATCAAACTCATCCTCGGGCAAGAAGATCTTATTGAGCGCCTATGGCAGCACCATCCGAATAGGTTTTTAATTATTTTCAGTCCTCAAATATTTGATTTATGTAAATATTGTTGGATCAATATATTTGTTTGGAACCTAAATTATGGCAGCACCATCTGGATAAATATTAATTATTTTCAATTCCTAAATATTTGATTTATGTAAATATTGTTAGATCAATATATTTGTTTGGAACCTGAAATTATACCGTGTATGCATGTTCCGAAAACCCATTTATCATATCTGTAGTTCTGCAACATTCTGTCAGTCTTACCGATCTGTTGCAACATGTTCACTGTAGTTGAGAATTTTTTTATTCAAAACTGTATAGAGTCCCAAAATATTATTTAAGTTCACATATTTTCAAATTTGAATTTTAAAATGTTCAGACAACCTCGGATACCGGCATGGTCTATATCAAAGTTGTAGTTCTTAATACAATCTATAACTTTGTAGTTGAAAAGGTTTTGAAGTCGTTTAGAGTCCCAAATATATGTTTTAATTTTATTGATTTGAAATTTGAAATTTATAATTTCTAAACAACCATGAATGTTTATATAGTTAGTACCAAAGTTGTAGTGGCCGACATTTGCCCTGTTCGCTTGGCTGATAAGCCATGACTGAAAGTACTGTTGGCTGATTTGTTGTGAGAGAAAAATATTGTTCATTGACTGAAAAAGTACAGCTTATAAGCCAAGTGAACAGGACCATGATCCATATGCTTGATGTTGATAAGTTTTTGATTTGAAGATTTTTAGAGTTCCAAATATTTGTTTTAAATTCACCTATTTTGAGATTCATATATTTGAAAATTTTAAACAATCTCAGATGGAGACATGTCCTATACCGAAGTTGTAGCGCTGACAAGATATAAAACTTTATTGTCGAAATATTTTTCATTTAAGTTCATTTAATAACCAAAATATTCAATATAAGATTTTGAAATATATATAAAATATCTATAATAATCACCTGTGAGTGTGTGGTGCAGTGGAAAAGAGTTATTATTGCTGTGTGTTGGTCGTGGGTTCGAGTTTGCTATCCAACTACCTCTATAAATGGGCCTCCATTAATTGATTTAGACCACCTCTATTTTTTTTTTCTCGAATACGTAAAAAATTTACGTATCATTGTAATTAAAAAGAAGAGTTTAACCATACAAACGACACGCTTCTGATGAGCGTCCTAGATGGTCTTACAACTATGATTGGACCTTCCTAGCAGACTATTTCAAGCTTCGATATTATATAAATGGTATACAACCGAACTGAGAGCAGCACAGAAAGCTACGGAGTTGGGCGTCTCCATAGCTGACTGCGCGACCCTACTCCGCCATCGGAGAAGAGCGCTCTTTCTATCAGCCCTGTTGTTGGTCGCTGGGAACAGCTCGTCCAGAGCTGCCACATGGCTCGGCGTCAAGTTCCCTGCGAATATATCGTCGTATGTTCGCTTGGATGCGGATGAAACTGGAGCTGCCGGCGGCGTGATGCCCATCTTCTGCATAAGGAGTACCTCGCCCCGCTTGGAGGTAGGTATGTGCGCCAGCGGCTGAGTGGCAATCCGTCTGCTCCTGACTGGCAGGGGCTGTCTTGTGGTTGTCGCCTTTTGCTTTGGTGGACTGGCAATTAATGGTGTCTTTCACTTGAGTTGTACCTCCTCGGTGAACCGTGCGAGACGTTGAGCAGCCTCACATGGCGTGGGCGTCCCGTCACTAGGGATGGACGTGGTCTCATCTGCGACGTCGGGTTGTCCCACCCGTGGTGGCGTGAGCTATGGCAGCCCTTGCACTGGCGACAACAAAGGCGAGTTCGTCGTTCGCAGAGCAGCCATAGTCGGAGAACGGGTGTCCGCCAATGGTGCTTCAACCTCCTGAGGGGCTACCGCGGTAAGCAGACATCTGGGCGCTGGGTCTCCCGCTGGCCGACTCAGAACAAGCGAGGCGATGAGCTCCTCCAACATCGGGTCGACCGAGACGACCCACGAAAGAGGTCCCGCGCTCGCGCACAGCACCAACGCCAACAGATCTAGCTCTAAAAAGCAGAGTGTAGTAGCAGAAATAGCAGGCACACTCATGCTCATGTCCCTTGACGGCTTACTTCTCCTCTCTCTTCTCTCCTCGTTCTTTCACCTCATCATTTAACCAACTTAAATGTCTATTATTATACTTGCTCTCAATGGTTTCAATGGAAACCCAGTAAAAGACCCTGCGGCTTTCGGCCTTCGTCCAGTTGGGGAAGATATTCGCTCTGGTCCGGCTCAGGCATGCTTAATTTTCGAGTCAACGGTTTCGATGGAAACCGAGTGAGACCCTGCGGCCTTCGCTTTTCATCTAGCTGGAGAAGATAATCCCTCCGATCCGGCTCAGGCTCAGGCATGCTTAATCTGTCCACGTTAGTAATAAATCTTCTCTACGCATGATATGAGTTCGTACTTCGTAGGCAATCAATAATTCATTCTACAGGCCCCCGCGTCGTCTTGAGGGGCGGCACGGGCGGCTCCAGCAACGCCGCAACCAACCCTCTCGCTCCTCATCTCCCTCCCCTCGACGCCGCCCGAGCTCGCTGGCGGAGGTCCGCCCGGCGGCAATGGGCCGGCGGCGGGGCCTCTTTCCCATGGGCTCTCTCTCTCCACCCTCGCCACCAGGGTTGTCACCATGGTAGCAACCTCGGTGGTGGCTGACTGGCTGGGTGGCGGGTGCTCTCCTGGTTCGGGCCGGTGGTGGCAGATCCGGCGGCATGGAGGCCGGATCCGGCAGTCCTCGCTCCGATCCTTCGTCGTGGACGCCTGTGGCTGCTGGGGCAGAGGTGGCCTGTTGGGGGCGGCGTCGGCGGCTGCATTCGCCTCTGCAACGGCCGAGGTGGACGTAGCCGGCACCGACGCCCGCGGTGGCGTCCGGGAACATCGGCTTCGACCTCCGCCATGGCTCTGCCGTTCGAGCGCGGTGCGTGCCCCGGCAGCGTGCCTGCGCGCCGGATCTACCCTTGGGGGACGTGGCCGTGCTCCATGGCCACTGGGTAGCGGCATAAGCGTGCTGCGCCCTTCACACCCCTGAAGGCGTGGGCGGCGCGCCGGTGAGGTGCAGCGCGGCGTGACGGCGGCGACTTGCGCGAGGATCTGCGCAAGAGTTCAGGCCGTACCTGTTGCTGCCGGGGACGGGAGAACGGCAGGCCGGATCCACGCCGGGGGACGGCGGATCCGGAGTCTAGCAACCGGATCTGCCCAGCTCAGGCCGGGTGGTGCGCCTGCGTCGAGGTGATGGCGGAATTGTCTGTCGCAGATGTGCTTCGGTGCGATGGCCATGGAGTGGCGGCGCTGGAGGCGCTTGTGGCTGGGCTCGGGTGTGGTGGCGGCGGCGCGGAGGCAGTGGGAGGCAGCGCATGCATAGCGGCGACCGGAAGGTCGCGCTGGCGGTCGCACGGCGACGGTGTTAATGCCGCGCGTGAGCGGTGGCGGAGCGTGGAAATTGTCCACCGCCCCTTGACTGGTGATAGCCACCATTTGAGGCCTATGGGAAGTTGGAGCTGCTGAGCCGAGGTTAACGTTGATGAGCTTGGCATCGATGACTCGTAGCTGTGTTTGGTTTGTGTGGCAGTGGTTGGCAAGGAGAACCTTGTAGACCTTTTATCTAGTCAGTTCTTGGACTTGGTGGCATATTGGTGCTTGACGAGCTCTGTCGCTTGTTGTCATGTGGGGGCGCATGTACACCAGACGCCAGAGAGCCCGCGATGTATGCAAGGCTGCGGAACAAGCAGCACGTGCGGGGAGCGCGCACGGTGACATGCAGGGCCAGGCCACCACCGGTGGCTAAGTTAGGAAAGATAGCGTAGCTTTCTATTCTCAGTTCCTAAATTCCAGGAGCGTGTAGCTCTGATCGGTTGAGGCCGGTGGTCACATATTTCGGTAATCGCACATTGGTTGGGGAAGCAAGATTATTATCCCATCTAATCTCTCTCTCAACGAAAGCCTACGGCAGAGGAGCAAAACCTCGCCAGAGAAGACGGACCGAGGCTACGATCTTCGTAGCCGAGGGCCAGCTACCCTAGGGCTTGACGCCCTTGACAACCTAGTATCACGGTCCCGGCGATCCTCGCCATCTCGCTCCACCTCGCTGACCCCAGCCGCTGCGCCAACCACCCCCACGTCCCCATCCACCGCGTCCTCCTGCATCCACGCCATGGGTGATCAGGGCGACCTCAAGACCACCGTGGAGTCGCTCGCTGCCACCGTCACAGCCCTGCAGGCCACCGCGGAGGCCAACGCCAAGGCGACCGCCGCCTTGTCCTCCAATCGTTCGTCCTCCTCGGGCAGCAAGCCGGGCTCCGGCGAACACCACAACGACCGGCCGCCGAAAATCCAGAAGATGGATTTCCCGCGCTATGATGGCAAGTCTGACCATTTGATCTTTCTCAATCGCTGCGACTCCTATTTTCATCAGCAGCGAATCATGGAGGAAGAGAAGGTGTGGATGGCATCCTATAACCTGGAGGATGGCGCCCAGTTGTGGTACTACCAAGTCCAGCAGGACGAGGGGACCCCTTCCTGGCGCCACTTCAAGGAGCTCCTCCATCTTCGCTACGGTCCGCCCCTCCGCTCCAACCCCCTCGGCGAGCTCGCCACGTGCCACCGCACGGGGACCGTGGAGGAGTACCAGGACCGGTTCTAGGCGCTGTTGCCTCGCGCCGGCCTCCTGGACGAAGTGCAGCGCGTCCAGCTGTTCACGGCGGGGCTCCAGCCTCCCTTGAGCCACGACGTGGAGATCCACAACCCTCAGTCGTTGGCGGCGGCCATGAGCCTCGCCCGCAAGATTGAGCTGCGGAACAGCTACGTCGCGCCGGCCACGCGCGTGCCCCCACGTGATCCTCAGCGCTATCGTCCTCTTTTGCCAGCACCAGCGGCGCGCCTCGCTCTGCCGGCACCCACGGCCGACAAGACTGCGCCGGCCACGATCACGGTGGAAGGCCGGCCCGTCAAGCGGCTGACACAGGTGGAGCAGGAGGAGCGCCGCCGCCTTGGCCTATGCTACACCTGCGACGAGAAGTACGGCCGTGGGCACAACCGCGTCTGTAAGCGGTTGTTCCTCCTCGACAGCGTGGTGGAAGAAGATGATGCCGACGACGACGCTGCGGGGGATGCGACACCAGGCACAGAGACGCCGATCTTCTCCTTACACGTGGTCGTGGGCTTGCCGATCTGCGACACGATGCAGATCAAGGTGTCGCTGGGCGCCACCACCCTCATCGCGCTCCTCGACAGTGGCTCCACCCACAACTTCATCGCCGAGGCGGCGGCGTTGCATACTAGGCTGCCTGTCCAGTCCCGACCGTGCCTCACGGCGACCGTGGCCAATGGCGAGAAGGTCGCCTGCCCCGGCGTGATCCGGAACACGCCGGTCACCATCGACAACACTGACTTCCACGTCGATCTCTTTGTCATGCCACTTGTAGGGTACGATCTGGTCCTGGGAACTCAGTGGATGGCCACCTTGGGACCGATCGTTTGGGACTTCGCCGAGCGCACCATGTCCTTCACGCGCCATGGGCGCGACTTCTGCTGGATGGGTGTGTCGACGCCTAGTGTGTTGAGGCTCTGTGCCGCGACGGCCAGCGAGTCCCTCCTCGATGAGCTGCTGGCCTCCTTCAGGGATGTCTTCGCCGAGCCCACGGGACTGCCCCCCAAGCACGCCTGCGACCATGGCATCGTCCTCATGCCGGGCGCGTCGCCAGTGGTAGTCCGCCCGTACCGGTACCCGGCGGCCCACAAGGATGAACTGGAGCGGCAGTGCGCCGCCATGATCGAGTAGGGCATCGTTCGCTGCAGCGACTCGGTGTTCTCCTCACTGGTCATCCTCGTCAGGAAAGCGGATGGCTCATGGCGATTCTGCGTCGACTATCGGGCCCTGAGCGCACTCACCGTCAAGGATGCGTTCCCCATCCCCATCGTTGACGAACTCCTCGACGAGCTCCACGGCGCGCGGTTCTTCACCAAGCTGGACCTGCGGTTGGGGTATCATTAGGTGCGGATGCGGCCGGAAGATGTCCACAAGACGGTGTTCCGCACCCACGACGGCCTCTACGAGTTCTTGGTGATGCCGTTCGGGCTGTGCAACGCCCCAGCGACATTCCAAGCCCTCATGAACGATGTACTCCGGTCGTTCCTGTGTCGCTTCGTACTTGTCTTTTTTGACGATATTTTGATCTATAGCAAGACATGGGCGGATCATCTTCGTCACCTCCGCGTCGTCCTCTCCGAGCTTCGGCGACACCAGCTCTTCGTCAAGCGCACCAAGTGCGCCTTCGGCGTCACCTCTATCGCGTACCTCTTCCACGTCATCTCTGCGGCAGGCGTCGCCATGGACCCAGCCAAGGTGTAGGCCATTCACGACTGGCCAGTACCTCGCTCGGCGCGGGCGGTGCGTGGCTTCCTCGGCTTGGCGGGGTACTATCGCAAATTCGTCCACAACTACGGCACCATCGCCGCGCCGCTCACAGCCCTCCTAAAGAAGGATGGCTTCTCCTCGAATGAGGCGGCGACTGCGGCGTTCGACGCGCTCAAGTCCGCGGTCACCTCGGGCCCGGTCCTCGCCATGCCGGACTTCGCCAAGATGTTCATCGTCGAGTGCGACGCCTCGTCGCATGGGTTCGGCACGGTGCTCATCCAAGACGGCCACCCGGTTGCGTTCTTTAGCCGCCCCGTCGCGCCCCGCCATCGCGCCCTCGCCGCTTATGAGCGGGAGCTCATCGGCCTCGTCCACGCCGTCCGACACTGGCGTCCGTACCTATGGGGCCATCGCTTCCTCGTCAAGACAGACCACTACAGCCTCAAGTACTTGCTCGATCAGCGGCTCACGATGATCCCCCAACACCACTGGGTGGGGAAGCTTTTGGGCTTTGACTTCTCCATCGAGTACAAGCCTAGGACGGTGAACGCGGTGGCCGACGCTCTCTCGCGACGCGACATGGTGGACGAAGGGTCCATACTGGCCCTCTCGGCCCCTCGCTTTGACTTCGTCACACGTCTCCGCCAGGCACAGCTCACCAACCCAGCCCTCGTCGCTATCCAGGACGAAGTGCCTGCAGGCTCCCGCGGGGCACCGTGGACGGTCGTCGACAACATGGTGCAGTTCACCGGGCGCCTGTACATTCCCTCGGCGTCCCCCTCGTTCAGGAGATCATGGCCGCTATCCATGAGGATGGACATGAAGGAGTCCAGCGCACGCTGCACAGACTGCGCCGCCACTTTCATTTTCCTAACATGAAGCAGCTTGTGTAGGATTTTGTGCGCGCGTGTGCCACTTGTCAGCGGTACAAGTCGGAGCACTTGCACCCAGCCGGGCTCCTCCTTCCGCTGCCCGTGCCGCAGGGGGTCTGGACGGACATCGCCCTCGACTTCATCGAAGCTCTGCCTCGCGTTCGGGGCAAGTCGGTCATCCTGACGGTGGTGGACAGATTCAGCAAGTACTGCCACTTCATCCCCTTGGCGCACCCGTACTCCGCCGAGTTCGTTGCCCAAGCATTCTTCGCCGACATCGTCCGTCTACACGGCGTTCCCCAGTCCATGGTGTCCAACCGTGATCCGGTCTTCACCTCAACGTTCTGGCGCGAGCTCATGCGCCTGATGGGCACCAAGCTGCACATGACCACCGCCTTCCACCCCCAGTCGGATGGGCAATCGAAGGCCGCCAACCGCGTCATCGTCATGTACCTACGCTGCCTCACTGGGGATTGACTGCGCCAGTGGCTGCGATGGCTTCCATGGGCGGAGTTCGTCTTCAACACCGCTTACCAGACTTCACTGCGGGACACGCCGTTCCGCGTCGTCTACAGGCGTGACCCACCATCCATCCGGTCTTATGAACCGGGGGACACGCGAGTGGCCGCCATCGCCAAGAGCATGGAGGAGCGCGAGGAGTTCCTAGCGGATATTCGTTATCACCTTGAATAGGCTCAGGCGCTATAGAAGAAGCACTACGACAAGACACACCGCGACGTGTCGTATCAGGTCGACGACTGGGCACTGCCCAGTCTACGCCAGTGCGCGGCTGCGTCCCTACCCCAGGCGGTCACCGGCAAGCTCAAGCCTCGGTACTTCAGCCCCTACCGCATCACGGAGCTAATTAATGAGGTTGCCGTCCGCCTGGCTCTTCCTCCTCGGGCCCGTCTCCACGATGTCTTCCACATCGGCCTCCTCAGAAAGTTCAACGGACCGCCGCCGGATGCTCCACCGCCTTTGCCGCCCATTCACCATGGTGCTGCCGCTCCAGAGCCGGAACGTGCCGTCCGGTCGCGCCTGGCACGAGGTGTGCGCCAGGTCCTTGTGCAGTGGAAGGGGGAGTCGCCTGCCTCGGCTACATGGGAAGACGTGGAGCCGTTCGTCGCCAAGTATCTGGCCTTCCTGCTCAAGGACGAGCTGCTCCTCGAGGGGGGGGGAGAGATGTCATGTGGGGGCGCATGTACACCAGGCGCCAGAGGGCCCGCGACGTATGCAGGGCTGCGGAGCAAGCAGTACGCGCGGGGAGCGCGCACGGTGACACGCAGGGCCAGGCCACCACCAGTGGCTAAGTTAGGAAAGATAGCGTAGCTTTCTATTCTCAGTTCCTAAATTCCAGGAGCGTGTAGCTCTGATCGGTTGAGGCCGGTGGCCATATATTCCGGTAATCGCACATTGGTTGGGGAAGCAAGATTATTATCCCATCTAATCTCTCTCTCTCTCAACGAAAGCCTACGGCAGAGGGGCAAAACCTCGCTGGAGAAGACGGACCGAGGCTACGATCTCCGTAGCCGAGGGCCAGCTACCCTAGGGCTCGACGCCCTTCACACTTGTCATTGTTGTATACATGGTGTAGTCGTAGTTTGTAAGTACTAGTGATATGTTGTATGGTTTTCAGGCCCGATTTTCCTTATAAACTGGGTCAATGCTCTTCTTGTTAACATATGTCGGAACAATATGTTCTCGAATCTTAAAAAAAAAAGAGTTCATAGCCATTTCCTGTATCAGAAACCTTGGCTTGCACCGTTGCTTGTTTGGACTATTTAATTTTCTGCTAACAGTTGAGACTTTTTTTGACATTGATTTATATATCAGGTATAAAGCACAAAAAGGGATCCTCTCATCTATTGCTGAGACTGTCCAGTAGTCTCTCGTGTTCTTGTGGTTGCTTGCTGGGATCTGCCTTGGCTCAGAATGAGCACGAGCCAAACGATATGATTCTTCACTTCTCCTTCTGACTCCAAATCTTAGGTCAGTATTGGGTACAATGATTCAATTTAGCAGGCCCAATTTATCATATGACAGAGCTTTAATTTGGACTAGATTTAGATCAATTGAGTATTAATACCTCTTCGTATATTCACTTACTGTGTGTGTAGCTTGTTCTACTCATCGGCACCGTAGAGCATAGAGTAGTGATGCTTTGCCTGTTTTTTGCACCTGCAGTTTCTTTATAATGGGAAACAAAACTGGTAAGCCTGTCTTCAGTGAGCTAAAATCCAGAGTCTAGTCTATTGGAGAACACTTTAGTACAGGATCATTGTGCAATCCCGACTTGTGTACCATTGGGTTTTCTGAAGGCCATCACGAATGATTTCTCCAAGGAGCAAGAGCTAGGAAGAGGTGGGTTTGGAGTTGTTTATAAGGTATATCTATCATGTTTGCCCGATTGGATCTTCGATTCAGATTTGGAACTATCAGAGGGTAGCTTTGTCCTTGGCCGCTTGGATTGAATAGAAATGCAATGTCTTATTTTTACAATGACACTCCCTTGCCCTTTATGGACAAAGAGTATTTTCACTTGCTACATCATATTCTAACCACTAAAGTGGATGCTGAGCATATTTCTAACACTAGGCTTGGAAGACAAGGAAAGTAAAAGTGCAGAAAAAGTAAGATACAAGTGCTTTAGCATTAGGTTTATCTATCAATCTTTCCCTAAGCCTTGTGCCGAGCACTAGAGGTGATCTGCTGTAGCTCAATCCTCTCCCTCATCTTCTGGAACTTGGACTTCCCCAGCGACTTGGTGAGAATGTCAGCCAGCTGATCAGTAGTGGCAATGTGGCTGGCCTTGATGCTTTCATCCTCCAAGCAATCTCTAATAAAGTGGTACTTGATGCGAATATGCTTGCTTCTTTCATGGAAGATATGGTTCTTGGCCAAAGCTAGAGCAGACTTGCTGTCCACCTTTAGCTCAACCACATCCACCTTCCTGTCAAGGAGCTCTGCCAGCATCCTTGACAGCCACAGCGCCTGTGTTGTGGTAGTGGTGGTGGCGATGTACTCCGCTTCACAGCTTGAGAGGGGCACCACTTTCTACTTGAGGGACTGCCAGCTGACCAAGCAATCACCGAGGAAGAACATCGTTCCGACTGTGCTCTTGCTGGTATCCCCATCGCCGGTGAGGTCGCTGTCGCAGTAGCTAACGAACCGCGTCGTGTCGGGGGCCCTTCCGTAGTGAAGATTGTAGTCGAGGGTGCCCGCCATGTAGCACAGGATTCGCTTGACGGCCTGCAGATGCACCATCATCGGTCGCTCCATGAACCGACTCATGTACCCGACGGCAAACACGATGTCCGGCCGAGTATGGACTAGGTAGCGCAAGCTCCCGATTAGCCGCCGATAATGGGTTGGATCGACCTCCTCCGCCGTGCTCTCCCGACTCAGCTTGAGCTTCTCCTCCATCGGGGTGTGGGCCGAATTGAAACCTGTTATGCTGCTGAGCTCGAGGATGTGCTTGGCATAGTGGGTTTGGTGGAGGGTGATCCCGGTGGCGTCCTGGCACACTTCAATGCCGATGTAAAAGTAGAGGAGGCCGAGGTCGCTCATGTCGAACGCCTTCTTCATCTGCGCCTTGAACATCTCCACCTTCTGCTCTTCAGCGCCGGTGATGATGAGGTCGTTGACGTAGACGCCGACCAGTAGAATGTTGCGTCTACTACCCCGCTGGTACGCCGCCGCCTCATGCGTGCTCTACTTGAAGTCCATCTTCTTGATTGTGGCATCGAGCTTCGTGTTCCAGGCGCGCGGTGCCTGGCGCAGGCCATAGAGTGCCTTGCGCAGGTGGTACACCTTTCCCTCTTCTCCGGTGACGACGTAGCCAGGTGGCTGGCGCACGTAGACCTCCTCCTTGAGGTCGTAGTTGAGGAAGGCGGACTTCATGTCCATATGGTGGACTTGCCACCCCTCTTGAGCCACCAGCGCGAGGAGGACATGGACTGACTCCATGCATGCCACGGGGGCGAAGGCGTCATCATAGTCGATCCTCCTACTAGACTAAGCCACATGCTACCAGCCACGCCTTGTGCTTGATCACCGTGCCCAGCTCGTCCTTCTTGAGCTTGAACACCCACTTCAGGGTGATAGGGCGGTGGCCATCAGGCAGTGACACTTGCTCCCAGGTGCGGTTCTGCTCGATGGACTTGAGCTCTTGCTCCATCACCATCCGCGACGCTGGATCACCCTGCTGAAAGGTTGAGATGGCGGACTAGAGGGGGGGGTGAATAGTCCTTTCTAAATTTAATCACGCCGGCTAACCGAAACAAATGCGGAATTAAAACAATCGGTCTAGCCAAGACTACACCCCTCTATCGAAGTTTACAGGCACCTTATAGAGATCCTAATTAGGCAACAAAGGTGTCGAGCTAGCTAGAGCTCACCTATCCAATTCTAGGAGCAAGGTCACACAAACCTATGCTACTAGTATTTTTCACACCGAGGAGCTCCTACATAATTCTAGTAAGCAAAAGCACAAAGCTTCTAAGCTCACTAGCAATGCTCAATAACAAGGCAACCAATGCCAAATTAGAGAGCATATATACTTAGCTACACAAACTAAACAATGTGACTAACAAGGTTACACAAACCAAATTAGCCACGCAAGTGAGCTACTTCTATGCTACACAAGCAAGAAGGTAACTAGTGAGCTACACAAGCTAACTAATTACAAGAGCAACTACACAAGCACAATGTGTATGAAAGTAATTACAAGCCTGTGTAAAGAGATTTTTCTCCCGAGGTTCACGTGCTTGCCAACACGCTACATCCCCGTTGAGACAAGCTCCAAGGTTGCCGGCCGGTCCTCTTGCTTGTGGTGACCCGCAAGTCATACTCCCACATGGAGTGCTTACCACAAGCTCTAGCACTTGACCCCGCTGGACCACTTGTCGCCCTTCGTGTCTCGCTCTACTAGAGTTGCTCTTCGCGGCTCCCGCGGGACGAGCACAATGCCCCTTACAAAAGCTCTTCTTCGGAGCACCGCACAAGCTTCTTGTGGGCTTCGACGGAGACCACCACCAAGCCATCTTGGAGGTGGCAACCTCCAAGAGTAACAAGCACCACCGGCTTGCAAGACGACCACCTAGTGCCACTCGATGCAACTTCATGATGCAATCGTACTAGATTCGCTCACTCACTCGATCGGATGAACACTATCAAGCTCAAGTGAGTTAGAGGACTCCCAAGCACTACCACATAAGCCACCAAGGCTCTAGTGTGCTCAACTACTGGCCCAAGGCCGGCCAATGCTTGGTTTTATAGGCCCCAAGAAAATAGAGCCGTTGTACCCCTTCACTGGGCACAACTCGGGGTGACCGGACGCGCCAGTCGGATCGACCGAACGCACCCGGTCAGTGTCCGGTCAACAGATGCACGCCACGCGTCACCCCCGTTCAACCATAGTTGCTTGATCTCAATAGTTGGCTGCCGCGCGCCAACAGTCAAGTGATGACCGGATGCACCTCTGCGCCAAGACCGGATGCGCGAGCCTCAGAGTCTGGTCGTTTCCAGAGAGCTAACCGAGCCTCTGTTTTCTGACCGGACGTGTTCGGTCCCTAGTGACCGGACTCGCCTATACGTCCGATCCCCTCTAGATCAACTCAGCGCGCTACATTAGCGTATGTCACCCTGACCGGATGTGGCCACAGTGCGTCAGGTCACCTCCTCGCCCAGCGTTCGGTCACTTGATCGACGCCTGCGCGCTCTCTACTGCCACTAACCGGATGCCGGTCCTACTGAGGCAAGCGTCCGGTCACTCATAGTGACACCTTCTCGCCTCTGTTTCTTCACCAAGTTGATCCTCATCAACTCCAACTTCTTCTCCTTTGTAAATGTGCCAACACCACCAAGTGTACACCACCATGTGTATGTGTGTTAGCTTTTCACAAAAATTTTCCAAAGGATTAGCCACTCAACTGCCACGCCACTCGATCCTAGCGACGATGCAAAGTTAGATCACTCGAGTGGCACTAGATGACCGATATGCAAACAAATTTGCCCCTCTTGATAGTATGACCATCTATCCTAAACCCAGTCATCAACTTCTCTACACACCTATGACCGGTGAAATGAAATGCCCTAGGTTATACCTTTACCTTGCACATTCCAATCCATCTCCTCCAATGTCGATGCAACACATGCACCAACACGATCAACAATGATATGATCCACTTCATATCATCATGTGATCATATTGGTTCATCGATCTTGACTTCACTTGCTTTTCACCATTGCCTTCGTCCATCAGCACCAAGTCTTGCTCAAGCTTCACCGCCACACGGTCCATCGCTCCAAAGCCTCCAACTTGCCCTTCACGTTTGCAACTGATCCATCAAGCCAAGTCATGTCTTGATCTTCTCCACCTTGATCACATGACTCAATGTCATATCTCATGTGCAATGAGCTCCTTTATCATCACATGTGTGAGCTTTGCAACATCTTCGAGCCATTTCCACCTTCATGGCATATGTTACTCACACACATGTACCTGTGGACTAATCTCCTATGTATCTCACATCAAACACAATTAGTCTACCTAGGTTGTCACTCAATTACCAAAACCAATTAAGGACCTTTCAATCTCCCTCTTTTTGATAATTGATGACAACTCTACAAAGATATTGAAATTAAGCTCTTTTGGATTCATGTTGCTTGCCCAAGCAATTTTATCATGTGTAAATGATATTGGACAAGTACCACAAACCCAAAATGGTAGTATTAGCTCCCCCTACATATGTGCTAGAGTGTTTGGTTTGAAGCTCGCACATATGCATATATTGGAATTATGGGAGAGTAATTACTACCAAATGATGCTAAGGTGTATAGAGTAAACCTTTGAAGCGTGATACCAATCGGAGTGTCACCTTTAAGTTCATCCTTAGCATCATGGTTAGCTAGATATCACTCGGAAATAAAATCACAAGATATCTCGTGAGATCAACATTAAAAGCAAGGTACTAGCATTACTTGAAAAGCATACCAAGTGTCTAGCTATCATCCTATGCATGATAGTTTTCATTTTATCAATCAAATTCTTCAACTAGCATACACCACACAAGTATGCATATTGAATTTAAAAGCTTATGCAATGCAAGCAAGTACATGCCTATGTACATATCAAATGCAACCAATCAAAGTTCATGAGCTTGCTTCCTCTACTCGTGTGCTTTTCTTGTCCAAGAATTTTGATCCATCTCTTTTCTTCAATGTTACTCCCTCTTTGTCCATGTCCATGTCCAACCTCTACTTCTTTGTCTCAATCTCTCCTAAAGCTTTCATATCTTTGTACAATCTCTCCCCCATTGTCATCAATTTTCATAAAAGGTGTGCTTCTCATTGATGCAAAGATTTGCATTTGGGGTAGATGGTTGAGGCTTGAATCTTGTATTTTTTATGGACATCACTTGATTGTTGGAATGACACCACTTGTAGCCCTTGAGATACCATACATAGGATCTTTGACCTTGATACCAATTTGTGGGACACCTCCCCCTATGTCATAGCATGAGTCATCCATTTGATAAACTTGAGCTCTTGTAGGTGAGGAATGCATTCTTCACTTGATGATCACTTAAAGTTGAGAATCACTTGTGAAACCATCGTTTTGCATGATTGATACCACATGTAGATGTGATGCCATTTGAAAGAATTTTCTAGTGTGAAACCACTTGTTGCATTTATCAATAAAAACCATTTCTTGAATATTTGCTATCTTCATGAGTACCACTTATAGGATATTTTTTATGAGTTGATCTAGACATCACTTGTGAATTCTTGATGAAATACTTGAGTCTAGATACCTCTTGAAACAAACAAACTAGATATCCATTTGCATTGTTGTCTTGTGCTTGTACTCTTATCACTATCATGAGCTTCTATGGTTGACTTGAACTAAATTGATTTGCCTAAGCTTCCATGTCTGGTTTGAACCAATGACAAGCTTCTTCACACCTCTTACAAGGGTTATCTTGCCAATGTTGTGATTGTCACTTGTTTAGCAATCCAAATTAAATCAAGTACTTGGGTTCACTAGCTCATGAACAAATTCATATACTAACCACTAGATCAACTAATCATTTAAGCAATGGTGGTAGGCTATGAATTTAAATATTTCATTTGTTATGCATGATCCTATGAAACATGTACTATATGCACTAATCACATACTAGTAAGGGATGAAATGACCATGCACATTACAATGATACCTTTTCTATGTTGGAGTAGAGGATAGTCACATAGATTCCAATTCATTACTCTAATAGCAATGTGAAGTCCAATTATAAGCTTGGTAAAGACCAATCATGAATAATGAAATCCATACTTCACCCATATGATTTGAGAGCCACTAATATGATCAAGTGCACTATCTTGTTGTGGTTAGCTTGCTTCATCTTTTGATCAATGCTTGCATGAGATAACTATTTGGAATACCACTTGAATTGCCATGACTAGCTCTCTTTTGGGTGTTGCTTGCTTTTCTTGATCAACCATTTTGATTGCTTCAACTAAGCATCTCAAATGTTTCTCGGATCACCACTTCTATGTTAGCCTTCCAAGCACCACACTTGGTTTACCTACACATAGGCGGCAAGGCCCTACACTAGAGAGAAGTGACCTCTCTCTAAAGAACCATTCTTGACACTCACTTGAAATAACTTGATTGATTGATCCAAGTGATGAACTTAACTTGATGAGTAACCTTGATTTCTTCTTTAAGTCCTTTTCTTTCTACTGGTTTAAGTCCTTTTTTTCTACCAAATGATTTCTAATAGTCACTAGAACTTAAACTTCATCTTCATCTTGAGTTTGATCTTGATCTTACAATTTGAGTACCAAATGTGTGCCAAGTACACTCCACAATCAAATGGCCTTGTACTCATAGCTTGTCATACTTCTAGATCATCTCAGAACCAAACTTAGGTGCCTCAATTACTTATAAACATGTTTTAACTTGAGGACCTTTCAAATAAATCAAATAATTGTCACTTTTCTGGCAGATTCTGTACTCTTTAAAGAAAAATGCATATCTCCCAAAGTACAAATCCAAATACCACAAAATTTGGTGGAGATGTGCTTCACTAAGTTATCTAGCAGCTGTAATAATTTGAGATTCATTTGACTTTTAGATTGCTACCAGATTTCAATTCTTCCACCACTATTACATGCTGAAAACTGCCGCACTATAGCTGATAAGATCCACTCCAAAACCGAAGAATCTCTTATTCAATTCCCATGAAATTTGTATACCATCTTATACCAGAAGTCTAGAGCATGTACACAAATTTTATATGCCAATCCAATAAGTTTTGATCACTCAAACATGGCTAAGATCATAGCTCACTCAGATTTTCAATATAGGACAGATTTCAATCACTTGAGCTATACTTCATCAAATGTGAATCAAACTTGAAACCAACTTGTTTGAATACTTTCACAAGACATAAATCCATTCAACCACTCACTAAAAGTCATCTCATGAATTTATCCAACACAAATCAATTCAAACTTGACTACTAATCAATTTATCCATTCAAACATTTTATAGCAAGCAACATTGCATATTTATCCTATTCAATCAACTCATATGCACCCAAATGAAATGATCAACAAGAGATATACCTTGGTTAGCTCATGATCATCCAATTAGCGAGCTTCAACTCAAATATTTGTAAGCCATCAAATATATCCAATGAATTACCAACAACTTGAATTATAGCACTTGTTTGTTGATAGCACTTGGACTTCACTCAATTTGTTATGGCATTGGGATAATGATCATCACTTATCAATATTTGGCTCAACTACATAATCAACAAGATGAATACCATTTGAACCAAGCCTCCAATGCCAATGATACCTACAAATAATCATCCACTTTTTGATGGTACCCAAACAAATTTGGGTCCTCTCAAGTTAGGAGCAACATACTTAGGCAAAGCCTAGGGGACATGAATGTGCCATGTGTCCCTTTTCCTAGCATGAGTAGCACTTTCTCTTTGATTGAGCCTTCTCTTCCTTGCTCATGTGGTGCTTTCCATTGCCTTGCCTCTCATGGATTGCTTGAGCCTTCTTCTCAAGCTTGGTAGGACACTTACAGGCAAAGTGTTCTGTATTTCCACACTTGAAGCACTTGATGTGAGCATAGACTTTCTTCTCATCTTGTGTCTTGCTCATCATCTTGGCATCTTGAGTTTGCATTGGATGCCTTGCCTTTCCACCCCTTTTAGTTTTCTTCTTCGTCGTCATCAAGTCACCACCTTCTTCATGATAGATCTTGACTTGCTCTTGGGGTGTCTTCTCTTGCGCAACTTATGACTTTGGTTGAGGCTCTTCTAGTTGCTTCATAAATTGCTTGGTTTAGCACATTGAGGTAAGATGACCCCAAGTGCGGCACTTGAAGCACTTCACATGCTTAGCCTCTCTTTTTCTTTTATCTTCTTGAGCTTCTCAATGTTAGGGCAACCATTTGCAAGGTGTCCCGCTTCATGACACCAGTTGCACAAGGTATGAGAGAGCTTTATTTGTTGTAGCTTCTTTATCTTTCTTTCTCTCTTTCTTTCGCCCTTTGTCATTTTCTTCTTGAAGCCAAGGCCACACTTGTCACCATAGTTTCTTTGAGTCTTTAACATATGCTAAAAGGGGACTTTTGAGTTGTAGCACCTCTCTAACTTGTTGATCAATTTCTTCACTTCATTTTTGAGCTCATTATTCTCCTTCAAAAGGTTAGTCTCACAAGACATAAAAGTAGAACAAGCATCTATTTGTGAAGAACATGGCACTAATAAATCATCACAAGAGGTGGATACATGCTTCGTGCCTGCATCACAAGGGTTAGCAACAATATGTGATTGATCAATTGACCCATGTGATGAGCTCTCACTAGTTTTAGTTTTTTCATTAGAAAGCTCCTTAGTAAGAAAAGCATGGTCTTATACCAAGTTATCATGAGCAACACTAAGTTCCTCATAAGCCAATTTTAGCTCCTCATGTGAACAATTAGTAACATAAAGTAGATGCTTTTGTTGTTCACATGTGTTCTTTAGAAAAGAGTTTTCATTCTTCAATTTTTCGGTTTTAGCCATCTCTTTTTCTAAAGCTTTGATCATTCAACCATATCTATCTAGAAGCTCCTCATAAGAATCAAGATCAATCACATTTGCATTAGATACCTTAGTGTCACCTTATGACATGAAGCAATGTGATGTAGTTGGAGAGCTTGAAGAAACATCACTCTCATAGCCCGAGCATGATCCATCATTATCACCAACAAGTGTGCATGGAGTAGCATCATCATTGGCATCACTTGAGGCATCATCATCAACCTTGTCAAGTGTGCTTGTAGTAGATCGATCATCAACATCATCACTTGACCATGAGGTGGAGCAATCTTCCACAATTACCAAATTGTGGTCATGCTCAACACACTCATGTGCCTCCTCCTTAGGTTCCTCCTTGAACTTGCCATCATCCCACGTGGAGGAATCATCGAAGGTGTGCTTGATTGATTCCCATATTCATGAGCGGTTCCCACATAGTTTATCCTTTTCATTAAATCAAAACTCAAAGCATCCATTAGATAACAACAAGCATCTGCATCAAGTTCATAGAGAACTCTTTGAGCTTTGGTGAGATTTCTATGGTCCAAGACATGGGTGAGACCACTAGTGATAATCCACCAAAACTTAGGTCCCTTTGCACAAAAATGATCAAGCATGTGATTTTTCCAAAGTGTAAAGTTTGTGCCATAAAAATGCGTGTATCACAAATATCTAGCCCACTAGACGCCATCCCCTCGGGTCGATAAAGACCACAAATGAGAGTCCTAGCTCTGATACCAATTGAAAGGTCGAGATGGTAGACTAGAGAGGGTGAATAGTCCTTTCTAAATTTAATCGCGCCGACTAACCGAAACTAGTGCGGAATTAAAACAATCGATCTAGTTAAGACTACACTCCTCTATCGAAGTTCATAAGCACCTTACAAAGATCCTAATTTAGCAACAAAGGTGCCGGGCTAGCTAGAGCTCACCTATCTAATTCTAGGAGCAAGGTCACACAAACCTATGCTACTAGTATTTTTCACATCGGGGAGCTCCTACACAATTCTAGTAAGCAAAAGCTCAAAGCTCCTAAGCTCACTAGCAATGCTCAATAACAAGGCAACCAATGCCAAATTAGAGAGCGCAAATACTTAGCTACATAAACTAAGCAATGTGACTAACAAGGTTACACAAACCAAATTAGCCACGCAAGGGAGCTACTTCTATGCTACACAAGCAAGAAGGTAACTAGTGAGCTACACAAGCTAACTAATTACAAGAGCAACTACACAAGCACAATGTATCTGAAAGTAATTACAAGCTTGTGTAAGGGGATTGCAAACCAACGCGAAGAACAATGTTGACACGGTGATTTTTCTCCTGAGGTTCACGTGCTTGCCAACACGCTACATCCCCGTTGAGACAAGCTCCAAGGTTGCCGTCGGTCCTCTTGCTAGTGGTGACCCGCAAGTCACACTCTCCCACATGGAGTGCTTACCACAAGCTCTAACACTTGACCTGGCCGGACCACTTGTCGCCCTTCACATCTCGCTCTACTAGAGTTGTTATTCGCGGCTCCTGCGGGACGAGCACAATGCCCCTCACAAAAGCTCTCCTCCGGAGCACTGCACAAGCTTCTTGCGGGCTTCGACGGAGACCACTACCAAGCCATCTAGGGGTGGCAACCTCCAAGAGTAACAACCACCACTGGCTTGCAAGACGACCACCTAGTGCCACTCGATGCAACCTCATGATGTAATCGCACTAGATTCGCTCACCCACTCAATCGGATGAACACTATCAAGCTCAAGTGAGTTAGAGGGCTCCCAAGCACTACCACATAAGCCACCAAGGCTCTAGTGTGCTCAACTACTGGCCAAAGGCCGGCCAACGCTTGGTTTTATAGCCCCCAAGAAAATAGAGTCGGTGTACCCCTTCACTAGGCACAACTCGGGGTGATCGGACACGCTGGTCGGATCGACTGGACGCACCCGATCAGCGTCCAATCAATGGATGCACGCCACACGTCGCCCCTGTTCATCCATAGTCGCTTGATCTCAATAGTCGGCTGCTGCGCACGAATGGTCATGTGATGACTGGACGCACCTCTGCGCCAAGACCGGACGTGCGAGCCTTAGAGTCCAGTCATTTACAGAGAGCTCCCCAAGCCTCTGTTTTGCGACCGGACGCGTCCGGTCCCTGGTGACCAGACTCGCCTCTACGTCCGATCCACTCTAGATCAACTCAGTGCGCTACGTCAGCGTACGTCACCCTAACAGGACGTGGCCACAGTGCGTCAGGTCACCTCCTTGCGCAGCATCCGGTCACTTGACCGATGCCTATGTGCTCTCTGCTACCACTGACCGGACGCACCAGTCCTACTGAAGCAAGCGTTCGGTCACTCACTGTGACACCTTCTCGCCTTCATTTCTTCACCGAGTTGATCCTCATCAACTCCAACTTCTTCTCCTTTGCAAATGTGCCAACACCACCAAGTGTACACCACCATGTGTATGTGTGTTATCTTTTCACAAACATTTTCCAAAGGATTTGCCACTCAACTTGCCACGCCACTCGATCCTAGTGACGATGCAAAGTTAGATCACTCGAGTGGTACTAGATGACCGATATGCAAACAAGTTTGCCCATCTTGATAGAATGGCCATCTATCCTAAACCCGGTCATCAACTTCTCTACACACCTATGACCGGTGAAATGAAATGCCCTAGGTTATACCTTTGCCTTGCACATTCCAATCCTTCTCCTCCAATG
Source organism: Miscanthus lutarioriparius (assembly GCA_904845875.1). Lineage (NCBI taxonomy): Eukaryota > Viridiplantae > Streptophyta > Magnoliopsida > Poales > Poaceae > Miscanthus > Miscanthus lutarioriparius. The sequence continues at coordinate 82,457,085 of CAJGYO010000009.1, read as the reverse complement.
TCGATGCAACACATGCACCAACACGATCAACAATGAAATGATCCACTTCATATCATCATGTGATCATATTGGTTCATCGATCTTGACTTCACTTGCTTTTCACCGTTGCCTTCGTCCATCGACACCAAGTCTTGCTCAAGCTTCACCGCCACGCGGTCCATCGCTCCAAAGCCTCCAACTTGCCCTTCACGCTTGCAACCGGTCCATCAGGCCAAGTCATGTCTTGATCTTCTCCACCTTGATCACATGACTCAATGTCATGTCTCATGTGTAATGAGCTCCTTGATCATCACATGTGTGAGCTTTGCAACATCTTCGAGCCATTTCCACCTTCATGGCATATGTTGCTCACACACATGTACCTGTGGACTAATCTCCTATGTATCTCACATCAAACACAATTAGTCCACCTAGGTTGTCACTCAATTAACAAAACTAATCAAGGACCTTTCACCTGCGCCTTAGCGTAAGTGGTCAGCTCACCAGTGTGCGTCAGATAAAGCTGGGCGAAGAGCCACTCGGGCTGGTCCGGTGAAGACTGGTCGCCAAGGATGCTTGCCACCTTGTGGTATCGTAGAGGCTCATCATCGTAGTAGGCATTCAGGCGGTCTTCATCGTCCTTTAGCGGCGTGGCATACTCGACCTCCAGCTACCCTGCATGTGCTGGTGTCACAGCGGGCGAGGTAGAAGACGCCGAGGAGGTTGGCTAGTACGCTAGAGAGATCGGCTACGATGATGTAGAGGTTGGGAGGTCAGCTGTAGTGCTGAAGAGGTCGGAGCTGCTACCGATGGACTGCCGACCACAGCCGATGGACTACCGAGCACTACCGATGGGCTATCGAGCTCCCCTGGATTTGGTGATGGCGAACGAGGCGGAGTTGGTGAAGAGGGCGAAGCTAGTGATGAAGACCCATACGTCAATGAAGATCAACCTTGTGCTTCCTCAGCACCTTAAGCCCACTCGTACTCAATGCTAAAGTCACGAAGTGTGGTCTCTAACCTGTCATCCACTGCCTTGTCCCATGTCTAGCCTCATCCTTCATCGAACACAACATCGCGCACCACACGCATGTGTCATGTCGCCGGGTCGAGCATACGGTAGGCTTTAGCCCCTTCTGCGTAGCTAATGAAGACCCCATCGAGCTATGATCGTCGCGCTTGCCGACGTGGTTCAGCTCCTTGATAAAGGCGAGGCAGCCGAAGACGTGCAGGTAGCTGATCGCCGGCTTGCACCCGTGCTAAGCCTCAAATGGTGTCTTGCCGTTGAGCGCACTGGTCAAAGAACGGTTGAGCAGGTGTACGGCGGTCATCGCGGCCTCTCCCCAATAGACTACCGGCATGCCACGCCGTTTGAGGAGCACGTGCGCCGCTACCACCACTATCTGATTGCGGCACTCAACCACGCTGTTCTGCTATGGTGAGTAGGGCACGGAGTAGTGGCGCTGAATCCCCTCGTCGGCGCAGTACGCCGCGAACTCAGCTGTCGTGAATTTGCCACCATTGTCTGTGCGGAGCACCCGGAGCTTGTGGCCGCACTCCTTCTCTGTGGCTACCTGGTGGCCCTTGATGGCATCCATAGCTAGAAATGAGCAACCTTAGAATTGAGCAGCACGGTCCACATATAGAGGGTGGCATCATCGACGAGTAGTAGGAAGTAGCGCCGACCTCTAGGGGTGGCCGGTGACACTGGACCGCAGAGGTCGCCGTGCACCAGCTAGAGCTGCTTGGTGGCACGGTAGGAGGCTTGACGCGTGAAGGGCCAGCGCTTTAGCTTGGTCACCACACAGGTGTCGCAGAGCTGCTCAACGTGGTCGATGCAGGGCATGCCGCAGACCATCTCCTTGCCGAGCTGCTTCAGGGCTTCAAAGTGAAGGTGCCCGAAGAGCTCATGCTAGCGCCATGCTTCATCATCCCAACACGCGGCAAGGTAGAGGGGGTGTGCCACCTGTCCATGGAGCACATAAAGGTGGTTGCTTCCCCGGTTCACCTAGGCGAGAAGACGACGACCTCTATCCTAGATGTGCAGCACGCCGTCCTCAATCTCGACGCTGATGATGGAGTTCTCCAAGGCCGGAATGTAGTACACCCCGGTGAGAAGACTGTGCTCCCCTGTCTTGGCCTTGAAGATGACTGAGCCGATGCCCTTGATCTCGATGACGGAGGCATCACCGAACTTGACGGAGCCCTTCACGCCGAAGTCTAGGTCAGAGAAGAACTTGCGCCGACCAGTCATGTGGTGCGTCGCACCGGTGTCGAGGTACCATCCATCGATCTTGTCATCAGCGGCACCTTTGCCGAGGAAGGCGTGGGGGCACGGTTCGTCGAGGTGGAGCTCGGCGGAGCCAGCCGACCCGGTAAGGGAAAAGCTTAGACCTTTCACCCCCTCCCTTATGTCTTGCTATAGCTCAATGCACCCATGCGCTAGGAACAGGGTGGCATCCTGCTCCTCTGCTTGCACAACGTGAGCCTACCCACCATGGCATGGAGGAAGGTGGCAGTCCTTGGCTCAGTGGCTAGTCCTACCATAGTTGCAGGTGTCACCCCGGTCTCCTTACGCTCACCGATGGCACCGCCATCAGCGCCGACCTGACCCCAGGGTCCCTTCTCCTTCTTCTTGCCGCAGCGTGGACACCGATGATGCTTCTTGGAGCTAGATGAACTGGATCCTTCCTCCTTATCGAAGGCGCACCACTGCCCCATCGTGCACAACAGCTTGCCTCTAGCGGCGCCCTGCTCGGAGTTTGGCTCCTGCTCACGGTCTTGGACCGCCTTGAGCCTCCTAGTGACATCCTCGACGGTGAGCTGCTCGAAGTCGAGGAGCGTCTCAATCGAATTGATGATCTACGCGTACCTCTTCGGCATGCAGTGGAGGAATTTCTCCACCATGTGGTCCTCCGTGAGGTCGGTGTCGTCGTTGCGCGCCATCTGCTCCATTAGATTGGTAAGACAAAGGGTAAAGTCCTCAACTCGCTCACCAGGCTGAAAGGCGAGGCCTTCCCACTCCCCTCGGAGGCACTGCAACGTCGCCCGGCGCACACGATCTCTGTCGATGCATGTCGCGGTGATTGATTCCCACGCCAGCTTTGCCGCAGCCTTGTTGGCGAGGGAGGCGTCGAGCTCGGTGGGGACGGTGGCACACAATGCCTCCAGCGCCCGGCGATCGTCGTCGTAGTCGCCGCTGCCGGTGTGAACCGCCTCCAATAGCCATCGGGCCTGTAGCTTGACCTTTATCAACAGGCTCCACTCGTGGTAGTTTGACTTGGTGAGCATCGGCCATGGCGTTCCCACTCCAGAGTCACCGTAGACCATCTGCAGCACTGAGTAGCGGCCCCGCCGACCACGACGCCGCGCTGACCGGGCTACGTGATACTCCAGCTGGCTCCGGCTCTCGCTCTATCTCGACACGTAGTGCTGCAGAGGAGGCTACCACAGCCTAGGCCATAGCCATAGCCACCGCCTGCCTGGCCATCTCGGCCACCGCCGTAGCCGCTGCCTCTGCGATAGCAAGGTGCGTTGCGTGATCGTCGGCTCTAGCACCCGCGGCGGAGCGAGCTCTTGCGATCTGGTTGGCGGTGAACATGGCTCTCGCTCACTCGAGAACCCTCTCGGCTCTGATACTAGATTGTTGGCCCGATTGGATCTGAGATTCAGATCTAGAACTGCTAGAGGGTAGCTTGGCCCTTGGCCGCTTGGATTGAATGGAAATGCAATGGTTTATTTTTACAATGACACTCCCTTGCCCTTTATAGGCAAAGGGGACTCCCACTTGCTACAGCATATTCTAACCACTAAAGTGGATGATGAGCATATTCGTAACACTAGGCATGAAAGCCAAGGAAAGTAAAAGTGTAGGAAAAGTAAGATACAAGTACATTAGCACTAGGCTTAACTATCATATCTGTAACATCCTGACCTGAAAAATGGCTAAGATCCACTCTACACGTTGAATGGACCACACCTATGTATTAACTTGCTTGCACTTTCGTCCTCGCTTCATGCAAAAGGTTCAAACCGGAGTTAACACACTTTTTAGGCCTGGTTTTTAAGTTGGTTCAGCTTTCCCTCAGGTTCCGATATGGGACTAAAGTTTCGCAGCTACAGTGTTCTTCGCTGCTACAGTACCGGCAACCAGAGCTATAGTACTCGTCCATTCAGCCCAACCCATCAGACCGGCCCAGCTTTGGCCCATTTAGCGGGGTTTCACATACACCCACCCTTGAGGACTTGACGTCCTTGTCGAGGGCCGAACCAACCTATCCAAATGGGACAAATGTCCAGGATCGACTCTCTTGGCCATGTCCGTATTCCTAGCTCCCCGGCCCAAGTGCCATGCCCTTGTAGAGCCATGTGCAACCTGTCCGAGCTCCCAAGCCATACGTCTGTGAAACCACGAGAGTTGGCTCTGGTACCATTTGTAACGCCCCGACCTAAAACACGACTAAGATCCACTCTACACGTTTAATGGACCACACCTATGTATTAACTCGCTTGCGCTTTCGTCCTCGCTTCACGCAAATGGTTCGAACCGGAGTTAACATACTTTTTAGGCCTAGTTTTTAAGCTGGCTCAGCTCCCCCTCAGGTTCTGATATGGGACTAAAGTTCTGCAGCTACAGCGTTCTCCGCTGCTACAGTACTCGGCCGTTCAACCCAGCCCGTCAGACCAGCCCAGCTTTGGCCCATTTAGCGGGGTTTCACAATTAATCCCCTTCATAGCCGTCTTTTGCCTGTGTTTGGTGAAAGTTGTTGGTGATAACCAAGTTACCACCACTGGCTTGACATGCCATCTAGGGGTGATAAAGTGGATATCATTGTTGGTTTGAAGTACAATCTGGCGGTGATGTCTTCATCGCCGCCGGGTAACGTTTAATTCGCCGGTGATGTCTTTCACCATCGCTAGTTTTACCATATCACCAACAGACAACGGTTTGTGTAGGTCGGCAGTGATAATGCAGTTTCAGAATACTAATTTAAATTAGCATAATAATTAATAGCATCATTATTGTGATCACACCAGGCCCACAACCTACACAATGCATCAAAATATACATATGGTTCTAGTCATGAGCCCATACATCAAATCCGACCACGATGTTCTCTCAAGAACATGAGATATAAGTATGAGAACACAAGTCTAAGCTAACACACAAATATACATGACATGTTAATACCGGGTGAACAAGATGAATCAGAGTTGCACCTTGATTAGATAACACGATAGTCTCCATCTTGATTCACCACGACTTGGACCATAATGAAATCATCAAGCTTTTCTTCATGTCCAGCGATGGAGCCAGCGGTGGGGCTAGGGGGCTCTAGCCCCCCTACCGATCCTGGGCACGTGGAGCCCCCCTAAGCCCTCCCTTAAAATTTTATGCATATATGTATTAGGTAGGAGGGGCTAAGGTTAAGAGAAGATAAAAGAAGCCTCTATTCTTTTGTTCAGCCCCTCCTAAATTTTTTTCTGGCTTCGTCCCTGTTCATGTCTATGAAGAAATGGATGTGCTTTTGCTCTCTTCTTAAGTCAAAAAATGGTGAGAAGGCATTTCACTAAGTTGATGTCCAGAATGACAAAATGGCTACTGGATTTACAACACACTATGCAAATTAGGCCCAACCTTGACATATGTGATGAAATAGGGACAAATTAGGGACACACATACGTGTAGTTGTAGGGTAGAAATATGGATGATTTGTCTTGTTGGGCAAGCTTAGGTGCTATTGTTCTGTATTGTCTTCTCATTATGTTGACTCTAATTATATTGACTCTATTTTATGTCACATAGGGCCTACGAGAAGCACTACAAAAAAACAAGAAACATACATCTTTTTTTGGACATTCGATTCACTACAAATGAGGCCAGTCGTTCAATCACAAGGTATCCTTTTGGCAATGATCACTGCTGCAGTTCTATGTCGTGCATTACATGCGCACCCTCATCAGAGATGGCTACTCCGAAAGTGATAATATTGGTCAACTAACAACACATCATCTTCTATGGTTCTACCTCCACGCTTTGCTTCTGTTTTTATCATGGCTACGTATTTATTTGGAAGAGGGGTCTAAATGGGCTCCATGCTCCCAAGTCCCAACACTTGGGATGGGGGTGATGGATGGGATCCAATTCTAGTAGCCCCAAACTCTGAACCCTTACCGATCACTGACATTTATGCCATGACTTTTATTCGTCTTACAAAAAACTTTTCTACTCTCAAATTTAGAGGGCGTGAAAAATTAGTACTTTGGTTCATGACTATAATTTGCCACGCCGTAGTTTATTAAACATGTGTTTGGTTCATGCCATAACTATGGCGTGCCAAACTTTTTATTGATAAGGGTCGGATACCACAAGAAGGGGTACCCTAAGCAAGAACCAAAAATATCGCTTAAGCCTCGCAAAAATCAAAGTAAAAAAACAACCGCAAGGTCTCGGCAGATTCTCCGATTCGCCCAAGGCCTTGCGCCGAGGCCTCAGACGAAAGGCCAAAAGCGCCCTGCCAAGGCCCTCTCGCCGAGGCCCTCTCGCCAAGGCCCTCTCTCCGAGGCCCCGCCTCGCAAGGCCTCGGACGGGATACCGATTCTCTGATTCGCCCGAGGCCCCACGAGTGAAAGCCTCGGACGAAAAGCCAATTCTCCAACTCACCCGAGGCCGGCTCTGCAAACAACCTCGTCGCCTTCGCCCCGACGGACTCCTCTGACAAAATGTCACGTGTCCAACCACTCCCATGACGTCAGCCACACGTGGGCACAGTACAGCAGGGTGGCCGACGGGATGTGAGACAGGACGACACAGGGGTTACTGGGCACTGTACTCAGCACTGCACCCATGACTGGCGCCCGTACTACACTGTGCTACCTAATTCCTGCTCCAGGAGCAGCACTGCGTGGGGAAGCAGGCACAGGTCACTGTAGCCTCGGAATCCGTGCATGAGACCAACTGCTCCCTCTAAAGCCTCGGCAATCCACTTCCAGGTCTCGACAGCCTCGGGATTCGCGCCCGCCGAGCCCCCCACGATGGCTCGGCCTCGGCAACAACTGAGCCTCGGCTCTTTTCACCGTCAACCCACAGCGACCAGCACACAGCCAGCCATACCCTGCATCAAGCTGTCACTAGAGCGCCCACGTCATACGAAATCAGATGTGACCGGCGCGTTGCTCCAGTACATCAAGGACAAGACCACTCCATTGACCATGCCGCTACAGTAAGTAACCTACAGGACTTCGGCACACCACCTCTCCTCACCACATGACGAACATATGTATCACCCCTATCCCTCCTTCAACTATAAAAGGGGAGACCGGGGCTGTTCTTAAGATAGACACACGAGCCCACGGAGATAGGCTCACGTAGACACACGCTCTCCCAGGCTGCCTGAGAGCAACGTCTCAAGCAGTCCGCACCGCTCCATGCCGAGACCTGGGACCAGCTCCCTCTCTCACCCAGCTTGTAACCCCCTACTACAAGCACTTCGGTGCAAGGAATACAAGATCGATCTCTCAGACTGGACGTAGGGCACCAATTGCCTAAACCAGTATAAACCTTGTGTCTCTTTGCACCACCACCCGGGATTAGGGCCACGCAGTTCAAATTCACTGGTTGGTTGAGGACCCCCCGGCCCGAAACACTGACAGTTGGCATGCCAGGTAGGGGACTCTGCGTGTTAGCTTAATCATCCCAACAGGTTCTGGATGGCTGACCCCATACGCCCACTACGTCTCGGCACAGTAATCTGGTTCGGAAGCCTAGAGTTCATATCTTTAGGACGTGAGTATGACCTAGTACTCCTCCCACCCAGAGCCCCTTTAGCCGACGATGGCGTCGCGCACCAGCAGCCCGGGCACAGGCGGCGTCCAGGCTGCCACTCTCGTCGCGCTCGCCAGTCACGACGTGAGCGCGACCACCCCGACACCACATGACCTCAGGGCGACGCGCCACGCTCCGCCGGTGTCCCATGCCCAGCTGTTGGTACAAGGTCCCTGGTTGGGGACCTATCTGGCCTAAGCTTGGGCAGGGGAATGACACCGGTGACGTGCAGCGACACCCCGTCGCCAAGTTCCGCACTGCCACCACCTGAGGAGCCAGCTCCGGCGGAGCACAGCCCGGCGATGGCCCCGTCTCCATACCCTTTCGGGTTGAGAAATGCCGCCGCCTACGCTTCCGCCTACGCTTCCGCTCACGCGGAGCCCTCGGACGCCACCAATGATTTGCCCTTGACTTTTCGGCCACAACCTCGGCTCACACCCACACCAACTCCTCGGAAGAGGACGAGGCATGGGTCGGAGTAGATTTCTCCAGGCTTCGCGACCCTGAGGCTATGCGCCGCTTTTTGGCCGCAAGCGACTACTACTTTGGCTACTCCGACTCCGATGACGAAGGCACTTATGATCCCACTCGAGAGTGCTTCCACATCGGGCTCGGAATGCCAGGGGCAAGTAATGAGCATGAAGAGGCGGGCGACCACTCCGCCAAAGGGCAGGCGACGCCACACCCCCGCTCGTCAAACTTCAAGCGGCACGGAACGTAAATGCCACCCCCGAGGAACTCCGATGCCGGGACCTAGAGCAGCTCCGTGAGCTCCAGGCAAAGGTCAACCAAGACCGACTCCTGTTGTAGTAGCTCCGAGACACTCTCGAGCAGGAGCAGTGAGGTCGTGGTGATGGCGGAAGGGCCCGGTAGAGGGCCCACGACGTGCACCGCCGCATCAACGACGACGAAGGGAGTGAGCAACCCCCAATCTTCAATCATGCTAGCCAGAACGTCACGGCAGTGGCAATGCTAGTCCGAGCGATGCTCGAGCCCTCTACCACGGAGGGGCGACGGGTTCGCGGCGAGCTCCGAGACCTTCTCGAGACCGCCACGGTACAGCAGGCCGAAAGCTCTGTGTCTCGATGGCGGGAGGACACCTCGAAACGCCCCTCAGTGCACGACCACCTCAGGGCCCCTCAGTGCACGACCGCCTCTACGACCGACGCGAGGCACAAGATGACCACGATGTGGTCAGCAGGCGACGACGCCACGACAACGATGGGCCCGCCCAAGGATACCACCTGCACCGAGGTGGCCGCTACGACAGTGGCGAGGACCACAGTCCTTCTCCTGGGCCACCTAGCCCTCGAGTCTTTAGCAAGGCCATCCGTGGCGCCCCATTCCCCGCTCGGTTTTGGCAGCCGGCCAACCTCGCAAAGTACAGCGGCGAGACCAACCCCGAGTTGTGGCTGGCCGATTACCGCCTGGCTTGTCAGTTAGGCGGCGCGAACGATGACCTGCTCATCATCCGCAACCTCCCTTTATTCCTATCAGACTTAGCGCGAGCCTGGCTCGAACACCTCCCTCCCTTGCAGATCCACAACTGGCGCGACTTGGTAAAGGTCTTCGTCGGGAATTTCCAGGGCACATGTGCGCCCCGAGAACTCCTGGGACCTCAAGGGTTGTCGCCAAAAGCCGAATGAGTCTCTCCAAGACTTCATCCGGCGATTCTCCAAGCAGTGTACTAAGTTGCCCAGCGTCGGCGACTCAGAAGTGGTCCAGGCTTTCCTCTCTATCACCTCTTGCCGAGACCTGGTCCGAGAGTTAGGCCGAAATGTACCAACCTCAGCGGCCACGCTCCTCGACATCGCCACCAACTTCACCTTAGGTGAAGAGGCCGTCAGGGCCATCTTCCCCGAAGGCGACACAAAGGGGAAGCGGAGGGACGAAGCTCCCGGGGCCTCAGCCTCCCGTTTCCCCAAGAAAAAAAGAAGGGATGCCCAGGGAAGCAAGAGGCCCTCGAGGCCAATTTTGTCGCAGCCGCTGATCGCAAGAATCTCTGAGGCCCCGGTAGGGGCCCCGGAGTATTCGACGATATGCTTAAGAAGCCCTGTCCCTACCACCAGGGCCCAGTGAAGCATGCCCTCGAAGAATGCACCATGCTCCGACGTTACTACGCCAAGCTTGGGCTCCCCAACGATGATGTCAGGAAGAAGGGCGCCGGCGACGGAGATAATGACAGGGACGACGGGTTCCCCGAAGTGCACAATGCCTTCATAATCTTCAGCGGGCCTTCAGCGTGCCTCACGGCGCGTCAGCGAAAGAGAGAGCGCCGGGAAGTATTCTCGGTCAAGGTGGCCACTCCCCAGTACCTCAACTGGTCTCGGGAGGCAATCACCTTCGACCGGGAAGACCACCCCGACTATGTCCCAAACCCCGGGCAATACCCGCTCGTCGTCGACCCGATCATCGGCAACACCCGGCTCACCAAAGTGTCGATGGACAGAGGTAGCGGCCTCAACATCCTCTACGCCAACACCATGGAGCTCCTAGAGCTTGACCAGTCGATGCTCCGAGAGGGTGCCGCACCCTTCCACGGCGTCATGCCAGGGAAGCGCGCGCGACCCCTCAGACGCATTGATTTGCTGGTCTGCTTCGGCACTCCCTCCAACTACCGCAAGGAGATCCTCACCTTCGAAGTGGTTGGATTCAAGGGAACCTACCACGCCATTCTAGGACGCCCGTGCTACGCCAAGTTCATGGCGGTCCCGAACTACACCTACCTCAAGCTCAAAATGCCGGGCCCCAACGGCATCATCACCGTTGAGTCCACGTACGAGCATGCATACGACTGCGACGTCGAATGCATCAAATATGCAGAGGCTATCATGGAGGCTGAGGCACTCATCGTCAATCTCGACCAACTCGGTAGCGAAGTACCCGACTCCAAGCGCCGCGCTGGGACTTTCGAGCCCATAGAGACTGTCAAGCTCGTCCCGGTCGACCCCAACTGCTCCAACGGCCGAACGTTGAGGGTCAGCGCCACCCTCGACAGCAGATAGGAAGTCATGCTTGTCGACTTCCTCCACGCGAATGCCGATATGTTCGCATGGAGTCCCTCGGACATGCAGGGCATACCGAGGGAGGTCGCCGAGCATGCCTTGGACGTCCGGGCCAGCTCCAAACTGGTGAAGCAGCGCCTGCGCCGATTCGACGAGGAGAAGCGTAGGGCCATCGGCGAGGAGGTGCAGAAGCTGTTGGCGGCTGGGTTCATCAAGGAAGTGTCCCACCCGAAGTGGTTAGCTAATCCTGTATTAGTTAAGATGAAGAATGGAAAATGGAGGATGTGTGTAGACTACACTGGTTTAAATAAAGCATGTCCAAAGGTTCCATTTCTATTACCTCGAATCGATCAAATTGTTGACTCCACTGCAGGATGCGAGACCCTATCTTTCCTTGATGCGTATTCCGGTTACCATCAAATCAAGATGAAAGAGTCCGACCAGCTCGTGACTTCTTTCATCACCCCGTTCGGCATGTACTGCTATGTGACCATGTCGTTTGGTCTCAGAAACGCAGGGGCCACATACCAACGGTGCATGACCTAGGTTTTCGGCGAGCACATCGGGCAGACTGTCGAGGCTTACGTGGACGACATCGTGGTCAAGTCCAGAAAGGCCAGCGATCTCATCGGCGACCTAGAGATCGCTTTCAAATGCCTCAGAGAAAAGGGCATCAAGCTTAATCCCGAGAAGTGTATCTTCGGGGTCCCCCGAGGCATGCTCTTGGGGTTCATAGTTTCAAAGCGCGGCATCGAGGCCAACCCGGAGAAAGTTTTGGCCATGACCAACATGGGGCCAATCCGAGACCTCGAGTACAGAGAGTTATGGGATGCCTTGCGGCCCTGAGCCGCTTCATCTCGTGCCTTGGCGAAAAAGGTTTACCTCTGTACCGTCTCTTGAGAAAGTCCGAATGCTTTTCTTGGACCCCCGAGGCCGAAGAAGTCCTCACCAAGCTCAAAGCCCTGCTCACCAACCCTCCCATCCTGGTGCCGCCAACCAAGGGCGAGGCCCTCTTACTCTACGTCGCCGCAACGACCCAAGTAGTCAGCGCGGCCATAGTAGTCGAGAGACAAGAAGAGGGGCACGCTCTACCCGTCCAACGACCTGTTTACTTCATCAGCGAGGTACTTTCCGACACTAAGACACGCTACCCCCACATCCAGAAGCTGATCTACGCCATAATCTTGGCTCGGCGCAAGCTACGTCACTACTTCGAATCTCACCTAGTGACCGTGGTGTCATCTTTCCCTCTAGGGGAGATAATTCCAGAATTGGGAGGCCTCGGGTAGAATAGCCAAGTGGGCTGTTGAACTCATGGGGGAGGCCCTGTCTTTTGAGCCTCGGAAAGCAATTAAATCCTAGGTCTTAGTCGATTTTGTGGCTGAATGGACTGACACCCAGCTACCACCTGCTCAAATCCAATTAGAATGCTGGACCATGTACTTTGACGGGTCTCTGATGAAGACTGGGGCAGGCATGGGTCTGCTCTTCATCTCTCCCCTCAGAGTGCATGTGCGTTACATAATTTGGCTCCACTTCGCCGCCTCCAACAACGCAGTCGAGTACGAAGCTCTAGTCAATGGCTTGTAGATCGCCATCGAGCTTGGAGTGCGGCGTCTCGACGTACGGGGCGATTCACAGCTCGTCATCGACCAAGTCATGAAGGACTCGAATTGTCACGACCCCAAAATGGAGGCGTACTGCAAACTGGTACGTCGCCTTGAAGATAAATTTGACGGTCTCGAACTCAACCACATTGCGCGGAAGTTCAACGAGGCCGTAGATGAACTGGCGAAGATGGCATCGGCACGGGCCTTGGTCCCCCCGAACATATTCGCCAGAGACCAGCACAAGCCCTTGGTGGACTACGCCTCGACAACACAAGAGGGCCCACCGGCCGAGCCACCCACAGGGCCCGAGGCCCCCTCTGTTACCGAGACCCCGGCGGCCAAGGCCGAGGCCATGGAAGTCGATGCAGGGCCTCCCGAGGCCGACCGAGGGGCAGACTGGCGAGTCCCCCTCCTTGATTGCCTCACTCGAGGAGTGCTTCCTGCGGACAGAACCGAGGCCCAATAGCTGGCGCGACGAGCCAAAACTTACGTCGTCAGCAACAGCGAGTTGTACAAACAAAGCCCATCTGGCGTCCTCCAACGATGCATCACCACCGGGGAAGGCCAAGCCCTGCTTTGGGACTTGCACGTAGGAGCCTGTGGACACCATGCTGCGCCTCGGACGCTCGTCGGAAACGCCTTCCGCCAAGGGTTCTACTGGCCAACGGCGGTTGCCGACGCCACCAAGCTGGTATGCTCCTACGAGGGATGTCAGTATTATGCACGGCAGACACACCTCCCGGCTCAAGCCCTCCAAACCATCCCCATCACATGGCCGTTCGCTGTGTGGGGACTGGACATGGTTGGGCCTCTACAGAAAGCCCCCAGGGGCTACACCCACTTGTTGGTAGCTATTGACAAATTCTCCAAGTGGATCGAGGCTCGACCGATCACTCAAATCAAATCTGAGCAAGCAGTATTGTTCTTCACTGATATCATCCACAGGTTCAGAGTTCCAAACACCATCATCACCGACAATGGGACACAATTCACCGGACATAAATTTCTGACGTTCTGTGATGACCACCACATCCGCGTGGTCTGGTCGATCGTAGGACACCCTAGGATGAACGGCCAAGTAGAACGTGCCAATGGCATGATTCTTCAGGGCCTCAAGCCAAGGATATACAACCGGTTGAAGAAATTCGGCAAGAAATGGCTGGTCAAACTCCCGTCGGTCATCTATAGCCTAAGGAATACACCAAGCCGAGCCACAGGGTTCACGCCGTTCTTCTGGGTCTACGGAGCAGAGGCCATCCTCCCCACTGACTTGGAGTACGGCTCCCCAAGGCTGCAGGCTTACAACGAGCAAAGCAACCGCACTACCCGCGAGGACGCTCTCGACCAACTAGAGGAAGCCCGAGACGTTGCGCTGCTACATTCAGCCAAGTACCAGCAAGCCCTACGACGCTATCAAGCCCGGCGCATCTGAAGCCGAGACCTGAAGGTGGGCGACCTGGTGCTGAGACTGAGGCAGAGCAACAAGGGCCGCCACAAGCTGACCCCGCCATGGGAAGGACCGTACATCATCGCCCAAGTGCTAAAACCCGGGACCTACAAGCTAGCCAACGAGAAGGGCAAAATCTTCACCAACGCTTGGAACATAGAATAGCTACGTCGTTTCTACCCTTAAACTTCCAAGCATTGTATATATTGTTTCTCGAAATATATTAAAGAAGCGTTCTTTAGTTATTCTAATTTTTTGAGAAAACTCCCCCCCTCGACGGGGAACCGACATTGAGATAACGTTATAAGGGAGACTCGGCTATGCCTCTACAGAACCGAGCCTCCCTCGAGAGCTAGAAGAAGGGGAACCCCATAAGTCCCAGGCACTATTTTTTAATCGTTTTTCGAATAAATTCTCATGCCAAACTCTCTTGCGTACTCTGACAGGTCAATTGTAAAAAATCTAAGGACCGAAAGCGCGCCTCGAGTGCAAAAGGCCGGCCGAGCCACGAGACTGCTTACGCCTCTAGGCTATGGCTACTCCCTCGCCACCTTTCGCTAGAGGGGCAGCTCGGGTTTTGAGGAAATCATTTGCAAAGAACTTGTCTAGAAACAAGGCAGAGGGCAAAGGCTTGGAAAAACAACATAAACCGATTAAAAAAAGTGTACGCACGAGTACTTCAAAGGCCTCGACAGCCACAAATGTCACGACACGACAATAACTCAATTCGTTTACATGGCCCCTTCGGCCCAGGTCAAGGCTCAGGATCTCCTGCATCAACGGCTGGCGCGGGGGGAACCACCTCTTCTTCAAATAGACTGGCTAGCGCCGCACCAGGGACCTCAGCCGCCTCCATCAGCTTGGTGACCTCCTCATCAGCCTCCTCGTCATCATCAGGCAAGATGTAACCGTCGCTGACGGCCTCGAGGTTGATGGCGTAGTGCGAAGAGACGATGGCCAGGGCACGCTTGACGCCTATATGCAACGTCGCCCGAAGTCGCTCCCGCACTTGGCCACTCAACGCAGCCAGGCGGCTCTTGAGGGAGCTACCCGACTGAGCCCCCTCAATAGCTAGGGCCTCGCAGATGGTACGGGCGGTGGCCTGCAGTGCGTCGTGCTCCTCGATCTCGGCCTCGAGCGTCGCCTGCACTGCGACAGAGGCCTCTGCCACCCGGAAAACCTCCTTCTCCAACCCTGCGCCAAAACGAGCAGGATGCGGTTAAGCACGAAAGAAGAATAAGTCAAACAGGGGCAAAGGCCTATGGGACTTACCCTCGGCTTTCTCTTTCCAGCGCTAGACCTCGACCCGTGAGGCCTCGGCCGCCTTGGAAGCCTCCTTCTCTAGCTCTGTACCACACCAGGGAGTTAGGGGGCCGAACGCAAGAAAAACAAGTACAATAAAGGGAACATAACTTACCCTCAAACTTCCCCTTCCAAGACAAGGCATCAACCCGGGAGGCCTCGGCCGCCTTGAGGGCCTCGTCCAGGGCGCCCTTTGTCTCACCCAACTACGTAGCGACGGACTTGGCAGAGACTGCCACCTCTTCAGCCCGGGAAAGGAAGGCGTCCTGCTAGCCGACCACCCGGGTCAGCTCCTCCTCCAGCTCCTTGACTCGTGCCACCAAAGGAGTGACCTGCTCCCGAGCCGTGGCCGCCTCGGCCTTCATATCTACACAGCGAAGGCGGAGGTCCTCCGCCTCCGTGCTCCGCACCGATAGAAGCTCGTTGGCGCTGGCAAGCAGGTCCTTCTGCTGCCCAAGCTGGTCCCAGACATCCCTCTCTTGATGAAGGAACAACGACTTCCAGAGAGACCGAGCCTCGAGCTCCTGGATAGGTAGAACAGGGGTCATGCATGGCGAAAAGACTCAGAACAAGACAACACCGCACGAGAAAAGAAGACGCGTACCTGGGCGACGCTGGGCAGATCGTCGTCCATGACGGACAGCGTCGTTCGCAGCGACTGCACCACCAGCCGGTGATATTGCTCGAAGGAGCTCCAGCGCCCCCCCTCGACCGCATCCTTGAGGGCGAATAGAGGCTCCCCCTCCAGGTCGTCCCGGCTCAGCCATGATACACGCAGGTGATTCCACCCACGGGGCTCGGGTCATACCCGTGCGAGGGCCGAGTTCCCCTCGCCAGGAGCCAGAACTGGCTGCTCGCCGGTGCTGTCCGCCTCGACATCCGCCGCCTCCTTCCCCCATGAAGTATCGGCAGGAGAGGTCGCCTAAACCTCCACCTCCCGGGCGCTCTCCTGCGACGGTGGTAGGCCTTGGGCCAAGGGCGGCACCAAAGGTTGCCCCACCTCCATCTCCGAATCCCGGGCCACCGGGTCTGCCACGCTCGCCTCAACCGTCTCGGCCTCGAAAGTCCCAGGGGCCTCGGCTTTGTTCCCGGCCTCGGCGACTGGGGGCGCCCCGGCCCCATCGGACTCATGGGCCTCGACAACGCGCGGCATAGGCCCTTCCTCCTCCATCTCTCTGTGGCTGCCCCGGGAGCCTCTTCCTGAACGACCGACACCTTCATGTCGGCCCCGGCAGACGGCACATCAGGCTGCACGGCGGCTTGCGCCTCTGCCGCCTGTTGAGCAGTAGGACTGGCGCTCACTTTGAGTGCCTTGAGCGGCGCCAGGGCTAGCACCTCCACCCGACGCTTCCGACTAAAGGCAAAACACCCACTTGGTCAGCATACGACCATGAAGCAAGCAGGAGATAATGCGAACGTCACTGAAAAAACACTCACCTCGAGCGGGGTTGCAGCCGCTTCGGCACCGTGGTTCTCCTCTGCAACAGCCGCGACGGTGGCGGAGGCACGGCCCCGGCATCCACTGGTGCCAGCCGACCCTCGTCGGACTTCGGCGCCCCCTCGACCCCCTGCGGTGGCAGTTGCGTCGCCCCCGCTGCCGCCTGCTCCGTCACTACCGTCGAGCCCAATGGGCTGACGGCACGCTTCCCCAGTGCCGGTACTCGGGCGTGTCAGCCTCAGACACGGGATGAGCGATCGCCGACCCCGGGGCGCCATCTCCTCCTCCCCCTGGAAACGACGGGCTGCTCGTCGACGCCCCAAGCGCTGTCCCCCCGACATCGGGGAGATGGTCCAGAGCACCTCGCCCCAGCTTGAGTCCATCATCTTCGTCCGAAGAATCCTCTGACGGCGACGGCGACGGAGACAACTCCACTGGGAGACCGTCCTACCTTTGACACCGGCGGCGTTTCTCCAACGCTTCATGCTCTAGTATCTTCTTGTTGCGCCTTGCCTCCTTGGCGTCCTTCTTCTTCTTCTGTGCCTCGGCATGTGCTCGGTTCGCCGCCCGCCGCCTTGCATCCTCGGGAACGGGTGGCGGAGAGTCTCGCACGTCCCTCATCCCCTATAGGAACGACGAACGCAAGTAAGGAAACGGAAAAACGGTGAGGAACGAGGAGGCCACGGGGACTGCAGCGGCGCGTGACTTACCAGGGAGAGATACCCCCATGACGGGCGCATGACAATGTGGGTCAGACCACCGCTCTTCATCTTCCCGTCCACCGTCTCCCTCACCCGACATAGAACCGCCTCCTCGGAGAGGGCAGCGGCAGACATCCGGATGCCCTCGATTGGCTCATCCGATCTCATATCAAACAGGCGCCGCCGCCGAGCCATCAGCGGTAGCACCCTCCGGCGGTGGAAGGCCGCCCACGACCACAAACGCCGTAGCAGCGGCGGCTCCAGCCTTCTCCAAATTTCCGGGGCGGCTACGGCCGCGGCCAGCTTGGTTGCTCTTCCCTCGGGGCGCCATACCTCCACTTCTCCTGGACAGTCCTCCACGATCCGTCCGGTGTAGGGGGGAAGCCCGCCGTCATCGTTGCGGAGATAGAACCAGCTGGTGTACCAGCGACGATTGGATGACGCGAGCTGGGCTGGGATGTAAAGGTGCTACCGGTCTTGGCGCACCTGGAGAGTGCAGCCGCCGGCCCTCACCATCTTCCTCGTACCCACCGTACCCGCCGGCTTGGTGGTATGCCCTGCTCGGAAGAGGTGGAGCCACAGCTCCCAATGGGGGGCAATCCCCAGATACCCCTCATAGACGGCGACGAAAATAGCCGCTTGCGCGATGGAGTTGGGGTTGAAGTTGTGTAGCTCCACCCCGTAGTAATGCGGGAGCACCCGCATGAATCGGTCCGCCGGCACGTTGAGACCACGCTCGTGGAAAGAGACGAAGCTCATGACGTACCCTTCGTGTGGCTACGGCTCCAGCTTGCCCAACGGAGCAATCCACTCTGGCCTGTCGGGGTCAGTGATCGGACGAAGAAGGCCGTCGTCGACGAGCGACTGCAGCACCTCCACAAACACGTCGGACGGCTCCCAAGGATCCGCCGGGAGGATGACAGGAGGACCGCCGGCCATTGCATGATGGAGAATGAGGGCTACGGCGGTAAGTCTCCCTCGCTCCTCTCTCTCTCTCTCTCGCTCCTCTCTCTCTCTCTCACTCCCTCTTCTCCCTTCTTCTCCCCGGTGCTCTCTGTTCTCGGCAATGGCTCGAAGGCGGAAAAGGCGAGTACGGGCAAGGTAAGGAGGGGATGGGCGAGACTTGTTTCATATTTATGCAGGGAAAGGACGAAACAGTCAGGCGACGAAATTGGGGAAGTTTCCCTCGAGTCCAGGCACAGTAAATCTAGATCCGATTTCACTGCCCACGCGCCCACCTTTTCCCCATTAATCGCACGGACGGTTATGTCCTGTCCGCTGACACCGCGTCGCTTCCAACTGCAGCAATGGCAGGCCCCGAGAGACCGCCTCAAAAGGCGCGCCTGCCGTTGTCAGCCGATGGAACGGGAATATTCCCCCAGCCGATTCCTTCCAGACTAAGGAACTGGGCGCCGAGCCTATTACGGTCCAGGGGTTCGAAGGCTGGACCCCCGAGGGTTTCGACAGCCGACCCAGCACAACAGAGTTAGGGACAGCTATGGGCGAGCCCGTACATGGCCGAGGCTCGAGCAAGCGATCGCTCGGGATGCCCTAAGTTGTGTCCGAGACCAGCAGGGAGTTCTCCGAATGGGATCCCACCGTAGGGAGGCGCCGAGCCCTCGGGGCCAATCGAATGGCCCTAGAACCCAATAGAAAAGCCCTCTAGTACTTTTGGAGTGCGTCTCCGGACCACTAGCCGACCCCTATTGAATGGGGCACGGGCCTCCACTCAGACTTACCCGATAACAGCTCACCGGAAGTGTCACCGCTCGCGCCCACCGAGGGTAGCCTGGCATATTCCACCCCTCCTTCTGAGCGAAAAGGATGCGCGAGGGTCACATAAAAATCCAGGAGAACTCCTGACCGCCCTCTCGCTCCGTGCGAAGGCTTGGGGGCTCCCCCTGCAAACCTTGCCGAGACCAGGGACCTAGGCTCGCACTCGAGGGGGCTCGGCAAACAACCCCCTCCTTCCAAGCGAAAAGGATGCGCGAGGGTCGCATAAAAAGCCAGGGGAACTCCCGACCGCCCTCTCCCTCTGTGCGGAGACTTGGGGGCTCTACCTACAAACCTTGCCGAGGCCCAGCGACCTAGGCTCGCACCCGAGGGGGCTCGGCAAACAACCCCCTCCTTCCGAGCGAAAAGGATGCGCGAGGGTTGCATGAAAAGCTAGGGGAACTCCTGACCGCCCTCTCACTCCGTGTAGAGGCTCGGGGGCTCCCCCTAGAAACCTTGCCAAGACCCAGCGACCTAGGCTCGCACTCGAGGGGGCTCGGCAAACAACCCCCTCCTTCCGAGCGAAAAGGATACGCGAGGGTCGCATAAAAAGCCAGGGGAACTCCTGACCGCCCTCTCGCTCCGTGCAGAGGCTCAGGGGCTCTTCCTGCACCCAAGATGAAAGCAAGCCACCCAAGCTCGCACTCATAGATTCGGAAAAACACGACAAAAAGGGCGTTGAGCCCGTTACGGTCCAGGGGTTCGAAGGCTAGACCCCCGAGGGTTTCGACAGCCGCCCCAGGACAACAGAGTCAGGGACAAATATGGGCGAGCCCGTACATGGCCGAGGCCCGAGCAAGCGATCGCTCGGGATGCCCTAAGTCATGTCCGAGACCAGCAGGGAGTTCTCTGAATGGGATCCCACCGTAGGGAAGCGCCGAGCCCCCAGGGCCAATCGAACGGCCCTGGGACCCAATAGAGAAGCCCTTTGGTACTTTTGGAGTGCGTCTCTGGACCACTAGCCGACCCCTATCGAATGGGGCACGGGCCTCCACTCGGACTTACCCGATAGCAGCTCACCGGAAGTGCCACCGCTCGCGCCCACCGAGGGTAGCCTGGTATATTCCACCCCTCCTTCCGAGTGAAAAGGATGCGCGAGGGTCGCATAAAAAGCCAGGGGAACTCCTGACCGCCCTCTCCCTCCGTGCAGAGACTCGGGGGCTCTCCCTGCAAACCTTGTCGAGACCCAGCGACCTAGGCTCGCACCCGAGGGGGCTCGGTAAACAAACCCCTCCTTCTGAGCGAAAAGGATGCGCGAGGGCCATCAAAGAAGACAGGGAAATCGCTGATCGCCCTCTCGCTCCGTGCGGAGGCTCGGGGGTTCTTCCTGCACTAGGCTAAGTCCCAGCGACCCAAACTCGCACTCATGGGCCCGGCAAACATGATAAAACTCCTTGCTCAATGGAGAAAAAAGCCCCTGGAGGAGTAAACCCACTCCTCTAGAGCCTCGGGGGCTACACCCACCGGAACCACTAAATACAAAACACGATCCCGACAGGAGCTGTTGCGAGCCAAGTCTCGACAAAACCTCAGGAGAGTGCCCACACTCCTCCCGAGGCTCGGGGGCTACTGTCGGATACCACAAGAAGGGGTACCCTAAGCAAGAACCAAAAATATCGCTTAAGCCTCGCAAAAATCAAAGTCAAAAAACAACCGCAAGGTCTCGGCAGATTCTCCAATTCGCCCGAGGCCTTGCGCCGAGGCCTCAGACGAAAGGCCAAAAGCGCCCCACCGAGGCCCTCTCGCCGAGGCCCTCTCGCCAAGGCCCTCTCGCCGAGGCCCTGCCTCGCAAGGCCTCGGACGGGATACCGATTCTCCGATTCGCCCGAGGCCCCGCGAGTGAAAGCCTCGGACGAAAAGCCAATTCTCCGACTCGCCCGAGGCCGGCTCGACAAACAACCTCGTCGCCTCCGCCCCGACGGACTCCTCTAACAAAATGTCACGCGTCCAACCACTCCCACGACGTTAGCCACACGTGGGCACAGTACAGCAGGGTGGCCGACGGGACGTGAGACAGGACGACACAGGGGTTACTGGCCACTGTACTCAGCACTGCACCCATGACTGGCGCCCGTACTACACTGTGCTACCTAATTCCTGCTCCAGGAGCAGCGCTGCGTGGGGAAGCAGGCACAGGTCACTGTAGCCTCGGAATCCGTGCATGAGACCAACTGCTCCCTCCAAAGCCTCGGCAATCCACTTCCAGGTCTCGACAGCCTCGGGATTCGCGCCCGTCGAGCCCCCCACGATGGCTCGGCCTCGGCAACAACTGAGCCTCGGCTCTTTTCACCGTCAACCCACAGCGACCAGCACATAGCCGGCCATACCCTGCATCAAGCTGTCACTGGAGCGCCCACGTCATACGAAATCAGATGTGACCGGCGCGTTGCTCCAGTACATCAAGGACAAGACCACTCCGTTGACCATGCCGCTACAGTAAGTAAGCTACAGGACTCCGGCACGCCACCTCTCCTCACCACATGATGAACATATGTATCACCCCTGTCCCTCCTTCAACTATAAAAGGGGAGACCGGGGCCGTTCTTAAGATAGACACACGAGCCTATGGAGATAGGCTCACATAGACACACGCTCTTCTAGGCTGCCTGAGAGCAACGTCTCAAGCAGTTCGCACCGCTCCACGCCGAGACCTGGGACCAGCTCTCTCTCTCACCCAGCTTGTAACCCCCTACTACAAGCACTTCGGTGCAAGGAATACAAGATCGATCTCTCAGACTGGACGTAGGGCACCAATTGCCTGAACCAGTATAAACCTTGTGTCTCTTTGCACCACCACCCGAGATTAGGAGCACGCAGTTCAAATTCACTGGTTGGTTGAGGACCCCCGGCCCGAAACACCGACAATAAGGGTGTAAACGGATCGGATACGGTCGCATACCTACATATGTGAATACCGATAGGTACATTTAAGTTTTCGGATATGGATAGGGTATAGATAATAAATGTGCGGATTCAAATACAAGGATTTTCATACGGTTACCCTTCGGTTGGTTACAAAATATTTGTACCATTTGCGGCCCTGTTCTTAGCCATATGCACCATATGTCAGAGACCTATTTTGGTGCCAAACTTATCGTGCTTTTATCTAACCTTAGTTATGGCAAAGCTAGTTATCAACAAACAGGGCCTTGTTAAGGATCTGACAACAGAGTTCTCTTTCACTGTTTGGCCATCACAGTACTCGCTAGCGACAACCCACTGCCCCCCTTGTCCCTTGCATGTAGGGTCGCAGTGTAAGAGACACAAACCACAACTGGAGGAGGACCCACATCCACATTTGACTATGTGAGCTCTTCCTCTCCTCCGAGCTCCGAGCTTCCATGGCCACCGCATCGCTCTCCTCCGCCTCTTCGGTTACCTCTGTTCTGCGTTGCTCTATTCTCTCCGCCCCTCGGCCCCTCTGAATGAGTGGATCCAAAACCACCTCCGGCCGATTCAGCCCCATCCCCATCCTAAACCCGCCGCATGTTATGGTATCTCCTGACCCGCAGGCCGCAGCCGTCGCCTCCTACCACCACCGGTCCCGCAGCCAACAAGGCGGGTTCTTCAATTGACCTATGCAGCACCAGCACATGGGTGCGAATGCCTCCTGCCGCGCTCGAGCTGCCGCTCCGCAGGCTCTCCGACGAGCAGGTGGGCCTCGCACGGACGGAACCCCTGCAATTCCAAAGATCTGTTTCTCATGGTTGTGTGATGTGCAGGCGATTATGTCAAGGCGAATACAACGGAGAGTTCGACCGCGGAGGAGACGCTCGCCGACGTTCAGGCAGGCCCAGGTCTTCGATGGGCCCCAACCCATGTATGTATACACTAGTAATACGTAGACGCCAGTAGCCAGATCCCCAACTCCTCGACTACTGTGATCACGGCGCGCGAGACGCGAGCCTGGAGTCATGCGAGTACATGACCTTCGGCCTTTCCTTTCCTGCGTGGGCGCATGGCACCTGGCGGCGACGCGGCGTCCACTTCCAGCAGAGCAGAGCGACACCTCACAAGGGCCCTAATCTCACCTCTTACGTGATCCGATCCCTGATTCCCTGTGCAACAATCGGCAGTTCCAGCCGAGGAGGCAGGCGCCAGGCGGTAGCAACCAGCAAGGTAGGGTAGGAATCTGAAATTTAGTTACTAATTGTTTCGATCCCTACTTTATGAAATTATAGTTACTAATTGTTTCAATCCCTACATTGTGCATTGAGAAGCGATTGTTGGTTGAGATTGATATTGACACCATCATCGATGATTTCGCATTAAGGAATGTTAGAAGAAATTTTTGAGGTAATTTAATATGTATATACATTATTTCATATGAATATTACTTTTGCATTCTGTTAACTGCTTATTAGTGATATTTTGTATATGTGTGTATATATGTTACCAATGGATAGTACTAGTACTATTATCATGGTTATATCAAAAGGCCCAGAATTTTAGCTTCGTTCTAGGTCCAAAAAATCTTAGGACCGGCGCTGCGTTCAGGCTGCTACTTGCTGAATTTTTCAGCATCTTGAGTGTCTCCACTCCTTTGGTCTCACAGCTTACTGCTATTCTCTGGTGTGCTTCTGAAAAAAATAAAAGAAGAAAGAATATCCGATGTGCTAGTGCTCGTTTTCTCGTCCAGAGCCGTTTGACGTTGTATGGGATATTCATTGAAACCTTAAGACTTCAGTCATCTGGATAATCCCGTATAATTCCGCTGCGCGCACTTGTTTTGCAGACAAGTCCTGAACGTGGTCAGGTCCACAGATATGGGCTCGCGAAGTCAGCAATCTTCATCTCTGACTTTGCTTTTATCAAAGTCAGATAGCCATTCTGAACGGTCACTTGTTTATTCGCTGGTCCTTCCACGAAGCTGCAAGGAGCCAAAACCATCTCTCTTGTTGGTCCAAAGTTCGTTCTTCGTTGGTCGCTGTTCATGGGCCTTGCAGCATCCTTGCTCCCAGATTGCAACTGCTCCCACTCCACCGTCATTAACCAGTGGCTTTAGCACGGCCAGATCTGCACCGCATGCTTGGAATTTCCACCTTCCACAAATCCCCATATTCAGGTATCAAATTTCGTCAGTTTACAGTTTGTTCAATGTTGGTTCCAATGTTCAGACTGTTGACCAGAAACCAAATTCTAAAGATTGATCTGATTTGTGAGATTTAGGTTCGGAGGTCACAAGCTTGCTCACACAGTTACAGTTCTGACTCCAAGCACTCAAGCAAGCGCACGCAATCACCATGGCAGAGACTGTTGTGGGAGCACTGATTGGCAAGCTAGGTACAGCATTGGCGAAAGAAGCAGCAACCTACGGTGCATCCCTGCTTTACAAGGAGGCTTCTGCCATAAAGGGTCTTTTTGGCGAGATCTGTAGAGCTGAGAGGGAGTTGGAGAGCATGAAGGCATACCTTCGTGAGTCAGAGAAGTTCATGGATACTGATGAGACCACAGGCATCTTCATCAAGAATATCCGGGAACTATCCTTCCGGATTGAGGATGTTGTTGATGAGTTCATGTACAGGTTTGAGGGTGACAAACACGGAGGGTTTGCATCTAGGATGAAGAAGAGGATCAAACATGTCAAGATCTGGCGCCGCCTAGGTCTTGAGCTCCGTGATATCAATGTTGAGCTTGAAGAGACTGTGAAAAGGAGGGACCGCTATATCATCCCAGGAATGGAGAGACATGCTGGAAGCGGTGACCATCATACCAGATCCACCAATCAAGCTTTGTGTTTTGCAAGGGAAGAGGAATTAGTGGGTATTGAAGATAATGCAACCAAGCTCAAGGGGTGGCTGGTTGGTGATTTGGATGAAAGGAACACCAAAATCACCACAGTTTGGGGGATGGGTGGAGTAGGTAAAACTACTTTAGTTCATCATGTCTATAAGATTGTAAAAGTGGATTTTGATGCTGCTGCATGGGTAACTGTGTCTAAGAGTTATAAAGTTGAGGATTTGCTGAAGAAAATTGCTACAGAGTTCGGCATGCCAATCGATTCTAGCATTATGGATATGAGAAGATTAGTTGAGGTCATCTGTAAACATCTCGAAGGTAAAAAGTACATCTTGGTGTTGGATGATGTGTGGGAACAAGATGTGTGGATAAACAATATCATGCCTGTGTTTCCGGCTAAATGTACTAGCCGATTTGTTCTCACATCAAGATTATCTGAAGTTGCATCTTTGGCAAGTGGTAATTGTGCAATTAAGCTGGAACCGCTGCAAGACCATCACTCTTATATGTTATTTTGCAAGTTAGCTTTTTGGAACAATGATGATAAAAGGTGTCCTGAAGAATTATGGGATTTGGCCACAAAGTTCTTACAAAAGTGTGAAGGTTTGCCTATTGCGATTGCATGGATAGGCCGCCTATTGTCCTGCAAACCCCCAACATACACTGAATGTAAAAGTTTGTATGAGAAGTTAGAGCTGCAGTCGGTTACAAATACAATCCCTGGTGTTGATTCCATTCTGAAAATCAGCTTGGAGGATCTTCCATATGAATTGAAGAATTGTTTCTTACATTGTGCACTATTTCCTGAGGATTATGAAATGAAGAGGAGGTTAGTCAGGCATTGGATTACTTCTGGATTCATCAAGGAAAAGGAGAATAAAACACTAGAACAAGTGGCAGAGGGATACTTGAATGATCTTGTGAACCGAAGCCTACTACAAGTTGTGATGAACAATGAGTTTGGACGAGTGAAATGTTGCTGAATGCATGATGTCATCCGTCATCTTGCCATTGACAAAGCAGAGAAAGAATGCTTCGGTAAAGTTTATGAGGGCCATGAAATGATTTTGGTACATCGAACACGTAGACTGTCAATACAGAGCACTAACATCGAACTGTTAAATCTATCAAGTGCGATACATCTCTGTGCAGTACATGTTTTTACGAGTTCTGTTGTTATTGATCTGTTGAGTCCTATCCTTGCATCTTCAATTTTATTGTCAACCTTGGATCTGCAAGGTACTGAAATCAAGGTGTTACCTAATGAGATCTTTAGCTTGGTTAATCTGCGTTTCTTGGGTCTTCGAAATACTGAAATTGAGATTCTGCCAGAGACCATTGGAAGATTAGTAAATTTAGAAGTACTGGATACATGGTGTACTTGTCTGCTATTTTTACCAAATGATGTAGCTAAACTAAAGAAGCTTAGATACCTATATGCAACTGTAAAGGTCATTGTGGAGTGAAGGTGCCTAGGGGCATAAAGAACCTGACAGGACTGCATGCTCTGCAAAATGTTAAAGCTAGCTCAGAGATTCTATGTGACATTGCAGCTTTGATAGAGTTACGGACATTTTCAGTTGATGTGACAAGTGGACACTTGTTAAACTTGCGACATGCCCTCCTGAA